>JARPMR010000003.1:15291893-15891893 GCA_029955525.1 Oeneis ivallda
GGTACGAGTTATAGGTAACTAGATGAAGCCCGCGACTTCGTACGCGTGGGTTAAGGTTTGTTGATTCCCGCGGGAATTCTTTAATTATCCGGGATAAAAATTATCCTATGTTAATCCAGGGTATAACCAATCTCCATTCCAAATTTCAGCCAAATCCATCCAGCTAGTAGTTTTTAGTAAAAGACTAACAAACAATACACCCACGCACACACACACCCACAACCATTCGCCTTTATAAAATTAATTTGCTAGTGTGAAGTGTGATGTGATAGTGTGATATATATCTTCCACCAACTTTCTCCTACATTTCTGCTTGGTCGTTAACTTTTTTGACAAGTCCGAGGCTCTGAGTTCTATTTCCGGCACGTTCAATTCAATTGAGAATTTTTAATTTATGCACCGCCAAGCGATTTACCGATGTCATCTAAAGCTGCCTAAAAATAATA
Organism: Oeneis ivallda; assembly: GCA_029955525.1. NCBI lineage: Eukaryota > Metazoa > Arthropoda > Insecta > Lepidoptera > Nymphalidae > Oeneis > Oeneis ivallda. The sequence goes on from JARPMR010000003.1 coordinate 15,292,340, forward strand.
GAAGTTTAAATATTGACTAGAGACAATAAAATTTAGAAATAAAAATACCAAAATTGAAACAGCTGGGAATCATGGGGATCTCGCCCACATAAGATCACAACGCTGACCACTGAGCCAGGGAAGTTTAAACGATTATATTTCCATATTGGAAAATGTGTTGATGATTCAAATTAGGTACCTATGTACCTAGATCATTGTTTTACTAAGTAGGTAAATCGATTATAGTATTCAACTTGTACCTAAAACTAATAGTATCGACACCGCAGGCTTCCTGTGATTTTTTCAGAAACATCTTTTGTTCACGGCTGACTTAGTAGATAAGTACTCCTTGTGATTTGTATGTTCAGCACATTGCGGCACGTAGTACGAAGCCCTAGGTAACGCGATTTTCTAACGCTTGCATTTTGCGTACATTTTAAACCTTTTAGGTGTTGTGCGCGGAGTAAATAATAATTTGTCACAACACAAGAGCCACAACTTGGACTGCATGAAATAAGTAACTATTATTTTGGGACTCACCTTTATTTTATTGCATTACAATATTTTCTTTAAGTTTGGTGTTGTCGCGTTCGCCTTGGTTGTATGAAGGCACCTTTAATTTTCATTTCATAAATATCTACATTTAAGAACATAAATACCGCATGCCACAATGAATGAACCGATTTGGCTGAAATTTGGAATGGAGAAAGCTCATACCCAGGATTAGCACATAGAATACATTTTATCCCGGAAAATTAATGAGTTCCTGTGGGAATTAAAAACCTTAAGGCCAGGCGCTCATTGTAACTTTTTGTCGCCGTGACTTTTTGTCGGGAGTGCTATGAAAATATATATGGAAGTGCGCTCACTGTAGAGACGGCGACAAATAGTTCCAGCAACTGACGACACTTGAAATCCGTTTCAAGAATGAACGCGTTTTGTCGCCCAGCCACATGCGGCTGGCCTAAAACAGTGGGCGCATCGTGGCGACAGTAGGCGACAGCGACAAAAAGTTAGAATGAGCGCCTGGCCTAATCCAACCGGACGAAGTCGCGGGCATCATCTAGTTATATAGAAAGCATGCCTGCCTTAAACAATCCTGAAAGCTGATAATTGCAGCAAGGTTGGCAAGCGACCTACCTATTTGAAAATTAATTGGTGGCTTCCATATACTTTTTTAAAATTAGCCTTGACGAACATGACCAATTAATATTCGCCCCTTTCGGCCAAGTTAACGTTAAAAGTGGGCATGAAAATAGTGCAAGTTTGAATCGGTTAAACCTAAAACCTTTCGTTATTTAGTCCGCACCTGAAGCGTTGCGCTACTGAAGCTTAAACACTCTCGTTTTTATTTCCCTAATATTTTGGATGATAACTTTTTTGTTAACTCGGACCGTTATTACGGATGACCACGAAAATGCGCACGGCTGCACATGGGATGCCGTCGAAGCCTCCGAATGTGTAAAGTATATAAACACTTTGAACGAGGCGGTAGAAGCCAGTTTCGAGCCAGCATCCACAGAGGTACAACGTCAACATGCAGTCTGTCACTTTAATCGTATTTGCGGCCACCGTGGCCATGGCTTTAGCAGGTTAGTGCCCCCCATTTTTTGTCATCAGTCGAGCTGACTCGACAGTTGTGTTTCCTCTTATATGAACATTGTTGCCTCATAGCTAACATTCGATTGGTTTCAGCTATGGGTATTGAAAACAGTTTCCTGTGTGCTTTGCATTAAGTTTTTTTTTGTAAAATAATTACCTAGTATATTTACTAAAGTTTTTGTGCCTCTACTACCTAGATGTAGGTATGTTGTCACGCTTTGCTGTTCGTGTTCAGTAATGAAATGGTTTTAATGAAGGTTTTAGGTTTAAGAGAACCTTATAAGATTCCCTAAATTATATAAATGGGTGCCTTATGATTAATACTTAAAAAAGGATGTTACTGGTTACCTGTTGATCAGTTACCTATACCCTGTGCCGATAACTAAATGATTAGATAGAGGCCTCTATCTAATCATTTAGTTATCGGCACAGGGTTTATTATTGTAAACCAATTCTTCCTCGAAGAATTGAGAAATTACAAAAAACTCTGGGTTAAATTAATTATTAACAATAACATTAATTACGCACTAGGAGGCATTAAAAATTTAATAATTATATCATAAATCGATTCATCAATGAAGTCATGGAAGGTTCAAATGCTCACGAATTATCCGTTGAAAAGTGTTGATGATCTCAACATTTCTGAGAGTTATACATAGGTAGGTATCTAGTTTGTAGGTGCTTCTTTTGATTCGTCAATTTTCTCATGAGCAATTCGGTAGATAAGTATTTGAAAAGTTTATATTTATGTAATTTAATTCATGGAATTATGAAGTACCTACCTAATCCTTAGGTACAAGAGTTTTTTTTATTTTATATCTAGATATTATTTTGATGTGTGACCGTGTGATAGAAGGTATACTTACATAAGTATTCTCAAATTGGAAACTGTCAAATTGTACCTAGTTAATTAGTATGACCTAAAATAAACATTTTTTACGATTGTTTTAGTAGGTAAGAGACATCGGAAAGCGCAGTGTTGGCCGACCCCTCCACTAGGACCGACGACATCGGAAAAATCGCTGAGAGCCGCTGGATAATGTAGCGCAAGACTGAAGCCTGTGAGTCATGCAAAGGACCTTTGTTTGTGGACCTTTATCGGTTGATAAAGAAAGAGAGGAATGACATTTTACTCGCTAGGAGTGAGTACCTGCTAGGTACACGCCATTGACTCTGAGGTTATGGTCTACATTTCAGAGGGCCAGTACTACGTGCCCCGCTCGTACTACATCATCGACGCGGAGGGCCACGCGTCGGTGCCCGTTCCTCTCCGCAGGCTGCGACGCTCCCTGAACCCCTACCCGCTGCCCTACGCCGCGGGAGCTTCTGCGAACGCCAACGCTAACGCTGACGCTGAGGCACAAGGTACTTACTTTGAAGCTTCTAAGCTAGCCCACTATCATCTTAGGCTGCATCCTCACTTAGCATTAGGAGATATCGCGGTCAAGGGTATTTTGTCATGAATAAAAAATAATTAATTTGCTCACATGTAACTTTAGATTGATGATTGATAGAGAGTTTTGGGTGTTTCGAAAGATCTACCATCATTGCATTAGACTAAAACTTATAATAAACTAAAACTGAATATAGCCAAATTATAAAACACCGCTTAGATTCAAATGAGATCAAAATGTACCTTTAAATTACCTAAGTGTTATATTCCTTTAAATAATACCGTGACTGACAGACTACGCTCAGCCTATACCACGATGGTTCTATAAATGATTAAAGTTTAAAAGAAATATTCTTAGAGTATCGGTACTCTAGAGGAGGCACATTTTTAAAATTGCGTCTTTTATGAAGTGTGAAAAGAGGTTCCATTTTTTTAATCTATATAGGTGCATGCTGACAAAGTCTTGCTCATTATCTAGAGAAGGTAAGTATTAGTAGGCTACTTATGTGTAAAGATGTGTCAAAAGTTTAATTAAAGAAAAACATTTGTTATTTTGGCCTACTTACGACAGGAGAAGCAAATAAGTTTGTAAGGTACCTTCCAGCGATTCAGTGAAAGTTCTGAAGATAATGCTTTTTAACCGACTTCAAAAAAGGAGGAAGTTTCAATTCGTCGGAAACTTTTTTTTTTATGTATGTTCACTGATTTCTCGAAGACGCCTGAACCGATTTGGAAAATTCTTTTGAAAGGGTATACTACCCAGGTGGTTCAATTTAATCTTTATATAGTTCTATAACTATATCGTATTTAATTATAATTATATCGAAATCGGTCGAGCGGTTTTTGAAAATCAACAATAAATTATATACTTTGTAGTGGGTGTTTGAAGTAAGTTTTCAAAAAGAATTTTTTATATTAAGTTATACTGGTATTTAATTTAATCGCCTTTTTATTCTATACCTTCCTAAATAAAATGGATTCGTGATATGTGCAGTGTAAAGATTTGTCATAGTAATTAAAACATCTTATAATAATTAACTAATTGAGTTATTAAATATTAACAATAATTTACTTGTAAAACTATAATTATACATTTCCTTGTAGGTAGATACATCTAAACAAACTCCATGCCGCCACGGTTTTTGCTACATCTTTTTTTTTATTTTTATAATTTAACTGATATAAGCAGGAGCTTCCTTAGTTTTTTGGCTAGTCCGATATCTCATCTTTAATTAAGTTATGCTAAAACTCCATGTTTTACGGTATATTAAAATTAACATATCGACACGGAACCTTCTAACTAAGTAAATAGGCAGGTACTAGGTAGCCATACAACGAATTCGATTACGATTTGCCTGAATTATATTACCTATGTAAATAGCTATAATTCTGTAGATTTGACTATTAAAAAATAAATATCCACAATATTTAATAGTTAACATCAATCCTCAAAGTATTTTCAGGATAATTCTAACTTAGGTACAATTGATTCAATTTAATAAAATCCTACCATTGTTTGGGATTCAAACTTGGCACTCGCGACAAAAATTAACTTCGTTTCTCTTGTTACACAAATGAAACTATCGTAGTTGAAATAATATTCGTAAGTACATACCTACGAAGTGTATGCGCCTTTGAAAAGGGGACTTTTAGTTAGCATATGGGCCCCTGCCGATTAAAAGTCCCCATCAAGTCAGTTTCGAAGAGTAGTTACCTACACCCAACGACGGTTTTCTAGAGATGTTATTTTATTTTAAATAACTTATTCATCATGAAATATTTTTTTCCTGATGCTGAGTACCAAAGTAGTGCTCAATCCAATTATAATCTAATCTAACTTTGTTGATTAGTTAGTTCTTTTAATTGAACCTAAACTTATTAATTACTAGCTGATGCCCGCGACTTCGTCCGCGTGGATATAGTTTTTAAAATCCCTCGGCAATTCTTTGTTTTTCCGGGATAAAAAGTAGCTGTCACTCTCCAGGTCCTCAACTATACCCATGCAAAAAATCACGTTGATCCGTAGCCCTGTTGCGGCGTGATTGAAGGACAAACCAACAAACAAACATACTTTCGCATTTATCGACCGAGCGAAGCGAAGGTCTCTGAGTTTACTTGAGTGAATTCGCACTTGTCCGTCCGTCCGTCCGTCCGTCCGTCCGTCCGTCTGTCAGAGCCTTATAACTTCTGAATTACTGAACGTAATTACTTCAATTTTAGATATGATATGTAAACCGATGGCCTCCAGCCGAAAATGGCTTAAAAAGTTATAAAAATCTTTATTTCAGGGGGGCTCTCATAGAAGCGAATGCGAAGTAAAATAAATTTTTTTGCATTTGATAGGGTTGCAGTACCTCATTTTAAAGATAATTTGGAACAGAGTACAAAAGTATTTTTTTTTTATTTTTTTTCCTAAAATTGACGAAATGGGGGGCTTTCAAAGTGGAGATTTTATTCGAGGCTAGATCTCTAAAACCACTTTATTTTAAAAATTGAAACTTACACATAATTTGAGTTATATTCTGTACTTGAACAACAAATACTAAGATTAGATAAATATTATAAAGAAACGAAATTATTTAAGTTTAAATGGGCATCAATGTTTTTAACAAAACTTCACTATACTGTTAATAGATGGCGCTGTCTTTAATATTGTAAATACAGTTTTGCGTCAGCTATTCTTATTTTGTCGATTACTAATTATGTTATTCAATTAGCAAATTATCTATAATATAATAAAACTGTAACAGGTCCAATTCTGTACATTGAAGATATTTTGAAAATTTTTGTTTGAGGGCACTCTATAATCGATACTGAAGCCAAAACAATTTTTTTTTAATTTTTTGTCTGTCTGTCTGTCTGTCTGTATCTTGGCCGCGCATCATGCCGAAACTACTGGACGGATTTAAATGAAACTTGGCACGATTTAAGTTAATACTACGAGGTATAATATAGGATACTTTTTATCCCGAAATTCAGCACGGTTCCCTTGGGAGAGGGGATGAAAGTCAAAATGTGTATTTCGCTGTAATTCATTAAGGCGTATTCCGATTTAAACCATTCTTTTTTTGTTAGAAAGCAGGTTCTTTAGAGATTGTCCTGTAATTATTTCAAGGTCGTCAATTTCGTAGTTCAGAAATTATAGACATCACGATCTTCAGTATAAGGTCCAAATAACTTGAACCACGGAATCTACAAGATACTTTGAATGAACGGCTCATCTTAAGCTGGCAAGTGTACTTTATCGTATATAGCCATCGTAGATAGCCCTATTTTGTCAAAGTCAAACTACTCCAAAGGCGTCAGATTTTGCCAAACGATCATTATACCTACATACTACACAGTAGGTATGGATGTAATACATCGTATGGACTTAATGCTACACTGTTTTCCTATGCAATTTAATATTCTAATCATACTAATATTATAAATGCGAAAGTGTGTTTGTTTGTTGGTTTGTCCTTCAATCATGCCACAACAGAGCCACGGATCGACGTGATTTTTTGCATGGGTACTATAGTCGAGGACATATGCTACTTTTTATCCCGGAAAATCAAAGTGTTCACGAGGGATTTTAAAAACTAAATCCACGCGGACGAAGTCGCGGGCATCAGCTAGTTATCAATAAAAGTATCACGTTGTTTTTGCAAAAGTAAATCCGTTTCTATTTACAATAATTAGACGTTAGCAGCAGGTACTGTGTCTATGAATGTAAAGATGAGCGCGCATCTAGACATGCTCGCCGCAGAAGCCGCAAGCGCGCAGTCATGGCAGTTTATATTTTTTTTTATTATGAAATCGTATACTACGTAACACCCGTTCAGCGAACCAGCCGAATTTTAGTAAAATACTGTAGGCATACGCATCCCATCCACGAAAGCAGATGACGATTGACGTCATCAGATTCGGCGCGTTTTAATTACAATATATAGTTAAAACTACCTTATGGGAATTATGGGATACCGCGAGGTCTCAGTTCGGGGCGAACCACTAATATTATTATTAAGGATTATAAAATGACATTTAAATAACGTGAACCTGAGCAATTTCAAGGTACAAGAAGTATCTATTGCTTCTATTTTGCCTTTTGAAATATCAGTTGGTTACACATTAGGTACTTCCAACAAAACTTAAACAATGCGTTCAACTTCTTTTCTCGGAACCCGGCGTCGAAACAACTTTGTTTAAATATAGAATGCAGACTGCAGCAAGTATGTAGTTGCAATTCAGCGAAACGCAGCAACGATTTGTATGCGTGCTAGTTGTCGCATGTACAGCAAGTAATGAACATTCCATAGTAACAGTAGAATTGAACGTGTAGAGCTTTGATTATATAAAGTTTATATAATCAAAGGTGTAGAGCAAGTTCAATCGCCGCCGGCACCTGTCTCCGTTCATCTAACGGTCCATACTCCACCACGCACCGGTCACTAGTTATTAGGTTTATTGGTAACGCAAAAAACGATTAACTCTATCGGAAACGGGAGCACTTATTTCCGAATAGGTGGGGAGATAAATAGCTGTCCACTGCATAAAAGCAGGTAATAGTAACGGTTATTTATTACTTGAAGCTGATCGTGGTTTATAATGATGTCAGGTCGATAGCACTCGAGCTTTATCTGCTGTAATTTATTGTATTTATTTGCGATCATACATGCATTATTTATTTTTACTAATCAATTCTATTTTGAACTTATGTCATCTTTGCTATCTATTTATTACCTATAGTTTTACGAGTTTAATGCTTGCAAGGTGCTTTTTAGCGATAAGACCGCCTTATTATGCCTATTTCCCTAGGATCTATAAAATTATGTAGGTACCTTATTGTACTTATGTGGTACACATTATACTCTACCTATCTTGTTATAGGTTATTGTAGTTATATTATGTAGGTATCTATACATATAATAAAACTGTAACTGGAAGATTTCTGTACATTTAATATATTTTGAAAATTTTAATTGGGGGATGCTTTACTATCGATACTAAGCCCAAAACAGATTTTTATTTAATTTTTGTCTGTTTGTCTGTTTGTTTGTCCTTCTTTCACGTAAAAACTACCGCACAGATTTCTACAAAATTTTATACCGTGGTAGCTTATTACTCGGGTCAACATCTAGGCTACTTTTTATCCCGGAAAATCAAGGAGTTCCCGAGGGACTTTAAAAACTAAATCCACGCGGACAAAGTCACGGGCATCAGCTAATCTGGTATATAGTTTATAATAACCAGCTTTCCTGTTTGTGTGAATTAAATGATAGTAGATTATACTTTTATGTCTTTTAAAACTTTCTGGTTTCAAAGAATGAAAATTTTAAAGAAATCATTTACCAATTGAACAAAAGGGCTAGATTTTTTTTTCTAGCTCTGGAGAGCAGAGTCCTTAGTGGACAGAGACTGGGTCAGCTCCTACAGCATCCTACAGTACTTGAACAACTGTTGTGCGGTTCATGTCCTGAGTTCCTGACACATCGGTCCCATTCTAAATTGCCTAAGTTTTAGGTTTTAATTTTACTAAAAAATGGGTTTAAGATTTTTATTTTACTAACGCTATGATTCTGGTTGAATTATTTATTTATGTTTTCAGGCGGCGGTGATGCGAACGCCAACGCCAACGCCAACGCCCGCGCGGTGGCCACCGCGCGCGGCCAAGGCGCTGGCGGCTGGGACATACCTGCCTGGAATTACGGCTCCTCAAATCCCAATACTCTCAGGTAAAATTCTAAGAGTCTAAAACTCTGACGACCTCTCTGGCGCAGTGGTCTTATAACTGGGAAGTCTCGGGTTTGATTCGCGTTGGAATTTATTATTTCTTAATTGACTGATCTGATCTGGAAAGGCTTTGGCCGAGGCTAGTTACCGCCCTACCGTCAAAGATGTGATGCATTCAGGCACGATGACGTGTAGAAACAGAGTAGGAGTATGGGTTGAATGTACACTGCCACACCCCTCCCAAGTTAGCCCGCTACCATCTTAGACAGCATCAGGTCAGATCGCCGTCAAAGATTATCTTGTCGTCGACTAAAAACAAAATAAATAGATCGATAGATTCGTACCTAATACATATTTTTACATAAATCTGTCAAATCACACAGATACTAGTATCTAGAGCGTATCTACATCATTTTGTCGAATTGAGTACGTTGGAGTTTATTCATTTACATTTGGATTGCAAGCTGATTGTAAAATTGCATTTTGGATGTAGTTGTCATATAACTGCAATCGTAGGCACAATGGACCGACTGCGCGCACAACAATTATTGCGGCGGAGAAATGTCAACTGCAATAAAATTACAACCTTACTACAATTTTGCATCCAAAATGTAGTCCATCATCTAAAAGGAGGTAGTTTTCTTCGCGCCATCGACATCATCAGCGATCCGTTTCAGGCCTTTATATTATAAACATGATATTTGTACGTACATTGTATATGTACAATGTATATGTACGGAGTGATTATTTGTTTTATTACCTCAGTAGGGCAACGATCAAAGACGCGGACTGAAAACAGATCAGTCGACAGTTCTATCTCCACTCGCTACACTATTGACTGTAGTTTCCTTCTTATCACAAACTGTGCGCTAATTCAAAGGGGACAGGGGAATATTATTCATATACAGTATGACTTATAACATTAATTCATTGATCAATAATTCACTATATGTTTTGTATGTTCATAGGCACTAACTGAAAACTAAAGAACAAACTAATTCCATGGTGTCGGCTCATCCATCCAGACGCGCATTTTCCATCAGTTGCAAGCCTGCGCCGCCCTCGTGCCGCCCGCGCCCCGCCTCGCAACTGCCGGAAGATCGGCCACTCATCTATTGTAATTAACATTCTATACTAATAAAGTATTTTATTTGTTATATAATATTCCATTGTTTCATTTTTCCTACTTCAATGTAAAGCGCGAATGACTGTAGACCCTGACATCTATAGAATTAATCTATGATTAACACTGACAGATTCCAGTGACAAATGACAGCTTAAAGAAGCGCCACATATAACATACGAGTGTCTCTGGAACGAATAAATAATTTTAACCGACGAATAAATTTGACGTTCGTTATTTGACAGATTGCTATCTCAAAAAGTGTGGAACTCATCAAGTCACTAGCTAATTGTTACTGATTTATAATATACTATTAAGTATATACAAAGTAGATAAGTAATTGATTTATTCTCGTGCCTGTGTTTTTAAATCACGCGATGCAATCTGTTCTTTAGAAAGTATGAATAAGAAACCTTCAGATAATAATTACATAGGTTTTTGAGTTGATCAGGTTTTCCGCATTTGGCACATGATTTTTATTTATCTGAAACTGAGGCATATATCACATAATTCACATACATAATAATAATAATTATGTTTTACAAAAAAAACCTTGAGATTTGATTAATATTTTGTCAACCTGTATAATGAGAATGTACATACTATCTAATATGTATATTCATATCAAATATATTAAATATAAAACTAGTGGTTCGCCCCGAACTGAGACCTCGCGGTAACGGTATCCCATGATTATTCATTCAATCGATACATGATAACCAAAACTGACATTATTATTATGCCCGTTTTCCGTTACCAAACATACCTAAATCATCCCCTAAGTAGGAGTCTCTTAACGTAGGTAGCTCCTAAATACAATCCTAAGTCCTAACATCCGTCCCAATATCCTTTTAGGTGTCCCGTACAGGATCGTGATAAATAAGTTGACAGAAAACATCAATCACCTAACTTATAGGTAGCCCGTAAAGGTTAGGGAACGTTAGTGAAAACATTGAATTATTTATCAAACATTGAATTTAACTCGTAGTTCCATGGGAATAGTTACTGACTGCGCCATCTATTAGCATTATTGTGAAGCTATGTTGATGCTATATGAATTACTGACGCCCATTAAAAATTAAATAATCTCGTTTCTTTATAATATTCATATAATTTTAGTATTTGTTGTTCAAGTACAGGATATAAGTGACCTAAAAACATAAAATCAGTTTGAAAATCCATAGCGGATTTTTCTAGAGAGCGTCTTCAAGCGAGCGTATAAAATCGCCACTTTGAAAGCCCCCCATTTCGTCAATTTTAAGGGAAAAATTTAAAAAAAAATATTTTTGTACTCAGTTCAAAATTATCTTTAAAATGATACGTAACAATTTTATGTAACGCGATTTTTTTTTTTACTTCGCATTCGCTTCTATGAGAGCCCCCCTGAAATAAAGATTTTTATAACTTTTTAAGCCATTTTCGGCTGGAGGCCATCGGTTTACATATTATATCTAAATTTGAAGTAATTACGTTCAGTAATTCAAAAGTTATAAGGCTCTGACAGACGGACGGACGGACGGACGGACGGACGGACAAGTGCAAATCGCCCTAGTTAACTCAAAGACCTTCGCTTCGCTCGGTCGACAAAGTTACGCCATTGGTAAATAGAATTTATGTAATTATCGTACATAAAAATTATTACTTACGGTACCTTATTTTATATGAGCTTTGCGCTCGTTGAAGTCTTCTTTAGGTGTAATCAATAATCATTTTATTTACATTGAATTGGGATTAGATTTCGTTATTTTAAATCAATTCTATTCAATTAAATCATTTTTACTTAACAATCCTCACAAGACCTTCTCATTAAAATTGACAACAGTACTGTTTTTTACATTGAACTGCTTTGTCATGTCCGTTCGTTAATTAATTTTGCTGATGAAGGAAATGATTTAACAAAATAATTGAATTTGCAATATTATGTGAATACCAACAAATACCAGTAGATAGACAGTTACTGTGAACCCAGCTTTAAGACTATGCGCTTAGTTTTTGATAAATCCTGCAGATTTTGCCTGTATATAGATTGGAAAAATAAAACTCCATGCAGTCATTAGAGTAAAGTCACCAGTAAACACATACATATATATACGCCTATGCTTTTCAAACTACTTGGAATGATTCATAAGTTATATCTTGAACAGCATATTGAACAGGACGTACACTAGCGGCACGCTATGATGGCCGGTTTGACGTTTGTCCGCTCATGAAGTTCCGTATTAATTGATAACGACTTTGAAGGAAATAATTGTATTACTTTATTGACGATAGTGATGTGCAGAGATTCATAAATTTTATCGAATGTAGTTTTAGGTTTAGGACTCAAAATTTATTTATTAAATTGATTTCTAAAATGTATACAAGTGTAAAAAAATCAGTTTGCACCATTTAAGGGGTGAATGTACTTGTGAATATGAACAATTTTCACTATGTGGACAAACCTCTGAAATCGCAAAAAAATATCAGCTGTTTCATACAAAAGGTAAAATTTTTATTTTTATATGATATATACCACAACTCGGCATTTGGTTTTCTAAATTGAAAATTTTTAAAAATGGAATCTAATACGATCGTCACATAGGATCGCTGGCTAGCACAACTACTACCTCCGGCAAACTCGCGTCAATGCTCAATGCAAAACAAAGCAGTTTCGAATTGACGTTGCTTCGAAAAGTATAAACTGTCAGTGCAATGCGATTGTGATATAGTTTTGACCTGGCTTTGGATTTCAAATATTGATACTGCATTACTGTTGACCCTTGCTCGTTAATTTGGACTCTGTTCAAGCCCTTTGTTGTGGATTTCGTCGATATGACCGAACGTACGCAGAGAACTGTTCTAAATAGTCAGACATGTGAGTTCGTAATACGCCTTCGTAACTATTTCGATCGTGAAGCTCAAAATGGAGGGCCAATTTTACCTATAACGTCAGTGGTTGAACGCGTAGCTGATGCGCTTAATATTGGACAACGAACTGTTAGACGGATAACTAAAAAAAAATATGGCGAGACTGGCACAGAAGAAAATAAACTTCACACACCAAAAAAGAGAAAACGAGCAAAACCAGTCGTAGGCATCGATAGCTTTGATGCCGATGCTATCCGAAGACATGTTTACGGCTACTATTTACAGAAGGAGTATCCAACAAGAAAAAAGTTGGTGCATTCACTGAAGGAAGCTGGATTATTCTTCGGTGGGGAAAGTTCTTTAACGAAGATTTTGAAGACCATTGGATTTCGATACAAAAAATGTAACAAGCGCAAAATATTGATGGAAAGATTTGATATAGCGATGGCAAGGTATACTTTTTTACGGCAAGTGAAAGAAATCAAAAATTGGCAAAATGTTGTGTTCTTGGATGAAACATGGCTTAATGCTAACCATACTGTAGGCCGTTCTTGGAACGATGACACAGCAGCATCTACTTCCAAAGTTCCTGTAGGAAAAGGATCGCGACTTATAATTTCTCACGCCGGAACCATCAACGGGTTTGTCGAAGGTTCTCTCATGGCTTTTGCGTCAAAAACCACTGGAGACTATCATGAAGACATGAATGGAGAAAAGTTTACTGAATGGTTTACCTCAATGTTGTGTAGCCTCCCTGAACCATCTATTATAATTATGGACAACGCCCCATACCACTCGATGCAAATTGACAAGCCACCTGCCCAATCCCAAAAGAAAGCTGATATCGTCGCATGGCTTCGTAAAAATGGCGTAGATGCAAACATGAATATGTTAAAAGCGGAATTAGTACGTCTTTTAAAAGAAAACAAACCAACCAAGATCCGATACGTCATTGACGAAATAGCATTAGAACATGGGCACAGAGTTATACGGTTACCGCCTTACCATTGTGAGTATAATGCGATTGAGTTGGTGTGGGCTCAAATTAAGGGATATGCTGCAAGACACAATACAGAACCCCCATTTACCACAAAAAAAATGCTAAAATTATTAGAAGAAGCTTGTGAACATGTGACTAAAGGAGACTGGGAAAAGGTTGTGAATAGAACTGTTAAATTAATAAGGGAAGATTATGAAAGAGATGTGAAAATAGATAATATTATAGAAAACGAACATATAATTATTAATGTAGGTGATGATAGCAGTGACGACAGTGAAAATAGTAGTATGGACGAATCTGATTAATTATGGCCTTTTGTGGCACCTTTTTTGGTATCTTTTGTATTCATATGTTTCTTGTGTGCATATAAAGTATGTATATTCATTTTCATTCAAATATTCAGTTCGTTCAAATAAATTAAATAAACATATACATTTTTGTTTTATTAAACCTATTTAATCAGGTACAAAAACAAAACTTAATTGTTTTTTGTTCGAGAATAAATTGACATTCCACATCACTATTGTAATGTGTCAAACCGGCCATCATAGCGTGCCGCTAGTGTAGTAGGTATAAAAGAAGTATAAAAGCAACAGCGCGGCCGCAACGCGCGGCGTGTCCGCGTACAATCGTAATGTCATAGTCTATTTGAATACGTCAAACATTGGTTGCGAAACTACCTGGGTACGCCAGTTCAGGCGTTAATTAAAATTAATTACCGCAATTTACTAGTACGCCGACGGTATCTAGTAGGCATGTAGCGACTACCAATTCTAAATCTAAAGTTTTTTTTATTAAAATGTTACAAAAAACTTATAGGTAAACATTATATTATCACAGTTTTATTATATTATAGATAGAAAATTTCATATATACAATACTATAAACCTAAATTTAATTCTAAAATTAAAACTAAAATAAAAACTAATTAAAATCTAAAACCCCATCCAAGCCACCGCAGTGTGGCATAGTACCCAAGATGCTGGCAGCATTACCTCTTTGGATGGCCAGGCTAATCCTTTGGCCAAGGTAGCTGCCAGCTCTTGGATCCCCGGTAGACTCGATCACCTTTTTTGATATCTCTAAAAAAAGTGCGCGAGCCTCCGGGCCCCACGGCCCCAGGGTCTCTACACCAAAAGGCGCAAATATGAAACCACTGTCAAGTTTCTCATATTTGCGCCTCTTAGCCTGTTCGGCGCTAGTAGCCGCTGCACCCGCCACAGAGGAGGTCGCATGGATGTGGGAAGCAGCTAGAGTATCTACACAGGCGGCATCCCACACAAGCGACCTCCCTGTCCTCCAAGGAACAAGCGTCATAACATCAGGTCTCTTGCCATCACTACGTGTCAAACCAATAGGTTCTAATACAGCTGGCACGTGAGCAGTAGCAAGAGACCTGCGGATGATGTCGTTGAGGGCATTGTGGCGGGAGAAACGACCAGCGCTCTTCGAACAGGAGAGCCCGTGATGACCGTAAGCGTCGACGTGGTCACCGCAGTGGCAACGGTGGGGCTGGGTTATTTTGGCGCCAAGCCTAAGACCAACTACCACTGCAAGAGTGGCGTGGTTTAAAAGAGTGCCCAGATTAGCAGAAGGTATAGCATGGAGCCAGTGTCCGGATTCTTTCGCAGAGACAGCGAGAAGACGAGCACGGTCTTTGGAATTTGCTTGCATTAACATTGCGTCAAAAGTTTTTTTACAAATAATGTCATCCCACTGTCTCTGGGAAGGAAGAGAAACCGGCAATTGATTTGGGCTAATCGCTGACCAACCATTTCTTGCCTCTGCCAAGTACGACACCTCAATTGATCCCAAAGACTGGGATATAATTTTTTCAAAGAGAGTGTGTGTACTATAAGCAGAGGAAAGAAAAGCTGGCAGAGAGACACTAGAAATTTTGCGGATTCCCAGACCTCCATACCTGATCGGAAGAGAAGCCTGGGCCCATACTTGATCATCTATCGGACAATTTAAGATTTCAGATAGAATATTTTGTATAAAATTATCCAAATTTTCCAATAAATTATTAAATTTCCAAAGAGGTGAACATCTGACGAAATAAGTAAATTTTGGAACAAATAAGCAGAATCGAATGATGGTCATTGCCATATGAGGATTAATATCTAACAGATGATGGGAAGTGTTTTTGAATTTAGAAATTAAGTCAGTAAAAAATTGAGGAACTGAGGCCTCTAAAACAGGTGCTCCTAAGAGGCGAAGTGACTCATCGTTTAAAATTTTAATACCCGGAGCTAAAATATTGATTTTATTTAATATGTGCAGTTTGGATTCGGCCGAAAAAGAATTTGGAATATAAATTTCACATTTATCAAAATTAAGTTCCAAGCCAATAGTTTTAAATTTTGATATAATTATTTCTAAATCCTTCAAAACCGAACTCACTTCGCCGCCCAAGGTTCCATCATCCAAATACCAAACATTGAATTTGGAATTTAGAACCGAAATTATAGGGTGTATGGCTAAACTAAAAATAACTGGTCCAAGCGGATCCCCCTGCTGACAGCCGACAGCGGAGCTCAGAACATTCTTTTTGTGTACGAGCTTTGAAGGTTCCCGGTAGCACTGCGCCAAGTATGGGAAAAACTGTGGAAATTTATTTTTTACTTCTGAGAGGAGGACCCCCCGATCCACTGAATTGAAGGCATTCTTCACATCAATTTTAAGGAGTACCTCCTCCCGGAAGTTAAGGAGGAATGTGCGAGCAGCGTGAACAGCTGCTTCGCATCCCCCCTTTACCCCAAAGCCTAACTGAATTGGGACAAAATTAGAAGATATTAAAGGAAGAATTTTTTTTACAGCAAATTTTGGAAACGACGCGCCGAATCGTTGAACCCACTGCTATGGGACGAATACCACCATCCTTTTTTTTTAGGGCACATAAATTTGCTCCATATAAGGTTTTAGTTATTTCATGGGGTACTCGTCCAGATAGCATCAGGTTCACCAGATCAGTGATCGATTTCAGAAGGGTACCACCTACGTCAACGTTTGCACCACAAACTAAGTCTTTAAAGTGCTGTGGTGACAAACCATCAAGCCCTGCAGCGGAACCACTTCTGAAAGACATCAGAGCTCCCAGCACGTCATTAGTAGTGGCCTGAAAAATAAAATCGCTATTTGTCGGTGGGTCTGGAAAAGAGGAATCAGGAGAAGGGGATGGGTGTTTAGAACGCAGTGCTTCCAGAGTCTCCGCTGTATCAGGGGCAATTGTGTCACTGGAGAATAAAAGTCGAGCCGCTCCCTTAAGGTCGCCGTCGCTTATTTTGTTTTCAATAATTTTTTTTTTATCATAATTGTGTTTCAAATATGGATGAGATTGTGTATGTGTCGCGTGTAGTGGATTTAACTGTATGGTAGTATTATAAATGTTGCTTTCATTTAATGTGCAGTTATTTTTTATTTTCTGTGTAAGGGAGAGGTTTTGACTCTTATCCGCGTGTAGCGTGCGGTACGCGAAAGTGAGCAGCAGCTCCCAGCTTCGATAGGTGTTATGAGTGATGACATTATCTATGGTTTTTTTTAACGAACATGAAACTGAATGGCGTGATCCTCGAGGAATGCGTCTGATTAATGGGATGGAATTCTTAAATGTACTTAATGATTCGCAGAGGTTATCAACACATCCATTAATTGGAAGGGAAGAAAATGAAATGGGAGGTATCGATGGCGCAAATGACGATTTGTGAACTCTACCTACATGAATTTTTAATCCTTTACTATTTTTTAAATACCGAGGCTGGGAACACTGATCACAACGCACGCTATCCTGCGACATAAAAACCCCAGCTGTCTCAACCTAGAATAAGTGGCTTGGCGCCACAATAACACATATGATATATATATACAAATAAAATCTAAAAATAAGAAAAAAATACAATCACAAAAAGAAAACAATCCACACTTCACACTTCACAATTTAACAGCGTAAACTAAATTGGCACTTGTTTAATTTCTTGGCATTTATTTGTCTTAGAGCTTCTTTACGAGGATTCCGTTATAGGAGATGCTGCCTCAATGTCCTGCGTGGATCCGTACGTGTCCAACACAAAGATAACACCATAATTCCACAGTCTGAGTCTGATAAACTAAATGTGCAAGATCACACCTTCTGAATCGCCTTTTATCGGCCTCCCAAACGAGTTCCGCATCAAATACTGGTGCATGAGACGGTACTACGGGGTCCGTTTCTAACATATATCCATTTAAAGAACCACTGACTACGAAGGGGCTCTTGAGAAAACCGAAACCGAGTCCTTAATGTTGAGGACTATTTGAATTGTTGGCCCTCTTAATTCATCCATCGAAAAATTCTTTTTAAATAGTGTAAAATTTCCAAGGATAACACAATTATCACAACGTAAACAAACAAACAATTCACCATAAACCATGTGAAATTCATTATTATATATTATTATTATGCATTATTTTAATTGTTGTGACATATGGACATAATGACATTTCTATTCCAATTCTATTCTCTAATATATAATAATAAATATAGGTAAACTAATCTAATTACTAGAGACCGGATTATATGCAACATAAAAAATGCTTTAAATATGCACGAAAACTGTCAGAATATGCAACATTAAAATACGATAAGTCTTAGGAACAAAAAGAAAAAATTCGGCCAAGTGCGAGTCGGACCTCGCTCTTTTAGGGTTCCGTAAATATGAGCAAATCATTTTTAGGGTTCCGTACCCAAAGCGTGCCAACGGGACCCTATTACTAAGCCTCCGCTGTCCGTCCGCCCGTCCGTGTGTCAGCGGGCTGTATCTCGTAAACCGTAATAGATAGACAGTGGAAATTTACACAGTGTGTATTTCTATTGCCGCTATAACAACAAATAATTAACATAAATTACAAAATAAAGGAGGCTCCCATTCATGAAAAAGCTCTTTCATTTTATTATCCTACCAAAACAAAAGACGCGCGGCTGCTGAATGTGCCGAAAATATAGCGATAATATGCATCTTATCTAGATTTGACGGAAAATATGCAATTAGCGCTGAGGATGGCTTAAATATGCAAATGCATATGCAAATATGAAAATGCATATAATCCGGTCTCTACTAATTACTATACAAATCATGCCCGCGTGGAATGGTGCCAAGAATACTGGCTGCATTTCCGCGCTGGACAATTAACCGCAGTGAAATGTCTCGTAAAAATTTTTTTGCACTTTGACTCCATGGCCCTAGGATCACCACAGCAAACGGAACAAATATGTAACTTTCAATCAGAGAGGCATACTTGCGCCGCTTACAGGATTCAGCCATTTCAGCTGCGGCTCCCGGTCTTCATGCTGTCTCCCTGATATGACACGGGGCCAATGTGTCGACGCACGTTGCGTCCCACATTAGAGCCCGTCCCCGTTCCCAGGGAACCAGCGTCAATCCATCAGGTCTCTTGCCATCATCTCTACTAATCCCTGTTGGTTCGATGAGCGCAGGAATGTCAATGCCCTTTTTAACGTATCGTTAAGAGAACCATGCCGAAATAGCCTACCAGCGCTTCTCTGGCAAGAGAGTCCGTGAATTCCAAATGTATCAACTTCCACACGGACATCTGTGCTCGTGGCACAGAGGTGTTCCCAATCTGAGACCTAGAGCCACACGAAAACTTTCGTTGTGTAATGTGTATGCGTAATTTTGTTACAATTTCCTGAAAGCTTTAATACGGTTTAATACGGCTAAAAATACAGTTTATTGCACTTCGTATGTATACCTTCTGATCAGGTTTTTATTTATAATATGTAAGTAATTTACGGCAGCAAGGGGCGTTGCTAATACTGTTTTAATTTTTGACTATGTTGCTATTTTTCCGACATCTACACTTTCGCAACGCTCCGTTTCGTCTATGGTAGGTAGTTGTTGTAGGTATTGTAATAGACTAATTGAATTTCAGCGCTGGACAAACCCGTCGTCAATCAGGACCAATCCTCGAGGGACGATCAGTCACTGCAAGTTCATCGGTGGGCCTCGACTCGTCGGGCAAGGGGTACTACGATCAATTTACCTCGGTCGGAAATTGAAGAACATAATTCCGTGATATGCCTAAACCTACACCGAAAAATAATAAGCCGCTTATATTGTTAGGTATAAGAAATTACATCAATACAATTTCCAATCTTACTTTTACTCAGATACCTATTTATATTAATTATTATAAGGCTTTAATAGAAAAAGAAATTGAACTGTAAGTGCTGGTTTCACCATCGTCAACTAACATTTAACCGAGGAGTGATGTTCCGACAGTTTTTGTATTGAAAATTTGAGTTTATATTGAAGTTAAACGTTACTAGGCAACGTGTAGTAACGTATTTTGACTTTTAATTCCTTGTTAAATGTTACCGAAGATGGTGGGATTGGAACTTACAATTCAATTTCATTTTCCATTAGACTTATTTAAGAATTAATTTAAATATGTGAGCATAAACTAAGATTGAAAATTATATAGATTGCGACGGTGAATTTGGCCCTAGAGGCAATTTACTTTAATCTTGTGAAAATTAATTATATTTTAGCTTCGTGTAATCCATAAATATTTTTATGTTATTTTTTTAATAATAGACTGGTTAAATTCTTTGGACCTGGATGGATGATATTGATAATATAAACGCAGATATCCTCATATTTATATTATTATATTTACGATTAAAACACAGTGCAATAATAATTAATTAATACTGCTGAGAGAGCCTCTTTATTTCAGTACCCGTATGTATTTAAATTCCCGTTGGAATATTTATTAACAACTATAATACATTCAAGTTCGAAAAAAAAAATTTTTGTAACTATCAAAATTATTTAAAACAGTAAATAATTGGATAATCAATGACCTACTTACTGTTAACGTTTATTATTTAGTACTAGTTAATTTTACTTGCGGGGTAGTTCCAATCGGTACTGAGGTTTATTGTAGTTGTACCCAGGCGATGGTTCAGGTGCGGGTGCGGGTGCGGGTGCAGGTGCGGGCACTGGAACAGGTTGTGGTGCCGGCTGCGGGAAAATTGGTACTTGGGGTGGGGTAACAATCACAGCGTCGTCCGTGAACCCCACATCACGAGCAGCTGGTAAGAGCTGTTGTTGATACTGCGCACGATATAACTGCGGCTGGAACTGCTGCGGTGGAGAATATTGCTGCGGTTGGAACTGTTGCGGTTGGAACTGTTGCGGTTGGAACTGTTGCTGTTGGAGCTGTTGGGGTTGGAACTGTTGCGGTTGGAACTGTAGCTGTTGGAACTGTTGTGGTTGGAACTGTTGCGGTTGGAACTGTTGTGGTTGGAACTGTTGTGGTTGGAACTGTTGTGGTTGGAACTGTTGCGGTTGGAACTGTTGCGGGGAAAAATGCTGCTGGGGACTATTCGGGACGCCATACTGCTGTTGAATGTTGGGTAGTCCATACTGTGTTGGCAACTGCATCCGGCCGAACATATTTTCCAAAAAAGGGAATTTACTGGTAATTTTTGACCACAGTCCGCCGTTGCCACCGACTTGGTTGCTGCCGCCGTTCCCCCAAAACAACTGCTGCGACGGTTCAAAACCGAAGTTTCGGTTTACCTCAACAGCAAAAGGATCGTTCGGACCAATGTTGTAGGGTATTTCCCGCTGCACATTATAACCGACACCGCTACCTAAAATAAAGAAAAGTATTTAGATACAATAAAAAATTAAAATTACAAAAAAGCAATAATATATGTTGCTAAGTAAATATTTATAATAGATAATTTAAATAGTAATCTTCACAAAATGAATGGAGCAATTTCTCTAATCCTTTTTAATTTGAAAGTAGAAAATTATATGAATGGAGAAAGAAAACGTAAATTAATTTCTAATTAGATATTAGATCCACTATTAGCACGTAAACAAAGTCGCACCACCTACCTACGATGCTACAAAATAAAACGATGATAGGTGCATACATTTTCGCACGAGTTACTGAACCTCAACTGTGTGCCATTGTTGCCTGTCTGGGTCTTTATACCGGCTGTGTTTACTACTACATGAGGACCTTGAAGAAAAATTCTCGTAACCCAATATTGAAAGTGTGAGGTAACGCATGGTAGCGGCTCACCCAGCGGCCAACGGATGGCACTGCGTGGACAATAGGCGTGACATCTAGGTGACTCGCGCGTCGCCGGCTTCTGCATTCACAGGCCGTGCCGAAAACTCATCGTGATCGATCGCAGATGTCAGGCACATAATAAAAAAGATTCGATTACGTAAGTTGCGTAACGACTTCATTTTGTGCAATTTTATACATCTAGCTCTAATTGTAATTTTATGTCCATCCTTGAATGTAAAACTTATGGAGCTTTTCCCCGCGACTTCATCCGCGTGGAGTTAGGTTTTAAAAATTCCGATTTCCGGTTCTGATTTCCGGTATAAAAGGTAGACCTATGTCACTCTCCAAGTCTTCAACTATGTATTCCTCAAAAAAATCACGTCGATTCGGTGCTCCGTTGCTGCGTGATTGATGGAGAAAACAACAAACACTTTCGCATTTTTAATATTAGTAAGTATAGGTAGTTATCATGCATTGGCCCAATCATCTAGGATCCACTGATGGATTTATGTACATGTATTCAGCATCTTGACATTTTACCAGCATAAACTGAAATAATATTATAATTATTCGTGCACAATGTAGTAGGTACTCGTAGATTAGAAAATGTAAATAATAGTAATGCTCTTTAAAACTGCTCTTAAATAATCCACCTGTATAATTATAATTAGTATTATCTTTCATCTCGTGAACGTGATACATATCAGGTAACATTTCAACCAGAAAATATTTTATGGAGATAGGTCAAAAAGGAAAAACTTCTTGTTTTACGCATCGATAATTATGTTTTACGTATTACCTGAAGAAAAAAAATTACTACTGATTTTTTTAAATTTTTTCAAGAACTACAATAAAAATAGGTACAGCCTGTATATTTTCTATTCGTGAAAAATGCATTGGAACTCGTCCGTGCGTGTTTACCCAACATAATCGGCATTATTCATAAGATAACGAGTATTTGTCTTCGATAGTTGTCACGGTATTGTCGTTCGTAGCGCAGAAGCATTTTGCGAAACATTACTTCACAACACTCACGACCAAAATATATCGCACTTAACTGATAGTAATGAATGATTATTCATTATACACTTACGTGTTTTAAAGCTAAATACAAGTTTGTCTAAGTAAGTATATTAGATTAGATTTCAGTGTTATGGAAGAATTTTCAGATTACATTTTGTCATAGGTGTTTCTTTGTTTCAAAGTAGTAACCCGACGAAAAATTATTTCTTATTATCAAAAAGATCGCGGTTTGGAAAAAAGATTAGGAAAGCACTACCAATTTTACAATGAAGCTTTTGGCAAGCAAATGTTTAGACTTTTTTAATGTGATAGGCGATCAAGTTTTTCATTTCATCAAGTTTGGCATTTACTAAATAAAAAAGACTAAAGAACAAGTTCAAATTGGCAATACCAATTAATTTACAAACCAAAAAAAAATTAAAGAAAAGAGCCATAATTTTGCAATAGGTAAAGCCTATTGTATAATTTTATTTATTGTGTTTCCAAAGAATTTTAATAATTTCCATTCAAATTTATTCACAGTCGTTAATCACTACTTTATCTTTAAATCTAGCTTAAAGTTCAACATTGATCATCCAATTAGGTCAGTGGTCAATGGGTCAGTTTACAGGTACCTAACTCGTTTTACCCGGCATGTAGCCCCCATCTCAGTGCACTCTTTCCCTTTGCTCTCTATATTATAGTCCAAAATAAAAGCTTACTGACGATCTAGCAGGTAACTGTATCATTAGTAAAAATGATTTTTCTTCGTTGTCAACCGATAGACTTCAACATGCCTCGGTCTTGCGTTGTTTGAAACCAGCAACCTCCTTTGATGTCGTCTGCCAACCTAGTGTAGGGTGTTCTAATGCTGAGCTTTCTCGAGTTTTTGGTACGAGGTCCAGCACCTTGGAACCAAATCGCCTATCGTATCTTCGAACTCTCATACCTATTATTTTATGTACCTACCTACCTCGCCCTTGTTGAGCTACATAATATCGGTTCTTCCACAGCTGATCTCTCCGTGTAGGTTGCAGTTACAAACGATAGTCTTTCTTCGAACTGATTTTATCTATATATTCCACTTCCACTTTATTTGTGTAAAAGTCATATTTTAAATTGAGTATTTGATTTGAATATTAGTTTCAATTCGATGCCTTAAGATGGGTAGCCTAAGTATGTCACACTCTCTTTAACATTTCTGCGGTGGTGTCGTGTGATGCGGGTTGTTACGTTCCCTAAAATATGGTTGAGCGAAGCAATGGCTGGGTCATGCGTCATGCTCGTGAACGGGTGCCACCAGCGGCAATGGGGCTACTTTCTGTCTGCCCGTCTTGACTTGTGTTGAATTATAATTAGAAATAATTACGTATGCTTTTGTGGAACTTCCCCTCATTGTGGAAACTCTGCATACATAGAATAATATCTATTAAGTACTAGCTGATGCCCGCGACTTCGTCCGCATGGCTTTAATTTTTAAAAATCCCGCGGGAACTCTTTAATTATCCGAGATAAAAAGTAGCTCTCCCGGTCTGAGGAACCACTACTACATCCATTACTATACCCATGCAAAAAATCGCATCAATCCGCTGTTCTGCTGCGACGTGATTGAAGGACAAACCAACAAACAAACACACTTTCGCATTTATAATATCAGTAATGCTTTATTATAACACTTTTTAGGAGAATGCCGAAAACCCGGCTGTTGTTGCGTCACTCAGCGTCTTGACGATGCGACTTGGAAAAATCAACTTTGTGATTATAATTTCATTTGTATTTATTTAAAGTCAAAAGCGTAGTGGCGTTTAAAAGTTATATAAAAAAAAGTACTGTATTTGATAAGAACATAAACAGAAGCGCCATATTTTGTCCTGGAAAGCACTCTGTGATCCAATGATGCCAGTTTATTATAATTTCCCTTTTTAAAGGGAAATATGATGACTAATCATTCAATCATCATCATCATCATCAATCACATTTACATACACTTGTCAAGATTATCATATTTAAAATCGTAATAATAATATATTCTTTTTCCTGATTCCTAAAAATATACTTTACTATTAAGCGTATAATATATTAACGATGTGACGAGTTGGATTTCTTGAGTCGAGTTACTCGAGTTGATACGGCTACCGACTCGAGTGACAACCCGAGTTGACTCAAGTCAGTTCCTAGTAGCATAGAGCGCAGCGCCAGCGCACCAATGCAACCGACTAAGGCAAGGCACCGAGTCAATTCGAGGTGCAAGTCAAATCGAGTCGACTCGGTGTTTTTGTAGCCGCTACAACAATGTGGCGTATGGTATCGCAGCGGAGTAATTAGTACTTACGAATAAGATAACACGTTTATTCATGTAGAATTAAATAATAGAAAACTATAGGTTCACTAAACTGAAGGTAAACTAAAGGTTTATTCGTGTATGTAGGAATTGTTGAGAACAAAATATAGTAAGGTGTTTTTTTTATTAGTTTAGCTATAAGTTTCTTTTTGTAACATTTTAATTTAAAAAAAATCCTAAAAAAAGGTGTTTTTAATAAGAAATGTTTATTTATTTTTAAGTACACTAGGTCTTGGAGGTAATAATGGCGTCACTTTTCAGTTTTTAGATAGTAATAATTTTAAAAAACCTATTTATACCTACATAATTATGTCATTACATGTTTCGGAATGCTTCTTGTTTATATTTGATTAAAATTGGTACGTTAATGCAAACTTAACCTCAAAATATCTGAAACATTGAAAGTGAGATAACTAAAAATTGCCATGGAATATCTTAATAATTTTTTTATCGTATAATCCAGAGGTTATTTCCGATGTTTTACTGATAATTTGGTTTAGACGCAAGAATAGCCGAACTCTCATACAAAAATCGGCATTCTCCTTTTTTACCATACATAACCAAAGACAAAATTACGTTTAGCTGCCATTTACGTTTTGTTATTCCACTGTCATTTGCGTTTTGTAATTCCATGTCAGATGAGTTTTTGTTAAACCACGTTTTATAGTGACTTGACGGAAACGCGGTCGAACGGGATAAAAAGTATCCTATGTCCGTCTCCTGGTTCTAAACAACCTCTCCACCAATTTTCAGCCAAATCGGTTCATACGTTCTTGAGTTATAAATAGTGTAACTAATACCACTTTCTTTTATATATATAGATATTGTAAAAGTATTTTGAAAAGAGCAACTGCCGAGTTTCTTGCTGGTTCTTCTCGGCAGGAACGGCATTCCGAACCAGTGGTAGACTCATTGACGATTCAAAAGTACTTGTAAAAGTTTATTTGAATAAAAAACATTTCTGTTCTATTCTATTCTATTCTATTCTATTCTATTCTATTCTATAAAGGGTCGGCCCTTCATAGATAAAGTTCGAAAGCGAATTAGGCAATGGGAAATGGTTTTCGAATGAGCACCTTGGGACCGAAACGCCTATCGTATCTTCGATACCTACCTTAATACCTACGTATGTTCGAACTCTCATGCCTACCTTTAAACCTACCGCCGCGCCGCCCTTTATATACCGGCCGCCCTCCTTGAGCTACATAATGTCGGTTCTTCCACAGATCTCTCCATGTAGGTTACAGTTACTTGAAACTTTAGACTTTCTTTGAACATCTGCTTTCAAGAAATAAAGTCCTGTATTCTATTTCACCGCCTTCAGAGTCGGGCTATATTAAATATATCTACCATAAATGGGGTGACACTGCGTACGAAAATGTATTCGAATGCTATATCTGGTTATTATGATAATATAAGACATAGTTGATTAACAATAATAATAAATGTCCAGCTTGTCGGGTAGTGAAGAGCATGTAGATAATGTCTGAGTTGACCCGTAATTATAAGTACCTACCCATATTATAAATGCGAAATTAACTGTCTGTCTGTAATGCTTTCACGCCTAAACCGCAGAACCAGTTTTGATGATTTTTGTGAGATTGATTTGGGTATTGTTGCAAAATAAAACTTTGGTGAAATATTTGATGATAGTTTTTGTCGATTTTACTCCATACTTTGTCACACCTGAGCCGATTTTGATAATTGTTTCTTTAATAGAAATGTGTACCATCAGGCAACTTTTGTCGAATTTTGATGAAGATCTAATAAATATTATCAGACAGAGGACAAAACGCCTCACCAATTGCAGAAACAATACATATTTATGAGGATCTTGAGCCATTAATTCAATATCTTACTAACATAATAATTATTATTGTAAATACGAAAGTGTGTTTGTTGGTCGGTTTATCCTTCAACCACGCTACAACAGAACTACAGATCGACGTGATTTTTTTGCATGGATATAGTTGAGGATTTGGAGAGTAACATAGGCATATAGGCACTTTTAACCCCGGAAAATCAAAGGCCCGCACACAGTCAATATTCTTGTAAATATTTACGAATATTGTCACTAATATTTCGGTGTGTGCGCGTATTGAAGGATTGATCAATATTATTTCATATAAAAAAAATATTGTCAATATTCTTATTGACAATAATATTGACTGTGTGCAGGGATTTTAAATACTAAATCCACGCGGACAAAGTCGCGGGCATCAACTATTGTCAAATAATATTATTTAATTAAAAAATAAAAAAAATTAAAAAATATTAATCTGAAATAATGAAGGCGAGATGTGTTAAAAGTAAGGTGTATATATTACGAGACCTCAGTTATAAATCAAAAGAAACACAATATTATTGATTTTTATAGGTAGATATTAACAGCTGTGCATGGGCTACTTGAACTCTGAATTTCAACTGAATTCGATTACTTACTGCAACTACTTTAGTAGGTACCTATTTATTGTACTTAATAAAATGAAAGAACTGTAAATCGACGATATAATATAAATTGTAATGTATTTGCATGAATTGTGGAAAAGATTTAAAAACAAAACAGAGAATATTTATCTTTGCTTATTTTCTAATCATCAAAAATAGCACAAAATGATCTTAAACGAGTAGTTCTCGATATGTGGCAATTGTTTTAATTAATGATATAGGCACAACTCTGTCAACTGCGTAAGCTGCGTTTTACTTATTATTTATGAGCAATACAATGAAAGTTTATCTTAACGCTTAATCGATGTCTTATTTTGCAATAACTGTTTTAAGAAAGTTTCCGACGCAATACCTTATTAAGTAGATGAGTATAAAAACAGAGCCACACAATCATAATTAAATTATTTCGACAAGAGAGGGATTTGTACACCATGTACCTACCTAGTTATGTTAACAAGATTATTTCGAGCCTTTAGGTAACTTGTTTCTGACGATACTATTATATTATTATTAGGGTTCCATACCAAAATGGTAAAAATGGAACCCTTATGGTGAGACTTTCTCCGTCCGTCTGTCCGTCCGTCTGTCACAGTCGATTATTTCAGTAACTATTAAAGCTATCGACATGAAATTTGGCATACTTGTGTATAATAGTGG
The DNA here is from genome assembly GCA_029955525.1 of Oeneis ivallda. Lineage (NCBI taxonomy): Eukaryota > Metazoa > Arthropoda > Insecta > Lepidoptera > Nymphalidae > Oeneis > Oeneis ivallda. The sequence continues at coordinate 15,320,532 of JARPMR010000003.1, forward strand.
CCCAAAATCATTGGAATAAAGAAAAATCGAAAATTATTTTTAGTTTTCATAAAAAAAGGGGGAAAATCGGGGGTTTGAAATTTCAAAGTAGAATAACTATATCGAGTGGGGTATCATATGAAAGGCCTTTACTTGTGCATTCTAAAACAGTTTTTTATTAATTTCTATATATAATAGTTTTTGATTAATCGGCCAAAATGTCGAAAAAAATACCGTTCCCCCCCCCCTTATCTCTGAAGTTTACCAATCGAAAAATCTGAAATAATTATGGTCAATAGAAGTTTATGTATATTTTACAGGAAAAATGAAAGCAACGCGAAAATTATTTTAGTTTGATTAAAAAAGGGGGAAAATCGGGGGTTTGAAATTTCAAAGTAAGACAACTATACCGAGTGGGGTATCATATGAAAGGCATTTACTTGTGCATTCTAAAACAGTTTTTTTATTTATTTCTATATATAATAGTTTTTGAGTAATCGGCCAAAATGTCGAAAAAAATACCGTTCCCCCCCCTTATCTCCGAAGTTTACCAATTGAAAAATCTGAAATAATTATGGTCAATAGAGGTTTATGTATATTTTACAGGAAAAATAAAATCAACGCGAAAATTATTTTAGTTTAATTAAAAAAGGGGGAAAATCAGGGGTTTGAAATTTCAATGTAAGATAATTATACCGAGTGGGATATCATATGAAAGGCCTTTACTTGTGCATTCTAAAACAGTTTTTTATTTATTTCTAGATATAATAGTTTCTGATTAATCGGCCAAAATGTCGAAAAAAATACCGTTCCCCCCCCTTATCTCCCAAGTTTACCAATCAAAAAATCTGAAATAATTATGGTCAATAGAGGTTTATGTATATTTTACAGGAAAAATAAAACCAATGCTCTAACTAGCATAGTTTTTTTTATATTAACAATAAACCTCTACAAACAAAGTTAACGATAAATAAGCTAATTAATATAATATTATCGTTTTACTTTTACTTTTGGAGTATGGAACCCTCGGTGTGCGAGTCCGACTCGCACTTGGCCGGTTTTTTTTTTATAGTTAGTCTCTCTTACTCTCAATTAAAATATAGCAAGGTACGCAATGTAAGGACGCGTTTATTTTGGTTGCTTGTTTTTCCTACTGGCTAACAAATTAACAATTGTGCTGTCATTAAGTATGTTCATTACTATCAATCAAAGTGCATTCACCCTACACTCTGAATACCCTGTTTAGAATAGTATTACATGTTACTATTTTCAAGAAACTTTATCAGTTCTCAATTTAGGAAAATTAAATGGGAACTTCCTGATTGATGAGTAATGAGTATGATCCCTGAGCCCTTGCGGTAACCAAAAACAAGTAAACATGCTCTTCGAATGTCGAATAAAGCAATGATTTTCTTACATAATAATACCTACATAACATATAATGGTGTCCGTTAGCTAGCATGGAAAACTTTAAATACATATAGTAGTAACCTGAGACGTCAAAGGGAAAATAAATTGCCATACCAAGGAAATCGTTTTGGTGAAAATGAAGAGAAACTTATGAGAGATGAACTTATGACATACATAAAATAGTTACAAGACGACCAAAAGATTTTCTGCATCCTATTAACATTAAAGCTAGTTTATCTCTAATATAATATATAATTCTCATGTCGCGGTGTTTGTTACCAAACTCCTCCGAAACGGCTGGACCGATTTTTATGAAATTTTGTGTGCATATCGGGTAGGTCTGAGAATCGGTCAACATCTATTATTCATACCCCTAAATGATAAGGGTGACCCACCCCTAATATTTTTGTTGGCGGTACGAAGTTCGCTGGGTCAGCTAGTATCAGATGATTATAGACATCTAGTTACATAAAAATTCATAAAATCTAGGCAAACATAGTTCAAGATATGCTTGCAAACAACCAAAACAGATCAAGTCAAGAATAATCCTCTTAAGGCTGTATGTATGTTTAAAGCCTCGGCCAGATACAATGCATGACTGCAGCGGGACGTCATACTGAACGCGTGACTGAAGCGAACTGTCGCGTACTGGTGGACACTTTAATAATATAAGGAGCTTCACATTATCACACTGCAAAGTGCGATTGTTGCTAAACAGTCAACATCAATCGTATACCAACTCTTGATTAATATCTGTCTGTGTTTTGTCAGACTTCCGTATGTAAGATTCAGTACATAAGTATTATGTACTGAATCTCCGAGCCCTCGTCTCTTTGAAACTGAGGATGGAGCTCGTATCACAAGGAGAACGCAATGTCAGCCGCGCATCTCCACATCATTCATACAGTAAGTTTTATTACAACTGAACTCTTTCTTAGAAGCCGCTTTGGAGTCGCATCCGTCACGCGTTCTGTGTGACCAGGGCTTAATAGTCATTAAGATTCCAAGCACACTATAACACTACCTCTCTGTATTGAATGTTGGGGCATCGGTTACGTACGGTATTTATTTAAATGTGTAAAAAGTTTGTTCATTTGCAAATACTCAATCAAGTACACAGACCTATTTGTGTTTAAGTCGAGCCTATTTGTAAACGTACCATAGTGCATTCTAACTCTTTGGAGACTCTGCGCGGCTACGTTTTTTAAAAGTATAAGTGGGAGGGTATGAGTTCGATACCGAACAGGATTAATTTTAGGAACTTTCTTGTACATAATTTGTAAATAGGCTATCAGCTTGTCACTTGTGGGGTGGGAGACTTTGATCACAGCTAGTTAAGTTAGCTAGTTAGCTAGCTAGCAGTAACTCGTCCAAGTGAACTACGTAGAGCGTACTGCTAAGCAAAAAGTTACAACGCTTTGGTTCGTTTATTTTTGTATATTTAGCTCTTGATTTAAACTATACTGTTTCTGCAAATTCAGAGCTAGCTACTTTACCTTATTAATTTTTTATAAAGCTAATCAATTTCTGGTATTATATACTGTAGGTATGTTATTTTTATTGAAATAATTAAGCTACTTACCTATTAAATTTTTATTATTCTGAAAGTTTGTGCTAAATCCGAGGCAAAGTGCAATACAATAAATTATAAGTACAATAGAATTTGCCTGACGTTTTATAATAGGCAATTTTATTACTGGACAGTATAATTTTCTTCTGCGTAACTTTTATATCAGCAAAGCTTAGGTGTAACTTCGTATTTCCCATTCATTAATGAGACTTTCAGCAAATTATAAATATTATTATAAATATAATCAGGACCAAAAAAAACCGTGAAGCATCAAAATTAATAGAGCACAGCACAGATGTTTTTAAGTTGTTTAAAAGCGCCTGGTGCTAAAAGCAAAGCAAAAATAGCGTGCCTACACATAAGGTGCTGCTTTTGTGATTTTGAGGTATCTACCTATGCTTTTGTTAGTTTTGAAATGGAAATGCGCTATCCTACCAGGTAGACCTACTACTTAGTCAAGTAACTTCACTTCGAAGTAACTCTTCACTACTGTGAAGGGTTAATTATTAATTCGAAGTGAAGACTTAGCAGCTGCTTGGATATAACTACTGTTTATACCTTATCGGTTTCGATGGGTGTAAAGATTACAGTATGTGCAGCATAACCACAGCATAACCCGGGTACGGTGGTAACTAAATATAGCTAACTAACTAAATATAGGTAACTAATAGAAGGAACATTTGAAAATTGAAAATCAACGGCGCTGCACTCACCTCTGGATGGTGATTCTGTATGCCAGGCTCCATACAAAAATACACCAACTCCTTTCATCTAGCATAGGTAGATACTATTCACAAATATACCTTTAGGTACATTACCATAATATTTATGAACCCTCTTATTTTTATTTGCATCCTTCCTCAGGATGCAAACTATCTCGTTGCTAATTTTTGACGAAATCGGTTACAAGCGGTTGCCATGAAGGTTACAGGTAGACAGACAGAAAAAGCTACTTTCGTATTTTTAAATTATTAATTAATATGGGTTGTAATTGTTTGGTGTGTATAATATAAAAAATATTGTCAAATTAATATCGAGCTAAATAAATCTAATACAACGAACAAAACTAAGTTCGACCTTTTACATAATAGCTACCTATAAATTAAAATATTGATAAAATGTCAAAAGGTTAATTATGCAAGTAATGCGACTTAGTTACAGGTAATGTTATCAATTTACGAGATTGTAAAGTTCAATAACCCATCTTATCCAAAACTTAAAAACTGAAGATCAATTAATCCAGATAATATGTAAACCTACCTACCTGGGTAAAGGCTTTACGCTTTGCCTAGGAAGATAGGTATCATAACTGGATTAACCAAAATAGTAAATAATATTTCAATTTAAATACCTACGCGGATTGGTTATCGAAACGCCGCGCTGGCTGTATAACTAACGCCAACTGTTTATTTATTTGAATACTCATAATTTTAGAATTTCGTATTTGAATTAGATTGGTTAATACATTACATTAATAAAACCTGCACTAAGTAATAAGATAATGGCAGTAATTGGATAAAAGTACCGACACCATAATTCGCGTAAGAGCGACCGCAGACATACTTACAACTTCAATCTGGCCGACTAAGTTAGTAATAGTAATACTATTATCAACCTGATGCTCGCGACTTCATCCGCGTGGATTTAGTTTTTAAAATCCCTCGGGAACTCTTTCATTTTCCGGGATAAAAAGTAAGTCGATCCATAGCTCTGTTGCGGTGTGATTGAAGGACAAACAAACAAAGAAATACACATTCGCATTTATAACATTAGTATGGTATTGTGTGCGTAATAAAAAGGAATTTCGCCAATTTATAGTTGGACGATTTAGTTGAATAAGATGTGCGAGATATGTCACTTTGCCTATTAGTAGGTACTCTGCGATTTAGTTATACAACTTGAAATTGTGAGCTCACTAAATCATCAAGTAAAATAAATACATAGTCCTTTAAAATATAAATTAGGTAGGTAGCCAAATACCTAATTTGACCGCTTTGACCGGATACAGGTGGCGGATGAAAAGGTTACCTAAATGCAGATCGATCTTTTCATCAGTGTGAATAGAATTTATACTAGGCACCTACCGATTTATTTCGCTACGATGATCCAGAACTAAAGGTGCATCGACAACCAGTATAGATTTTAACAATATATGAATTAGGCATAATACAAACAAAAAACCGGCCAAGCGCGAGTCGGACTCGCGCACCGAGGGTTCCGTACTCCAAAAGTAAAAGTAAAACGATAATATTATTATATTAATTTGCTTATTTATCGTTATGTTTGTTTGTAGAGGAACTATGCTAGTTAGAGCGTTGGTTTTATTTTTCCTGTAAAATATACAGAAACCTCTATTGACCATAATTATTTCAGATTTATTGATTGCTAAACTTCGGAGATAAGGGGGGGGGGGGGGGGGACGGTATTATTTTCGACATTTTGGCTAATTAATCAAAAACTATTATAGATAGAAATAAATAAAAATCTGTTTTAGAATGTAAAGGCCTTTCAAGTGATACCCCACTCGGTATAGTTATTTTACTTTGAAATTTCAAACCACCCATTTTCCCCCTTTTTAATAAAACTAAAAATAATTTTCGATTTTTTTATTCCAATTATACACAACTATTCCAAAGGAGATCGCCAAAATTAGGCCAAATCGTTACAGACACCCCGTATACACCAAAAAATAGAAGATTTTTTTCTGATTATATATCAGATTAAATATTAACAACTTTCTATGGTAATGTACTAAAACATATTTAATAAATAACCCATAAAAACCACAATGGTCACGTTTTACTGGTCTGTACTCTGTGGTCTAGCTATGTCTATACTCTATGTCATAGTGTATGTTAGTTAGGGATGCAATTCTTTCCGAAAAAAATCGATACTTAAATCGATTTGAATCGAAATCTATTCGATATGATAAATAAATTGAATTTTTAATTTAAATATTAATTCAATTGCTAATAATAATAATAAAAATTGATTTTTCATCTATGTATTAAGGAGAGGCAACGGAAACTGAGCATAAAGCTATCTTGTGAGTTTTCAAGTAATTAACACTGTCTTTGAGTCATCATCATTAGCAACCCATCAACAGCTCACTACTGAGCGCAGGTCTCCTCTCAGAGAAGGGTTATAGGCCATAGTCCACCACGCTGGCCCAATGCGAATTGGCAGACTTCACACAACTTCAAGAATATTACGAAGAACTCTCTGGTGTGCAGGTTTCCTCACGATGTTTTCCTTCACCGTTGAAGCAAGTGATATGTAATTGCTTAAACGTACTTGACTCCGAAAAGTCAGAGGTGCGTACCTGGGATCGAACCTGGCCCCTCGAATAGGAGATCACAGTCCTAACCACTAACCACTTGTCTTTGAGTACATTGTACATTGAAAATTATTGTTATCACAACATAACAAATCGAATCTCGATTTTCTAATGCTGAATATTGATTGATCTTGATCGATTCAGTACCATCTATATCAATTTAAAAGTTCATTTTTTTGGTTCAAGAAGTCGATTCTTTTATTAATCGATTTCAGATTGTCATGCGTAATCCCTAACCTAGATTTTTTATTTTACATTACATGACATTTTTACTTTACTCTTTGTATTCGTTTTTCGTACTCAAGCGCTTACGGATGTGTTTCCATTATTTTCGCTCTCATCTCTCTCGCAGAGATCATTATTTTGGTCTTAAATACATTTCTGTGGAAAAAACTTGTCATTTTTACCGTTTTATCAAGTACTAACCTAACCTAACCTAAGTAAACCAAAAATATTGTTTTCTCCTAATCCCCATTGAATTTTGAAAAAAATCTTTGAGATGCTAAAATGTGATATATTTACCGATTTAATAATACAAGAATGATTGCTGTAACGTATTTAGCCCAAAAGTGTATGGATTTTTGGCGGTCTCCTTTCATGTCGATAGCTTTAATAGTTACTGAAATAATCGACTGTGACGGACGGAAGGACGGACGGAGAAAGTCTCACCATAAGGGTTCCATTTTTACCATTTTGGTACGGAACCCTAAAAAGCTATAAGTACCAACCTGTATTATAAATAACAAGAGTAAAGGCTTAAAACAAATCTAATTAATATAAAAAGGCAATTTCGAAAATGACCGATTATTATTTGACCTTGGAAGTTTGTTAACGTCTATTCCATATCCAAATCCTAAGTGGGCATTCCCCATAAACATAGTAAGATACTATATTATACTAAATTCTCGTTATGACAGACATGTACGTACCTATATGAGATGACCCTGAATAAAACAATATTATAAAGTATGGGTGTGATGAACTTTGTCTCATAGGTAATAGTTAAGACTTCTTATATCTGCACTTCTATGTAGTTAGGTAGGTATATCCATATTCTACCTATACACCTGTGGTCTACCGCCTACTTCATAAATTGCCATGTAGAGGTAAACTGTAAACGCATTTTACCTATAGGTATTAGGTAGGTACTACACATACCCAATGTGGGAAATACCAAAGCTTTAGGATATAAACTGGCATCTGGCCAAAACACTTGTCACGACTCACGATCAATAATAATTTTGCAAATAGTAATAGGTAGAGTAGAAGCAGTGATAGCCTAGTGGTTAGGACTGTGGTCTCCTATTCGGGGGGTCGCAGGTTCGATCCCGGGTCCCAATCCCGACGGATCCCGACGCACCTCTGACTTTTCGGAGTCAAGTGCGTTTAAGCAATTAACTGTCACTTGCTTCAACGGTGAAGAAAAACATCGTGAGGAAATCTGCACATCGGAGAGTTCTACATTATGATCTCGAAGGTGTGTGAAGTCCACCAATTCGCATTGGGCCAGCGTGGTGGACTATGGCCTATAACCCTTCTCTGAGAGGAGTAGTGAGCCGTTGATGGGTTGCTAATGATGATGATGAATAGGTAATATCTTTGGTTAGAAATAATAAATCTATTATAATAACTAGCTGCCCGGACAGACTTCGTTCTGTCAAAAGTTAAAAGTAAAAATTAAGTTTTTTTGTTTGTTTTTTTTTTATTAAAACCTTCCGTGGACCTTAAGGAACATACAAAAAAAAATTAACCGAATTGGTCCATCCATTCTTGAGTTATGCGCTTACCAACATTCATTTTTATTTATATAGATAGATAGAAGATAGATATAGGTAAATCTGTTTACTTACCTAGGGGCCGTTCATAAAATACGTTCGCATACAAGGGGGAGGGAGGGGTCTTGCTGAGTGTGACAAGATGTGACAAGGGAGGACAGGGGGTCTACGGCAACGTGACGTTCGCCGTTCATTATTGTTCGACATGAGCACTAGCTCTGCCGCGCGGCTCTAGTAGCGTTGCGATCCGTCACTACTGGTTTCTTTGTTTTTCCAATACATGAGAGAGTAACGTTTCCACGTACCCTGCGCTCTCGATTCTTTAACAAATGAAAATACAGTTTCTCATGTAGGTATTTATTACTAAGGAGGGGGGGGGGGGGGTCTTAGTTTTTGTGACGGAATATTTCTACTAGGGGAGTCACAGAAAGTGTGACACAGCGTGACAATAGGGGGGAGGGGGTCAAAAAAGCTGATTTTAGCGTGACGTATTTTATGAACGGCCCCCTACCTATTTAGATGTTAACTTTTCGCATATACTCGTAGATAAACTTAACTACGAAATAATTATTTTCATCATTCTTGAAGACAGAATCTTCGGTCAAGAGGAGGAAAATTTTAAAGAATAGGATCTTCCTACCTAATTTAATGCCTTGTAGGTAGGACGCCAATTTATAAATGTACCTAGGTACATAGGGTGGGGGGTGGGGGTATGGGAGTGTACGTAATACTAGTAATACATCGCGTCGTTGGTATCTGTAATCTCCAGCATCTGTTGCAGTATCAAGGTAGTTCGTAGCTACGAGTATTTCGATTTCGTAGCTATTTGACGAAAATGCAATGTCCAGCAGGTCCTTAAAAGTTCTCGAAGCCTATACAATTTATTTCTCCCGTCTATTATTGCGTGAATAGAGTTTAGTAACGAAAAGATTAATAATAACTTTAGTAATATAATTAATTTAAGGGTACGATAAGGCTGGTAAATGACTGGCTGGTCTGTAAATAAATGATGAAAAAAAAGTTAAAAGCTCTTTTTCTACTATTGTTGTGGAGATCTTAATCATAATACTATAAGACTTCTACAAATCACAAATCTAAACACTTGTAGGCATAAGTACTTAGCAGCTTATCTTGAAAAGGTAATTCATGGTACGTCACCAACACTCGCCAAAGTTCCTTAGGTACCTACCTACATTTAGGCCCGCTTGCAGAAACACCGGGTTCCTTTTATCCCAGATTTAGCTGCTGCTTTGACAGATTTCGTAAAAAGCTTCTGTCAAAATTACAAAATTCCTGGGTTAAACGGTTTAACGGCTTGCAGAAACGCCGGGTTAGGTTTAACTTAAACCTAACCCGGCGTCTCTGCAAGCGGGCCTTAGCTTAGGTAGGTAGGTACCTATACTTATCTTGCCTTACGCGCTCTACCTACCTTTGCGTGGGAGGGTAAAAGATTTGAATCAAATGCTTATTTAAACAGTAACAAGCATCTGAATAATGCCCAAGCGACACCATTATTATTATCTGAGTATTATAAGTGAATACTGCTGCAGATCTAATAACTGATGTCACTAGGTGTAGGTGGAATGTTACAACTTACATCAGCTCATGATGAATTATTTATATCAAAGACATCCTCCTAGCGGCGGTCGTGAACAATGGACGTGATGAGAGTAAAGGCAGGAACAAATACGACGCGAGACACCAGTTGCGCGCCAGCAGCAGCGTGGCATAGCATCAAAGAGTGCGCGCGTACGTTTTCTAAGTATTTATGCGGTGTTCTGTGTAAACACCGATGTAAATGGTGTAAAACGTTTTAAACCATATCCTTGCATTCACATTACATTTTACAGAGTCTGCGAAACATGACGAAACACCAAGCACTCGCTACCGATATATATGTGTCGACTGTCGTGACTCGTGAAGAGTTTGAAGGCCAGTATGAAATAAAATTAAAAGCATTGCATTAAAAAATATATATTTCAATACTCTTTCAATATTAAGTACCTAGTACTTTTCTGAGCTTTTCTGAGATAAGCTACGATAGCCTAGTGGTTACGACTGTGGTCTCCTATTCGGGGGGTCGCAAGTTCGATCCCGGGTTCGCACCTCTGACTTTTCGAAGTTAAGTGCATTTTAGAAATTAAATATCACATGCTTTAACCGTGAAGGAAAACATCGTGAGGAAACCTGCACACCTGAGAGTTCTCCATAATGTCCTCGAAGGTGTGTGAAGTCCGCCAATTCGCATTGGGCCAGCGTGGTGGACTATGGCCTATAACCCTTCTCTGAGTAGTGAGAGTAACCTCGCTCAGTAGTGAGCCGATGATGGGTTGATAATGATGATGATGATGACTTTTCTGAGAGTAAGCAGCCAAATTGAGACCTAATTGCGATTTCCAGCCTACTTGAGGAACTCGGTAGCCTGGCAGTCTGCTAAGCTTCTGGGGTGAGCTTGAATGGCTAAAGTGATGACTGGAAAGGGGAGAAATCTTCTCCTGCTCCAACAAAGTGAAGAAAGTAATTAAAGAAGCACGTCACGATTTAATGCCGAGTGCGACGGTAACGACGCGCGATCCGCAGTGTAAACTTTCATACAGTTGGTTGCACTCCACCTTCCAGGAACTCCGCGTCGCCAATGCTAGCCATAGGCCACATCTGCCACGCGTTGCGTGTGTCCAAGCCTTGATCGTGATCGTATCTGTGGTGCCGCGTCAGCTAGAGTGATTTACGGGATGATTAACGCGCGAGATGAATGTCTTCAACAGCAATGAATAGTATAATAATAAAGTAAATCGATATAAAAATGTACGCAGTGATAGCCGGTTGTGATTGCGGTCTCCTTCATTCAGGGGTCGCAGGTTCGATAACGGGCACGTCTGACTTTCGAGGTTAGATATGTGCGTTTATGCAATTAAATATCACATGCTTCAATGGAGAAGGAAAACATCGTGAATAAATTACCTGCACGCCTGAGAGTTCTCCATAATGTTCTCAAAAAAAAGTGTGTAATGTCTACCAATTCGCACTGGGCTTGGTTGGTGGACAGTTGGACTATGATCTATAAGCCTTTTCTGTGGAGACCTGCGCTCAGTAGTGAGACGTCAATGGATTGCTGATGAAGATATAAAAATACCTACCTACATTTAATTGGATTCTTTATTTAATTACAATTCTGGCCTCTGTTAGTCAATCTCTAGTCATGTGAGATTGACTAACGGAGATCGGCAGATCTTATAACCGCAATAGATATTAAGTTAATAAATTCACTTATGACTCTGTTATTTTTATGTACCTATAATTATTATCACCTGCGCTATGCTTGATCAATATTTCTAAGTAGGTAACTATTAAAGTTACATACCTAGAATTAGAGGCAGAACTTTCTATAAAATATAGATACCTAGTACGTGTGTAGGTAAAATGCTATTTAATTAGGGAGGCACTTATAATGCAACGGTATTACTAAATTTTTTAGCCAGTCCATAAAGGAAGTGATACCTAATAGATTAAATTTATGAGTCAGTTGTATCAACAACCCTTTCTTGAACCCTTATAATAATTTCCTGAACTACCTAGCTCAGCAGAAAAACCAGCGCAACCGACATAGGCTGACATAGCTCAAGAAATCGCGAAGTTTTGGCATGGTAATAATAATACGAAGGAAAAAACTATAAATGCTGGTACACAGCTTTCCAATGTCCACTTGATATAATCATCCCACTCCAGAAAACCCCACTACGCATAGGCACGTGAACGGACGATGTAATGTAACCAACCATTTTGAATTGGCAATTTTAATGCCATAATATTTTGGGTGATACTGTTCTACTGTAATATTTTAAGTAGGTATCAATCTAAATATTAATCTTATCCTGGATACATTAGTACCTATAAAATAAAGATATTGTTTATAATTACCTACATTTTAAGTAGGCATTAAAAGAGCATGGGTCGTATATCTTCGTCACCAACGACATTGAATGGCAAACAGACACGGAACACGGATGTGAACTGAGTCAGATGTCTATTAGATAATATCATAGTCCACATAGCACTCACTGGCATTCACTACATTGTCAATCTTATTTTACCGTGAACCAACATGCTTACAACGCCCAAAGCAATCAATACTAAAGTTCAAGCCTCTGAAACACACAAGTCAAACTATCTAGTTTGACTTGTAACACGTGACCTAGCATGTAAATAAACCTACATTTAGCTGCTTTTCCACATGACCTTTTTTCTTATGAGACAAAGATAATTTCCTGTTAATTATCTCTTAGTAATTTCTACCTAACTCTGCGCCGCCGCCGCACTGAGCCGGTCAGGATCGGTTCAGCGGTTGAATCGTTATAGGGCGACGAACCTAACTAATTACATAGGTACCTGCCTCCAAACAGATAGCTTTGTGAAGAAAAACAAACAGACAGACAGACACACTTTGGCATTTATAATATAATATAATTTTTTGGCATTTATAATATAATTTATTATTATAATTATTAAGTCTGAATGAAGTGAGATTGTAATTGCTATTTTTTATGTGAGTAAGTACTACCAACTATGTATTCTGCGGTAAAAGTGAAGAGCGTACATAAATAGGGCCCTGAGTTCGATTCCCGGTTCGTACTTTACGCCCCTGCGTCATCCTTACTAATATTATAAATGCGAAAGTGTGTTTGTTTGTTGGTTTGTCCTTCAATCACGCCGCAACAGGGCTACGGATCGACGTGATTTTTTGCATGGGTATAGTTGAGGACCTGGAGAGTGACATAGGCTACTTTTTATACCGGAAAATCAAAGAGTTCCCGCGGGGTTTTACAAACTAAATCCACGCGGACGAAGTCGCGTGCATCAATTGCGTGGACATCGTGCGTGTATTGTATAAAAGGTATTTGTACAATTAGTAAAATAAACAATTAGGTAGGTACTAGCTTACCCATTATCGTATTCGATTTTTTTATATTCTAGTTATTGTTCATGTTAATTAGTAAACAACTTTAACCATAACAAGGTAGGTATTTTAAATAAATACCTTTAACACGAAAATTAATGTTATGAATGTTTAAAGCATGCCAAAGGATGAATCAAAAATCTACAAGGTAAGTAAAAATATTTAATATCTGCTAAAACTTAACTTAAAAAATTGTAGAAACTATAATCTATCTCACAAAATAATTTATCACAATTTGTCTTAATACATCGCCATATTATAAAATAAAGTCTTCTTTCGTGATTACATCACAATAGTAACATCGTAAAGACAACGATTTTCGTTTTCTTCTTCTACCATACTGCGAATGTTGTATAATAATTAAGGTAATCGTCCTATAATTTACCTTCTTCCGTAACCTGAAAACATAAAAACAAGATGGTTTATATGACAATTTGGACATAGATATTTTAGGTAACAATCTATACCTACAAAAAATAATATTAAAATGTTCATCTGTGATTTTGAAGAACTTCCTTTTGATAAGCTTATTATGGTTCATCTACTGATGAACCATAATGAGCCTATTATCTAAACCCATCACGGGTTTACAATTTGGTACGATAGACTAGACTGGAGCTGGGTCTCCTCTCAGATAGAGGGGTTTCGGCCATTGTCCAACTCGTGCGGATTGGTAGACTTCACTCTCCTTTGTGAATACCATGAAGAACTCTCAGGAGCATGTAGGTTTCTTCACGATGTTTTTCTTCAACAAGCGATATTTATAATTAAAATCCTTACTAATATTATAAATGCGAAAGTGTGTTTGTTTATTGGTTTGTCCTTCAATCAAGCCGCAACAGGGCTACGGATCGACGTGATTTTTTGCATGGGTATATACTTGAGAACCTGGAGAGTGACATAGGCTACTTTTTATCCCGGAAAATAAAAGAGTTCCCGAGGGATTTTAAAAACTAAATCCAACTCCGAAAAGTTTGAAATGCGTGCCTGGAATTCAAACTGACCCTAGTTTGAATTCCAGGGTTAAAATTCTTAGGGTTACCCACATTATCCACACCTAGATATATTCGCCAGCAAGTAAACGAGTATCTAAACAATTATCATGAAAATATCTTCGATATCAAAAGGTATATCAACTTTTTGAAAAGTAAAATAGGCTGTAGGTACTTAATTCAATAATAACACATACATACGATACACACATCAGTTACAAAAAAATTCACGAGTCGAATTGTATTTCCGTGCATTTTTTGAATTGTTGTCTATTTTCAATGGAATGAATGGATAACAAAAGTAAAATTACCTCCTTTCACTGCAGCACCCGCAGATGCATGAGCTGAAGCAGAACTGCTGGCGAAACTTCTTCCCGTTCCAAATGATCCGGCACCTGCACCCGCAACACTATTGGCAGAAGCTAAACTGCCAATTAGACTGTCATGTCCTCCTATAGCACCAGCGTTAGATGAGCCTAGACTAGAAGAATAACTTCCTCCACTTCCAGAGTCATAATTTGAGCTACATCCAGAATTGCAGCCAGATGGACTGAGACCTTGGTCTGCACTAAGTGCGTTGGAGCTGGCAATAGCTGCGGCATTAGCATTTGCTCCAGTGCTATCTATATTCACTGAATCACTTGGTGCTTTGTGCTCACCGCTAGGTTCATTAATTGTCACCACAGGTGAATTGCTATATTCTGAATCAATTCCACTTGACGACTTGTCATGCTTTCCTGTTATAATTTTATCAGTATGTCCATCGTGCTCATTTTTGGAAGTTTTACCATCATCAAAAGGTTTAAGCAAGCCTGGTGGACCACCAAAACTTCCTGAGTAAGCTACTGTCTTCGTGTTCGCTGATGCGCTAGAACCACTGGATGCTCCACTTGAGAAAATATTTGCCTTTCCATTTAAACCATTATGTGCAATGGGAGAACCACAATCTGCACTAACGCAAGGAATATGACCGATAGGTGACGTGGGAAGGTTACTCGATACACTGTGTTCATTTGGTTTAAGTATTCCTGAAGGACCGCCAAATCCACCTAAGTATGGAGGTAACTTTGTCTTTTCATCTACTGGTTTAACGAATCCAGGTTGTAATGCATTACTTGCTCCCGCGAAGTGTCCAGTGTTAGGAGTTCCAGTATGAACAGGAATAAGACCTTCACTTGGTTTTTGAGTTTCGTGGTTATATGATAAATTAGACCCAGAATTTGTTGTTACTCCTGAACTTGTGTGATCTCCACTGGAAGTTATAATATGCGAGTCTGATGGTATTTTGTCATTGGCTTGTTTTGATGCATAATACGTGCCAATTTTAGACCCTGTGTCAAATGAACCCGGTGATCCACCAAAACCACCAGTATATATAGGAATTGCCTGCTGAGATGAACCTACACCAGATTCTGGCTTAATGCCGTAGGACCCATGCAAGCTAGAAACAGAAGCTCCTCCGACATTGTGTGCTTTGTTAAGGGAACCTACGCCAGAATGATTTTCAGCTTGACCAGAATGTAAGCTGGTAACTGGCGTCGGTAAGGCGAAAGAGCCATGTCCAGAACCAGCCGCTATACCAGTGACATGTGGACTAGTGCTTGGACCAGATGATGGATTTTCATTGGTTGGCTTAGATTGGAAATGTGAGCCAGTATGTGTGTCAAAGGACCCCTGAGAACCTCCAAAACCACCAGTATAAGAAGGAATATTTTGACTAGAAGGTACAACATTAGAATGTAAGCTGGTATTTGGCTTCGGTAAGGCGAAAGAGCCATGTCCAGAACCAGCCGCTATACCAGTGACATGTGGACTAGTGCTTGGACCAGATGATGGATTTTCATTTATTGGCTTAGATTGGAAATGTGAGCCAGTATGTGTGTCAAAGGACCCCTGAGAACCTCCAAAACCACCAGTATAAGAAGGAATATTTTGACTAGAAGGTACAACATTAGAACTCGGTTTTATACCCTTATTTGTATCATGTATAGATGCACCTGATGGTCCAAATCCACCTGTATATCCCTGAGTATTTTGACTAGGTGAGAAAACATTTATTTTTGGTATTTCTAAAGATCCCGGATAGGCCACACCATTAAGTGATCCTGAATTTGCAGTAGGAGTGTTATAATTTGGCTTTAAAAATCCATCACTATCTCCAGAGAATGCGTTATGGTCAGAATTACTTCCGGATCCTGATATACCAAATGATGTGGTCTGTGTTAAAGCAGGTTCAGGTTCAGGCTTTTTATAGCCAGCTTGAGCACTTGGTCCTGAAGAAATGGGGTGAACGCCACAATTAGGAGTGTTACACGCAGGATTGCTTGGAGTTTGATGAGCTGGATTATTTAATGAATCACAATCTGCTCCATCACATCTAGGAGATCCAGCAGGGTTTGATGGTAACTGAGAGGAATAAATTCCACCAGAATAGCTGGGGATTTTGGACGTTATTGCAGTCTTCGGTGGTGCACCAGACGGTAAATCATACAAGGGTACGGTGGCTTGAGTATCGCCATTGAAATTGCCACCAAGAATAGGAACATTATAACTGGATGGTTTTTCATTGTTTAAATTGGTACCGGTTAAACCAGGGTTGCAATCGTGAGTGGAGCATACTGGTTCGATATTGGGAGCAGTTAAATGAGTAGCAGGTTGTTGTGGATTCGTCGAAGCGGCATATTCTGAAGGTGCAAGAGGTTTAAAATTGTCACATCCGGAACCAGGAAAATTACAGTCTTCCTTTGAGGGATTTACATTATGATAAGTCGAGGTCACAGGTATATTATGAGATGCTGTATTAAGATTAGTTCCGCATTTTCCATAAGAACAATCCTTCTGTCCGATATCATTGAACCCAGATGTGTGGCCGTGGCTTAAATTATTGCTAGATTGAGATTTACCTCCAATCTTAACTTCGTAATCGTCCAAGTCCGTTTGTTGTTGAATTGAAGGAGAGTTTGCCGTTTGTAAATTTGCTTCATAATTAGGTAAAGAAGATGGTTGGCATTGTCCTGACAAACAATTCTTATTTTCATTAATATTATGTTGATGGCTGGTGAAATCGCAATTATTTGACGTGCATTTATCGTTTGTATTTCCAACGTTATTACAATTATTTCCTGCGCAAGGCAAGCCACCAGCATTGTGCGAAAGTGCTGAAGATCCTGCAACAGCACTTGCACCGGCTGCAGCTTGTGCAAGGGCTCCACTAACTCCGAATCCATTATGAGCAGTTGGCGTAACATGTAATGACGATGGTATGCTATTGCCCGCTAGGCCATTAGCTGCAGTACCGCCATAACTGAATGAACTTGAACTGGAGCTTGAACTTGCACTCGATGAGGCAAAACTTGATGAGGATGACTTGGAGAAACTCCCCGTAAAGCCACCACCGCTGGGTATACTAAGGGGGATCACAGGTAGAACGCCTCCAAATGCGCCGGATGCTGCGTTCGCCTCGGCTAAAAATAAAGTCTCACTTTAATTCAAAAATAAATAAATAATATCGATAAATTATTATCAGTCGATCTGTCTGCAATAATAAAAATTTCGAAATAGGTACCTAATTCTACATATTAAAGTTATGTTAAAACCCGGTGGATTTCACCTCTTTAGACCTAATCTAACGTCCTGGCTTATATGCATCATACTCGTATGTAGGTAAGTACCTACCTACTTATAGTTCTAATATTATGTGACAACTAAAAAATTCACATGTAAGTATTAATTATTCAATACAGTGTCAGTAATTTTTTTCGTATATTATATTTTTTACTAAAAAATATTGTACCTAGCACCTACCTAGGTATTATTGCTAACACCTTAACATTTACAGCTTGGTAGGCAGGTACATACGTGTACTATAGGTAACATGATTAACCTCTAAAACTATTTTCGTAAAAATATTCATTCATTTTAAATAAAATATTTTAAATTTAGAGAAAATATTCCCATAGTATTTTATGAATAAGGATTTATCAAATTCCGTGCCTAAAAGGGTGAAAAAGGATAGTAATGTTTGTGCCAAGAAACATTTTTTAAAACCTAAATCCATGCGGACGTGAGTATCAGCTATTAGCTCATACAACCGCTGTTAGATGTGCAATATAGCCCTATAGGGCTATAAGTATTCATATCACAATACTGTCACAGGTTTATATTTAGTTTATGAATATTATAGAGAACTTTTTCTAATACCAAAAGTTTATTTTACGAAGGAACCCTAAAACATCTCTATTATAATCTAAACCAATTAGGGGTATGGATTGAATGTTCACTGCCATACCCCTTCCAAGTTAGCCCGCTACCATCTTAGACTGCATCGTCACTTACCATCAGGTGAGATCGCAGCAAAGTACTAGCTTGTCATCGAATAAAAAAAATTACTAGAAGCACAGAATACATAAATAATTGATATATAGGGCTACATTGTTCTTAAGAGCCTCAATATCCCAACGGTTAAAGTTGCGGACTGAAAACTGAAAGGTCGCAGGTTCGAATCCCACCCGTTGCACTATTGTCGTTCCCACTCCTAGCACAAGCTTTCCGCTTAGTTGGAGGGGATAGGAGGATATTAGTCAACTTCAATTTGACTAATATTCTTTAAAAAAAAATAAAACCGGCCAAGTGCGTGTCGGGCCACGCGCAGTGTAGGGTTCCGTAGTTGAAAGTCTCAAATATTATTGCTGACCTAGGATAGTGCATTTATTTTATTTATGAATATTGAATACATTTTGAGTTCCATGGTTTAAATACTATAATATACTACAAAATATGCAACTTACATTACGTGTAATACCTAACTTAGAAAAAACAGATATAACTCCTTAACTAATGAACCCTACTTAGCTGTGATAGTTTTCCTTTAAAATTCATTATATATACTACCGCTGTGAATTTTTTCATGTATCCTTTAAACAACCATTTAGCTGGCAGAGGGGGGGGGGACACTTGACTCTAATAAAATTTAGCACTTTAAAATATCATATTTCACAAACGGATCCCTGAATTGAAAAATGGTGTTCCCACACCCACAATATTTTTGAAAGACCTAAATTCATCCCCACTTTACATGTAGGGGAGGTGCCCTAAAAAAAATTATTTTTCACAATTTTATTTCACCACTTTGTCGGCGTGATTGATATTTATACCCTTGACAAATTACAGATTTCTAGTACCATTTAGTCTCTGAGCTAAACCGCGGACGGACGGACGGACAGACGGACGGACATGGCGAAACTATAAGGGTTCCTTGTTTACTACGGAACCCTTATAGGCTTTTCTACTTTTCTAACAGAAAGAAAACTTCCTTACCTTTGGCTACTGCACCGCTTTTCACGCCGTATCCGTACGGGGTGCACGTCACACACGTCACAAGGGCCAACACAATAACACTGGTGAGCTCCATCGCGGCGAAGCTTGCCGGTCACAATGTTATTATTTTGCTACTGACAGCCTTTATAAAGCGATTCACAAATGGTCGTGTATTTTACAAAAAAACCTGTTGGTGTTTACTGGGAATTTGAACTTGCTCGTGATCGCGTGGGCAGCCGCGGTTTCAGTACAACTCACAAGCGCCAGTCCTTACCATTGTACTTTGATATCTGCATAGCAATTGGGCACTGTCACATGGCACTCACAAAAATATATTACTCAAGCTTCTTAATATTCATTCGAGGCTTAGGCGACCACTGGAAAATACACCATACGCTCTAAACTCCGGACTGTTATTTACAGCGTATAATACTTATTTATGTTTGGGTTTATTCTTACGAGTATTTATTTTTATTTATTTTAATAAACTTTTTGAGTGTTGAAAGAAAGAAAGAAAGGATTTATTTGCATAATTGTAAATACATTGTTGCTCAAAAAGTTTATTAAAACGAAATACCTCTTAGGAATTAATTCGATTTGGTATTGTTACCTATGTAAGTTTACCAACAGGAATTAATGTGTAATTATTTTGGTACCTGAGTAGGTAGATAGCTATACCAATTTCACGAAGCGCATAAATTCATACTTACTTAATTATTAATTAATTAAGGATAGTTAATTACTTAGGTACCTACCTGCTCAAAGTTTTTAAAATCTTACCTATTAAATTCACTGGAAATTATTATTAGGTATAGGTAGGTACATTATGATTTTGGTAGGTACCTTATTAGCATTTAGATGGAAACTAAGCTTTAGGCATAGTATAATTAATAGGTATACCTACTGTGCTTTAGACAAATATTATTTTTAATAAGTAAAAGCGATATTTTAACCGACTTCAAAAAAGGAGTAGGGTATGAATTCGACGTGTATTTTTTTTTAATCTATTTTGTCGATGTTACTTAGTACGGAGTTATCCGTCAAATCTGAACCGATTTCAATAATATTTTTTTTATTTGAAAGGAAATTATCCTAAGGTTGATCCCATTTAAATTTGTTGAAGATCTGATGAATAATTCAAATTCAAATTTATTTATTTCACGTAGGCCAACCTGTGCCTCTTATGACACGTCATCACTTTACCACCGGTTCGGAAAGCGGATTCTGCTGAAAAGAGCCGGCGGCAGTTGCTATTTTCAAGATAATCATTTTATAATATTATTATGTAGCTCTTCTTCGACTAAGCGTTATCCCACTAGGTGGGGTCCGCTTTCCGGAATGCTCTAGCCAACTAATTTGCCCGATATTCTCTCAAATCAGCACTCACAATATCCAGCCAGCGCTTTTTTGGACGGCCGCGAGATTCAGCTCCAGCCCAATCAAAGAGTTCCCGAGGGATTTTAAATACTAAATCCACGCAGACGAAGTCGCGGGCATCAGCTAGTCTCTGATAATGTCAACATAGACCTCAGGTACGCCTTTAGATCTTAATGCGCACCAGATGACTCGAGGCACAGAGTCAAGGGCCTTTTGCAGGTCTAAAAATGCGAAATGCAAAGGGTGTTTCCTTTCCCTGTGTGACTCCATGAGGATTCTGAGGGCAAAGATTGGATCCATCGGATCCAATATTATTATGTAGCTATTACATTGTAATAAGTTTTTTATACTATCTTGTGGGAAGCTGGATGCCAAGACATACATCGATGAACCCATGCAACTTTGTTAGAATAGAATATATTATTTTAACAATGAGGGGAAGTTCCAAAAAAAACGTACTACAATATTTTTTAAATATAGGTCCGCCTGACGTCAGCGTTACCTACCTATAAAAACTAAAATTATTTTAAACTTTATACTTAGTGGCGTTTGAAGTCGGTTTTTTTAAAATAATTTTTATATATTATTATTTTCGATAATGATAAGAGTGCTTTATGGTGACGAGTTGTGAAATCATACGAAGGAGAACCTTTTACGTGCTTGAGGCCCATTGGTGCATCGCCAACTCCCAAACTCCGAGCTGCTACTGAGAATTTCTAGTTAAGTAGTTAGGTACCTTTTTAACTAGCTAAAAAGGTACCTGGCTCTAGAGCCAGGATACGAACCAGGGGCCACAAACCGAAAACTCAGCCACAAGGAAAGGTCAGAGTGTTACCATCAACGTGACCAGTGCGTTGACCTGTGATAGCATCGGTCGCAACTAGCAACTAAGGTTGCCGATAGGCTGGGGTCGAGGCCCGGTGTTGCTTCACCAAAACGATTCCATGCACTTAAGGCGATAAATGCGATCATGATAAGTCCTGCCATGGGGCAAAATGTAGTTCCATAAGTGTGTCCAGTGTCATATAAATGTAATCTGAGAACTGAGATCATAAGACAAGCGGGACTGGAAAAAATCCTAACATCTATTAACGGCATCGCATCCCTTATGCAATAAAATTCTCTCATACACTTTTGCAGTTTCCGACTAAGTATGTTGTTTACCTACAGGTTAGTTGTCGATTCCGGTTTCGGTTTTACCTATTTCTCAGATGTTAGTCATCAGTGTCGATTTAATTTAATGAAATACAAGTAGCCAGCTTAAATAACTCAAATAGGTACAATCGCAATAATTATATCTAATGCGCGCCGAATTCGCAAGCGCACAACTATTAATTAGATAAGCAGAACAACGGCTAAGGGAGAGGGCAGACTGGCTACTTTTAGCGGCAGCGATCGCGCGATTTTATATGGCCTTTAGCGATTTTATGGCCTGATGCGTTCATCGCGTTTCGCGCGATTTCGATTCTGCGATCGGAAGCCATAAAAACGCAAACGCGTTTGAGTCGCGATATTCGCGTGCGCGAAACGCGATGCACGTAAAAGGTCATAAAACGCCGCGATCGCTGCCGCGAGGTTAGTTGTCGATTCCGGTTTCGGTTTTACCTATTTCTCAGATGTTAGTCATCAGTGTCGATTTAATTTAATGAAATACAAGTAGCCAGCTTAAATAACTCAAATAGGTACAATCGCAATAATTATATCTAATGCGCGCCGAATTCGCAAGCGCACAACTATTAATTAGATAAGCAGAACAACGGCTAAGGGAGAGGGCAGACTGGCTACTTTTAGCGGCAGCGATCGCGCGATTTTATATGGCCTTTAGCGATTTTATGGCCTGATGCGTTCATCGCGTTTCGCGCGATTTCGATTCTGCGATCGGAAGCCATAAAAACGCAAACGCGTTTGAGTCGCGATATTCGCGTGCGCGAAACGCGATGCACGTAAAAGGTCATAAAACGCCGCGATCGCTGCCGCTAAAAGTAGCCAGTCTACCCTCTCCCTAATAGAGGCAAAACGGTTTTTTAGATGTTCACGTAGTCATGCCTTCAGGCAGACCTTTTCAATAATAAAGCTTTTACTTAGCAAACAAACCACGTAAGGATACACATCTCTAAGAAACTTGATTATAAATAATTCAATAAAATAACCACAATGACAGGTTTGAAGAAAAACGTTGAGAAAATCGTTACGGTTAAGATCCTACTTAAGCTTCACAGGTCGTGAAACCACAATATCAAATTACATATCAATAAAAAGTAGATAGGTATATTAGATATACATATGTACTAACACTTGTGAAGATAGGTATAACACATTTGGTAGGTACTTAGTTACTATGCTTGTCTCATATATGTATATGGTTCTGAAGGTTCGTTATATCAAGCAAATAAAGTAATTCCCGTATAAAAGACTTCTCATCAAGCGATAGACGTTCACTCTCACAAGTTTTGTCGAGATTTCATGCCTGGGTCTTGCGCCACTTGAATCCAGCCTGCCTATCAATACGCTTTCCGATGCGAAATCGCCACCTTGGTACTGAAATTTCTTTCGGTTCTTCGACCTAGTAAGACCAATTATCTAGATATACAGATCTCCTAAATTCTGATTTTATGACTAAAGAGTTAGGAATAGGTAAAATACTCAGTAGAACGAGCTCTCTGTAAGCTTCAGCCATATAGGTACGGATACAAAGCCTTAAAGTAGGTATATAAATTCATAGGGCTTAAAGGCTTTCTAAACAGGTACCTACTTACATACACGTTCCTAATACCTACCTACCTACACCTACATCCGGGTAAAGCGCCTCAATCATCACATTCCATCTCTTAAGAGCTTACATGATGTATCATGAACTTGATCTTGACATATTATATGGTGTGATTACCACAATAACAGGGTTTCCCTTGCTTGTCTTAAAGTTGGCATTCCATAACTCATGTGTACAAAGTACCCCATTATCGTTTAGCTTACGATCCAAAGTTATTATGTATAATTTTAAATCAACCCTATAAAAAACGATACGACAACATTAACTTATTTTGTCTTCGATTAACTCTATAAAAAGACAATAAGAATAAACTTTTCTAAATATTAAAGTAGGTGAAGTTACATATTATTACTCATTAGTAAATAAAATGAAAATACATAAAAAACTATTCGCCAATATTTTTACTAATATTTCTGGCGCATCTAAAGGTACGTTTAGAGTAGATCAGCGCTTCAACCTAGACCACATCATTTTTTTTCCAGTGAAAGTATTATAAACTCCGATCGGCTCTGGTTATTTGATAGTGCCTATCCTTTTGAATCCAAATCTAGAATCATCATCATCATCAGCAGCCCATCAAGCAACGGCTCACTACTGAGCAGAGGTCTCCTTTCAGAGAAGGGTTACAAGCCACAGTCCACCACGCTGGTCTAATACCGAATATTTTGGCAGACTTCATACAACTTTGAGATTATGGAGAACTCTCAGGTATGCAGGTTTCTTCACGATGTTTTTCTTCACCGTTGAAGCATGTGATATTTAATTGCTAAATCGCACATAACTCTGAAAACACAGAGGCGAGTGCCGGGGATCGAACCTGCGACCCCCGAATAAGAGACCACCACAGTCCTAACCACTAGGCTATCATGCATTTTTAGACTACCTACTTAAATTTTAAATCATCATTTATCAATAATAACAACAATTACGAGCAAACGGAACATAAGTTACGCGTCACGATTATTTTAGAGGTCAAGGATGAATTTATAGCCTGCCTTGTATAGGATATGACATTACTTATGCGGTGACCATGGACGTAATAAACAAACAGGACCGAGTACTCGCAGCTGAAAAGCGAGCCGAGCGAGATAGTTAGTACAGAGGCATAGCCGTCTCTATCTCCTGTAGGGAGCCATGAAGTGAATGTGGCAACGTCGCAATTTACTGCCACTGGTAGGCCCATGGGTAAAATGAAAAATCAGTACGAATGTATAGATCAGTATAGACTTCGGTCTTCGGTGTTGATAATTATTTACTTATACTAATTAGCTGCTTTATTTTTAAGGCGTCCACATGAATGAGAACTAACATATTAAATAATTACATAATTTTGTGTTTTTAGAAACATCGAAAAGTGAATTGAAAAGGTAATGATGTAACAAAGTTACAATGTAAACGACATTATGGTACATATCTTTGAAACTACTGACCCGATCTTGATGAAATTTGCACTGTTCCCTAAGTTAAAAGATTCTTAAAACAATTAAGGAAGATATTTAGATAGGTAATGATAAAGTAGGTAGGTAGGTATATCAAAAAATAAAATAAAACTTCTTCACAAAGCGAATATTCTCTTTATTTAATGGTTTCTTATTATTTAGCTTGTTTTTATTTCATTGCCTTTTTAAGAAGAATCTACCACTGGTTCGGAATGCTGCTCTAACCCTAGCGAGAAGAACCAGCAAGAAACTCGGCAGCGTCTATGCATTATTACTTAAAAGAAAAAACAATATTTAAGAGTATTATCAACTTCAACATAATTTGGACTACATCATACAATCACTATGAAATAGCCGATAATAGCAAAAATTTAGTTAAAACAATGTCATAGAGTCTTTATAGAGTAAAACATATGTTTATAAAAAAGTAGACAACTTTAAAAGCAAGTATAAAAATAGTCAACCTATTTAGTCAACAAATGACTTAATAAAATCTCTATCTAATTCCTCTTTTAGGTAATACACAATATAATTTTTTTTATAAAAATAGTCAAAGAAATTACATTTACAAGCAAGTACAAAAGTAGCCAACCTATAGTCAACGCAATAACTTGTAGGTAAAACACATTTACTTCATACTAATATTATAAATGCGAAAGTGTGTTTGTTGGTGTGTTCGTATGTTTGTTTGTCCTTCAATCACGCCACAACAGAGCTACGGATCGACGTGATTTTTTGCATGGGCATAGTTGAGGACCTGGAGAGTGACACAGGCTACTTTTTATTCCGGAAAATCAAAGAGTTCCCGAGGGACTTTAAAACTAAATTAATCATAAGCTAGTTTCTTATAAAAATAATCAAAGCAAGCACATTTACAAGCAAGTACAAAAGTTATAGTCCATATCTTACTAAACTACTGAACTGATTTTGATGAAACTTGCACTGATCGCTAAGTTAAAAGATTCTTAACCCAATTAAAAGAGAATTACTTGTTGCAATTTGATTTCAAATTTCTGAGAAATACGTAGACATACATAAAACACTTATGAAATTTGACATCTGTTTTGAAACCTACAGAGATAAACTTATATGAATATTGTACATTTCAAACAATATTATATGTGGGAGATTATTGAATATATGGGGTATTACACCCTCGACTAAACGTGGGTATTTCAATTGCTGTTTAAACACTTGTCCGTCACTTCCAATGACAATTTCCTCAGTCTGGATTTCATGGGTTGTAAAATGGTTGCTGCATACAACTGAGTGTTTTGTAGGTACCCAGTCTTTTCGAGGAATCGCACGTAACCACGCTTGAGAGAGATGAGCATCTTTCGGGAAAGAAAATGTACTTTTAGCTCCTTCAATGCGGATAACACTGGCGTAATTTGATTTGCATTCCGGCACACAGCATTTCCTTGGCATCTAAAACGGTTAAAATAACTTTTATAAACAAACAAAATGAAATAATATGAGTATTTCTTTTGTAGGTTATGTTTTCAAACCTAGATACTTATTTAAATTATGAGTCTGGCACTTAATTGTAAGTTACTACACATCTTTAATCGAAAATATCTTCATTAGTTACATTAAAACATATTGACAGTAGTCAGTCAGTAATAAACTTAACTTTCTTACCTTAGCAGCTTTGTTTATACT
This sequence comes from Oeneis ivallda, assembly GCA_029955525.1. NCBI lineage: Eukaryota > Metazoa > Arthropoda > Insecta > Lepidoptera > Nymphalidae > Oeneis > Oeneis ivallda. The sequence goes on from JARPMR010000003.1 coordinate 15,347,113, forward strand.
TTGCAGTCGATATAAAGTTAACCACGAAAACGGATTTATCTCGTCATAACTGATGTATTTCTAAAAGGTTTCTATCCACCTTGAGTGAAACCGTACATTAAACACCAAAATTATTGTATCTTTTGTTAATTAATTATGATTTAAATACAAAATAACACGACGCGAAGCAAAACCAAACACCAAACACAAACTTGTCAATGTCGACTGACAGAGCCATAGATAGACCTACGGCCTACCTGCGACGTTGCCAGACTTCTACTTCATGGCTCTCTAAAGGAGATAGAGACGGCTATGACAGAGGCCGTGTGTCCCTTTCTAACAGGGTGACAATAAGATTTTGGATATGTGAGACAAATTCAATCTTGCAATTCCTACTAATTAGTTTATTATAAACACAGTTATTGAAGTTTTTCATTAGCAATGGAAAATTTCTTAGGGATTAGGGATGGATTACGAAATAAATAATAAAAATAGTACACGGTATCGATCTGTACAGTCATAGTGAGTACATTGATAGATATTATAAAATGACTGGTCATGTGTAGATAATGTGATAAATTCATCACTTTCTCTGGATATTAATTATAATAGCTGGCCAAAGGCACCCAAAGTAATAAATACAGCCCCACTTCCCCTCCCGCGCGTTATTCCGTTGCACGATCGGTATATTTACCAAAATCTTAGGTTAGGTCAGGGTTGTACAGAAATATTCAGGTGTCCATTTGGCAGGGCACTTAGGTTCTATTGGTTTGAAATGAAAAATTAAAATAATGAAAATTGTAATAATAATAATAATAGTACAAAAGTAAGGAGTAAGGAACCATCGTAATCGGCATCGACATCGTACGTACTCGACCCATCACACAATACAAGAATTTAAAAATTCATGGTCAACATAGTAAAAATTTATATTTTCTTTTTTGTTAAGGAATATATCTATCGAAATTAATGCAATTAAATACGGTGACTTAAAAATGTTAAAATAAAATTAAAACATAAGTGTCTCAACTGAGTTTTTTGAGCCAAAATTTTTGATCAAAATAATTTTTTTAGGCTGGCAAGATGAAAGAACGAGACACCCGGCCTCCGTTATTACTATCCCTCTCGGCTCGGATTAGCCTCTGTGTAATGCGCAACAGGAAATATACTTTATCTCCGAGTTTTCAGAGTTATCACTCCTGTTTGTATATTAACTTTATGGCGGTGACTTAATAATCTCGTTATGTTGTCTCCCTCTATGAAAATGACTGTTATAGGTAGGTATACTAAATAATGAATCTCAATTATTGCTATAATAAGAATTTACAAAGACGAACGTTTTGTAAGAACTAATAAATAACGATACGATTGTTTCATACTCGTAAGAGCTCTTGTGCACTAGTCCTATCGGAATCCGAAAACTTACATGAGTAGGTACCACTACCTACCTACACATACGGTGTGATTTTTTTTTTATTCAATGACAGGATAACCTTTGACTGCGATCTCGCCTGATGGTAAGTGACGATGCAGTATTAGATGGTTGCGAGCAAACTTGGAAAGGGGTATAGTAGTTTTAATAAAGCCCACACCCCTACTCGGTTTCTACACACCATCGTGCTGGAACGCTAAAAAACTTGGCGGCACGTCTTTGACAGTAGTCAGTACTCATGAACATTACAGAAATAATACATTTTCAAATGGTTGCCGTCAGAAATCGAACCAGAGACCCCCACAGCGCTCACCCAAGCTCCAAGTAGGATTGTCAAATCAAGTCAAATATTTTATAGTCGACGCAATCGAATGCGGTAGGAAACAATTAAAAATCGGCCAAGTGTGAGTCGGACTTTCATACGAATGGTTCCGTACTATCGTAACAGCGATTGTTAAGGTTGAACAAAAAATCGCCGAAAAAATCACTTTTCTCTTTAATTTTCAAATTAATTTCTTTTTTATTATTTGTTGTTATAGCGACAATAGATATACACATATTGCGACAAGTATCTACCAATACGTATTACGGTTCAAGAGATACAGCCCGTAGACGGGCGGACGGACGGACAGCGGAAGCTTATTAACAGGGTACCGTTGGCATCCTTTGGGTACGAAGCCCTAAAAAAAGACGTAACAAGGAGCGTTACGGCCTCGTTGCATTCTTTGCTGACGTTGAAAAAATAGTAGTATGGTCACACGGTTCTCTGCGCCACGCCGACCGGGAGCATTGCGGCTGGCGGCGTCTGCGCCATCCTACATAGAAAAATTCGCGATGATAGATGATAGCCACAAGATGCGTAGCGGAAACGCAACGCGACACGACGCCGCCATTGATGTAAAAGTTCGATACTGCACGGATGCAATATGCGTGTGCCTAAACAGCCGAATTTGCACCGATTCGAATCCTGTGAGCTGTCATAAAACATCACATCTGAAGAGTACAAATTTTTTTCGAATCAAGACTAGTTGCACAAGCGCACGAATTCCATATTTAGATTTCAGTATTACACGTACTTGGGAATTTGTAGTATGTTTAAGTTTGCTCTACCGCTCTACCTGCCCTATAAATGTTGCGATTATTACGTCATATGTACTTACCATCGAATAAACTTGGCGAGACATTGTCGCTTATTAATTTTATTTATCTATAGGGCCCGTAAGAAGTTTCAGGATCACTCAGCGGGCGATGGATTACAAAATCGATGGTCGTCGTTGACCCAGGGTATTAAAAGGCGACCTCGCGGCTCGCACAGTGTTGGTAGTTATGATGAATATTTATTTGAAAAAATGCATAGAAATTATTTGGAAGACTTCGAAGATCTATAAGGATAATAAAATTAAGAGCATGACGATGTTTTATTTTAAAGCACTCGTTTGACCTTTAGCTAATTATTTATTTATTGGGTAGGTATGCATCTTATTATGCATTGGGTTTAGGTTTTTATTTTCACATTTCATTGAACCGGATAGCACAATAATGAACATCGTGGTATTTTCCTCGTTATCTTCCCAATACTATTTCGGAGAACAATACAGATGCAAGGTTAGTGCTTATTCATCGATAGAAAGGATACCACGATTCTAAATTCAAACGCGCTTCGTTTATTACGAAGTTGTACAAAGCATGATTTACGTATTTGATTACGTAGATTTTCCCACTATCCGATGATGGTTGGTTGGTAGGTTTTTTATTTTTTTGCCGTGTATTGTAGCTAGCATTATGCTATAAGTACTTCACGGTGGTATCCAGTATAGCATGAACACCTTAAAATGTGCCAAAAACTAAAACAAATATATTTTTTACATTTAGGTAATTAAGAAAAATGCTTGTCGAAATAAAACTTGTTTCCAATATAAGAGGAAAATATTAATATGTAAATTAGATAGAATTTTACTTATATGTATAACCTTCAAGATGACTGGGAAATAAGTGTCGGGTGTGTTCAAAGCTTTTTTAATACTCAAAGGTTCAAAGTAAAACTGCTTTTATAAATAATATTTATTTATAATGAAAAGAAAATAAAAGCGATATTTAAAATATTTCATTTTTCCTAAACCTCTAACTTGAAACTGAAAGTGGCAATAAACCTGTATCATACAATGTAAACTAAGTTTTAGACTTTAAGTACACTTTTCAAGGAGTTCCACGGGCTGGAGGCAGTGTTCCATGTTAAAGGAACTCGTCAGGTTCCCGCGGGGCGTCCAAGTCGCGGTAGTGTATCACCGGACGGAACTCCGCGCCTCCGCCCCTTTAACAATCAACCACATCCATTAGAGGCGAGCAGTCAAAACACTGGGACACAATTGGCAGATGGCACCACACTCACACAAACTTCACACATTTTTGCTTTTCATATAAGCCACAATAGCGCAACGTTTAAGGCGCGTACTGAAAACCGTCAGGTTGACGGTCCATACCTTGCTCGTTGCACTATTTTCGTACCCAGTCCCAACACAAGCTTTATACTTATTTGAAGGGGAAAGGGGACTATTATTAATTGCAGTCTTCAAAAAAAATTGCTATAGTGTCTAGAAAGACGGACTGCTTGCAAAATTGCTGTTTGAGATGCATTTCAAACTACAATTTTGCAGTCCACTTGCATTTCAAATCTGTCCGTCGTTACACTAAATGCCATAATTAATCTCAGCTTCCCGGAAATTTAATTTGAGTTTGAGTAATTCCCTAATACATAATAACATAACGATCGAGGTAATGAGGGATTAAGGAAAAGAAAAAGAGATTAAATGTTAATTTTCGAACACTTTATTTAATTTTATTATCTACTTCATACACACAAAAAATTATGATTTTTAAAAAATAATTCTTGCACTTATTATGCGTTAATTTCTTATCTAAGTTTAACGAAGAGTTATATTAAGTATATGTCTATGGAAATGTATGGAAATGAAGAACAATAATAAATAATCATAGTACTTAATATTTTATCTTTCTTCATAAAACCAATTTATTTAAAAAAATAATTTTATTAAAAAAATAATAATTTCATTTACTTATTGTAAAAATATTGTCAAAATTTTAATTTTATAAAACAATTTAAAATAAATTTGATACAAATAAGTATTTTAGCAGATAAGTATAGACTTATCAGGTTTACGACAGTTTTATAATAATGTTCGAATGACTTATTAAAATTCATAGAAAAGTATACATTAATATAGTCTGTCTTTTTAACTTAAAATATGTCACCAGTGTCCGGGAAGTCGAGATCGTTGTAAGCAATAATAGGCCGGGATCGATCCACGTTTTCCCTGCAAATTATTTTACTTCAACTTATTAATAAATCTCAAACATGATAAAAAGTCAACGCTCCTTGTACGCGGGGGTTACGCTCTCTAAGAGCTAATTTCACCATCACCGAGGAACGTTAAACCAACTTCAACAAAATAATACGTTAAGGTTGAAGACAAGGGTCTGCCCGCGAAATTCAAAGGAGAATGGGCGGTTTCGTCCCCAGTGGTGTATCAAGTTGTGATATATGTCATTTGGAAGGTCATGATAATAGCTTCATTTTATTGTATGACACCAACTGTGAGACTCGTGCAGGGAAAGAACTATGTTATTTTTTAATTTTTTATTATCTTCTTCTTTATCAACCGATAGACGTTCACTGCTGGACAAAGGTCTCTTGCATGGACTTTCGCAGGCCTCGGTCTAGCGCCGCCTGAATCCAGCGGCTCTCTACGACTAATTGATGGGATTCTGTCCACACTGCACTTCCCGGTGCGGGGTCGCCACTCCAGCACCTTGGGACCCCAACGACCATCAGCTCTTCGAACTATGTGCTCCGCCCATTTCCACTTCAGTTTCGCGACTCGCTGTACTATGTTTTCAGTTTGTCTTTAAATAACATATGTGAAGCCCTGTCTCCTGTGGAAGTATATACTGTGTTACAGGAGACAGTGTCTTCCCTACATCTATGAACAAGATGAATGAATAGACGATAGACAAATAATACGTTAAAAATACTGTAACATGTAACATGTCGGTGACTGGTTCTCCTACGGATCTCCTCATTTCTGATTTAATCTAGCGAGGATACTCCGATCATAGCTCTCTCCATCGCCCGCTGAGTGACCCTGAGCCTTCTTATGAAGGCCACAGTTAGCGACCAAGTCTCTGATCCGTAAGTCATCACTGGCAACACGTACTATTCGAAGACTTTAGTCTTCAGGCACTGAGGACAGGAACTAGAAGACATCTCGGAGCTTCCCCAACGCTGCCCAGCCGAGTTGGATTCGGCGGTTGATCTCTTTTTCGAAATTACACTCGTCCACAATTTCGATTGCAGAATTCTCAACGAATACTGGGTGGAGTGGAGCATGAGCATTGGACATGATTTTCGTCTTGCTCATGTTCATTTTCAGGCCTACCTGTTGAAAAACCCTGCTGAGATCGTTGAGCATTGTATTGATGTCTCTCAGAGTCTCTGCCATGACTACTATGTCATCGGCAAATCGCAGGTGAGTGATGTACTCACCGTTTATGTTGATGTTAAGTCCGTTTCAATCCAGAATCTTAAAGACGTCCTCCAACGCAGCGGTAAAGAGCTTCGGGGAGATCACTTCTCTCTGTCGCACTCCACGCTGTGAGTGGATTGGCCTCGTAGTCTGGTCCTGAATACGTACTGACATAGTTGCGTTTTCATACAAGCACTTCAACACTTGGACATACCGGCAGTCAATCCGGCATCTCTACAGCGACCTCAATACAGCTCAAGTTGCCACCGAATCGAAGGCTTTCTCATAGTCCACAAACGCTAAGCAAAGTGGCCGGTTATGCTCTTCCGTCTTTTATATATAACTACCGCAGCGTATGAATGTGATCTATTATGCCAAAGCCTTTTCGGAATCCGGCTTGTTCGGGAGGCTGGAAGTCTTCAAACCTACGAGCAAGGCGATTCGTAATGACTCTCAAGAACAACTTATAAACCTGACTCAGCAACGAGATGGGTCTATAATTCTTCAACAAGGTATTATCACTTTTTTGAAGAACCGTTATGCCCTCGTGAATGACGGAATTGAACAATTGCTTAAAATCTTGTACTGGCTTTCTACCCGCTTTCAGGAGTTCCGCAGTGACTCCTTGAGCTGCTTGAGAACCATACTAATCTCGTATAGGCTGACGTCCGGGATATCTTCGGTATTGTGTCGGGTCAGTTTGGCTCTGGGATCTTTGGCCAAATCTTCAACAGGTTTTTGTGTCATAGTATATAACTGTTCATAGAACCTCTCAACCTCTCCCAAGATCTCAGGTCGAGAAGAGACGAGACGACTGTCCGATAAACTGATCTCTCGCGAACACTTAGCCTCTGTTTCGCTCGATGGTATCTTTAATACACTTGGTATTAAAGACACGAAGGTCACGAGTTTGTACTGTAGAGATCTGCCTTTTAATCCTCTGGTAAGCAGCCGCGTCTGCCGATGACTGCAGTCTTATCTCTTGTCTGTCCTCCATGAGCTTGAGAATATGCTCAGAGAATTTTTCGGTTCTTTTCCGCCGATGGGTCTTAAAGAATTTAGACCCAGATTATGGACAGTTTCCATAACCTTGTTGTTTAGATCGGCCCCAGAAACGCAATCTGCGAGGCAATCGAATCGGTTTTGCAGTTCGAGTTGGAAGGTTTCGGGGTTTTGGATATGAGCACGAGAAGGTCGGAGAGCTGACTTCCCCTTCCAGTTTTACATTAAAATTCAACGTGCCTCTTACCATCCGGTGATCGCTCCCGGTTTTCACCCTATTGATCACAGGGACATCATCATACTAATATTATAAATGCGAAAGTGTGTTTGTTCTTCAATCACGCCGCAACAGAGCTACGTTTCTACGTGATTTTTTGCATGGGTATATTTGAGGACCTGGAGAGTGAAATAGGCTACTTTTATCCCGGAAAATCAAAGAGTTCCCGCGAGATTTTAAAAACTAAATCCACGCGGACGAAGTCACGGGCATCAGCTAGCTGAATATATGCCGCTTGGTCGACATAAGGAATGAAAAAACCGTATAATCTAAAAAACACAGTCTTAGACTTTCACGGGCTTAAAAAAATTAAATGATTTCTAGTTCTTTTCCTGCACGAGTCTCATACTTGGTGTCATATAATAAAATGAAGCTATTATCATGACCTTTAAAATGACATATATCACAACTTGATACAGTCTGGGGACGCAACTCATACAAAGATGCCCATTCTCCTTTAATTTGGTTTTTCGCAATTTGTAAACTAATACGACAAAGTAGGCTTATGGCATTCTAATTGCGACAATGGCAGTATCATCTTCACAGATTTATATAAAAAATTTTACTTGAAAGTGTCCAGTTTAAGAAATTAATCAAAATATCGACTAATTTGTGAGTAACTCACGTCCAACTCAGTATTTTGATTAATTTCTTAAACTGGTCACTTTCAAGTAAAGATTTTTATGTAAACCTGTGAAGATGATATTCTACTGGCGCAATTAGAATGCCATAAGCCTACTTTGTCGTATTAGTTTACAAATTGCGAAAAACCAAATTAAATTTGAATTTCGCGGGCAGACCCTTGTCTTCAACCTTAAGTTGCTGTATTTTTACCGTTCTAACGTTTTTAAAAGGTTTTTAAGCTCACACAAAGCTGAGCTCAGCTGATACAAAGTCAGATTATAATTTTTATCACAATAGCTATTCGCTTACTTTTCATCCGGTTAAATGAACTCCAAAATGTAAATTTTTATAATTTTAGATTCCTAGAATAAAGAAATTTTCCGTGTCGAATTTAGAATGGCAATTTATTCATTCAATGCATTCATATCCTTTCGTTATATAACAGTGTATAAGGGGCGTCGACTGTATCGATGTCTAGTGTGCATGTTTGAACAATAAATAAAATAATAAAATTTAAAAAGCTAAGATGAATCATAAAAGTGCTAAGTCATAAAAAGCTGCACAAAACCAATAAATCTGACTTAGTAAATGTTAAGGCCATGCAAAACAAAATACAAAGTGTTCTTTGGAAGCGGATGACGAGTGGGGTGGGGGTCGAAAGGTGCAAGTTACAATACATGTATGTAAGTTATGTTTCTTGACACTAACAGACCCAAAAAAATAATTTTAGCAACTACAGTCTGACCACGAAAAATTTTAACAACCTTTAAGCGCGTTTATTTTGTGTGTATTTAGTGTACTTTAAATAAATATTATAAAACTAGGTAATTAAATACTTAACGTGCTGTAATTAAATACTTAACGTTTCACCGTCCCCGAGTAACTTAAAACAGACGATTAAGCTTGGCGGTTTGACAGATTTTCAATACAAAAACTACGTGAACACTATTCAACTTTACTCGGCGATGGTGTGAAATTGACACATAATATTTTAACAACTTTGTTTTGACAGATTTACAATAATAAACTGTCAAAGGTCAAATTTTGTCTTCAGATAAACTTCATGCTCGAGTTTGCGGGGGCACCGCCAGGCCCCAGATAAAATTTTTCATGGTACGACCATTAGTTTCTTGACGGGAGGATTGCAAGCCGACTGCAAAATTGCAGTAAATGCAGTTATAACTATATTATCGTAACTGCTGACATTGTAGCCAGTGTGCAGTTCTGGTATACCAGACTAGTCTGGTAAGTTAAAAACTTCGCTATCATGCAATATTCAACTGAATTGTGGGTAATCTTTTATCTTACCAGTGTGTGGTAAACTTAACTTGATATTCGGACAGAGGTGGGTTCACGAGATTTTTATTTTATGAAATTTAATTGATAAAAACTGAAGTTTTAAGTTTAAATGATAAGAACTGATGTTTCTCTGTTCGAAGATATTAAAATATTGTAGGCGAATTTATGAAAATTCTCAAAAAAAAAAGCATAAGGTACTTCATAAAAAAATGAAACTTCACAGCTTTTTTTATAAGGTAGTTAAATAAACAGATCTGAAACAATACATGTTCCTCATGAGTTCACAAAAATTGTGAACCCACCTTCGTCTATTTTTCCATCATCAAGCAATTCAGATTGATGCGGTTATATATGGGGTTCGCCATACTTAGTTCGAAGCTGTTCCAAGTTTCCTACAAGCTCTAGGGTCAATAGGCTCAAAGTTAAGCTCCACTGACCTCATCAATATAAGTATACTGGATAGGCTGATTCATATAAAACGACAGTTAATTCTCTGGCTGATACAAAACGCCGCGCCAGATATACTGGCAACTCATTTTGAGATTTTTAATACAACTTATCATAATTTACTAAGGTCCGTGGACTCTGAAATCTCACTCTGTCCGAGTCGAGCTAGGATAAATGTCACTTTATTAACTCTGTCTCAAGTCCGAAGCAAGTAAGAATACGTTCTATATCTCAACCTCACATTGTTAGTAATCAGCGCCAAAAAAGGCGACAGTCGAATTTTTGAAGTAAAACTTCTTTACGCACGCTTGACTTGCGGAGTGAGCTGGTGAATGCGTTACGAAAAGTGTGATCGGGTGAGGCGAACGGAAGTTGAGAGGGAGATATAAGTTAGTGAAGATAGAGAGAGAGTTACGTTTCGTATATTACTGTAGGGGCAAGAGAGAGAGGTGCGAGCACACATTTTCTTTCTCTCTTTCTCTCATAGCCAGTTGCGTTTCGTAGGTTTTACTTCAGTCGTGTGGTCTAAAGCACACTCGTTTTTTCATCATGTTACGTCGTTCACAGGCAGTCCAGCGTACTTGTATAATGTAGGTCAGTGTTCACTGTTCAGCCTCCAAAGATCGCCAGTCATTCATAGCAGGTATGCGAGGGCGGTACGCACCTGGGGCGCGAGAAGCGCGGGTGTCGCGGCGCGTAGGGCGCGGGCGGCGCCCAGCCCCCCCAGCCCCAGCCGCGCGCTCCGCCGCCGCCGCCGCCCCCTCCGCCGTACCTGCACAAACTTTCTACTTTGAAGAGCGCGCTCACCAACTTTACAACCTCTTTCACCGTTTCGCCACTAGTCCAGTAGATAGGTAGTTTCAGATGGAAAAAGGTCGCAAGTTAATGAAACTTTGGGATATTGTTTTGGGATGGTTATTTAACATTTTCTCAAGTTTTGGACCTCGAGGACCCTGTGACCCTGAACAATATCCCAGTTTCATTATCTTCCGTCCTTTTTCCACTTATCCCCACTTTTTCCTACCTGTCGTCTGAACTATTCAAAGAGCTATATCTCGGTAACGAATTAACATACAAACACGTTTGTATTGCAGTAGGACGTAAGAAAAAAAGTTATTGAGGAAAAACCGGAGGAAGGTCGAAAATTTTGCTGTTCAACCCTCCCCCCTCTTCTCCTTCAGCAGAGGGTCCTCGAGGTCCAAAACTTGAGAAAATGTTAATTAATCATCCCTGAACAACATCCTAAAGTTTCATTGACTTCCGACCTTTTCCACCAAACCCCACTTTTTCCTAGCTGTCGACTGGGCTAACAGGACTGCAAAAAGTCGTGAGGGTTGATAACCTTCTTCTTCTTCTTTATCAACCGATAGACGTCCACTGCTGGACAAAAATCTCTTGTCGGTCTTGCGCCGTCTGAATCCAGCAGCTCCCTGTGACTCGTTTGATGTCGTCGGTCCACCTAGTCTGTCCGGTCTGCCAACACTACGCTTAATGGAGCGGAGTCGCCACTCTAGCACCTTGGGACCCCAACGACCATCAGCTCTTCGAACTATGTGCCCCGCTACTTTTCAACTTCAATTTCGCGACTCGCTAGGCTATGTCGGTAACTTTGGTTATGCTACGGATCTCCTCATTTCTGATTTGAACTCGCAGGGATACTCCGAGTATAGCTCTCTCTCTCTCTTTTAGTTGAAATCCTTACGTTGTCGAAATCCAACATAGTCGCACGAAACGCTTTACTTCAACGTTTACGAATCGCTAAGGTGTGTAACTCTTTCGTCAAGGCAAAATTGAAGAGATGCCTATTCAATCTTGCCTATCTATTTATATCTATATTTTGTATATCTAAGTAAGCGCGCTCCAACCTAGAACTCAGCAGTGTTTTCCAACATTGATTGTTCTCAAATGCAAGCCTCCCAATAAAAAAATGTATTTGTTTTCAATACTCATTCATTCTTTCATCTCAACCCATCGCCGGCCCTCTACCGGGCACAGTCAGTAGAGGGCCGGCCATAGTCCACCACGTAAGAAAAGGGCATAAAGGGGTTGTTTCATCTTGGGCCAGGTACTTATACGCTATACAAAAATAAAATAGTATAAAATCATAGAAATTAAAATGAAAAATATGCTTTTTTGCAGTTTTACAGTGTGCATCCATCTGCTTTTGTTGTCTATGTTTGTAATAACATTACTTCATCTTACTGTCATTTCAATTATCAAGTCAAATGTCATCATGACTCGTGTAGGTACGTGTCATTATCAAAAAGAACGCCATGTTGTTGCGCTTTTATTTTGCAAAGTAATTTTGCATTGTACCTACCTCGTAAAAAGGACCTTTTCCTGAGAAGTAAAGAAAATATAATCACTATTTCATGACCCCGAACATTTTGATATAGTTCTTGCAATTCACGAGGGCGACTGACTTATGGTTGTGTGTGTGTCGTATCTATATAAGTGTGAGCGAGCGCAATGCTCGCGCCTGCCCGCTCCCACTTAGGCTTTGACAGGCACGCACACTTATGCAATGTGCATGTACACGAAGTAACCACAAGTAAAGCTCACTCGCCTTCGTGAATTGCAAAAAATGTACCTCCATATATATTTGAAACAACCCCTTTATTTTTTTCATGCAGGCCAACCGGTGGCTTTTATGACACGTCTAGATTCTACCACCGGTTCGGAATGCAGATTCTGCTGAAAAGAGCCGGCAAGAAACTCAGCAGTTGCTCTCACAGGTCCTTAGGTGCTTGGAACACGACGATCGTAGTTGATCCACTGTCATCAATCATCATCATCGTCATCTCAATTCTCAACCGATAGACGTTCACTGCCTGTGTCCAGCTTAGGTCTCTTGAAATGATCAAACTGCAAACTTTTTCGCAGTATTGACGACTTATGAACAGTTCTATGGCTCATGTATGCGCCACTATGTTTTCGATAAAGTTTATCTGCAAAAAAACGTGCAGTACAACGCCGTGCGAACGTAGCCTGTTTCCCGCACTTATTACAGAGAAACTACAGATTCTTCAGCGGTTAAGCGCGGGTTTAGGTCACGCGGTGCTATATAGTCGGTAGCTCACATGTGCGGCGGGGGCCCGTGCTGCGCGGGCGGCGCGGGGCGCGACGGCGGCTCGGGCTGCTGCGGGCGCCGCACGTCGCGCACGTACGCGTTGAAGTAGGACACCTCGCGACGCACCTCGTCCACCTATAGTTGAGGACTTGGAGAGTCACATAGGCTACTTTGTATCCCGGAAAATCAAGGAGTTTCCGTGGGACTTTAAAACTAAACCCATGCGTACGAAGTCGCCGGTATCATAAATTGCGGCGGTGCGATTGCGGTAAGATGGCAGAGTGTGACGCTCGCATTCACCTCTGATTGGACGACATGACGTCGTGTCTGTCTGTCATGTGACACACGGACAGACAAACAAGAAGGCTTTGACAAGAAGGAAGTAATAGTGCCCGCTTGGCAACCAACAAGTAACTTGAACTCAAACAGATTACCACTGAGTGGACAAAAAGATATCATTATAATATATACCTTGTTTTTATTACCTTCCACTATTTTATTGCATTTTCTGTGAATTTATCATTTTAAAATAAATAAAGTTTTAAAAAAAGACTTATAAATAATAGGTGCTATGCACTAAAATCTTTTGAATGAATATTCAAAACAGATGGCCATGACATTATAAATACTTATAATAATCTTATAAGAACAATAAAGAACTAAAGATGCATGTCATGTTTATAATTTTACGCGTCTACAAACTTGTAAATAATAAATAATCAGTGTCCATCTTTTTGGTAGTAACTAGGCAAAAAAGAATTGAAGAAAATTTTTTATCAAATACAAACTTAACCTTTAATCTTTGAACTTTATAATTTTTATACTTGATGCTATATCTAAACTGACAAATCATTAACAGTATGTTTGTGTAAAAAAAACAACTCCTACCTTTTCAGCATGCTTGTTGAAGATATGTTTTCTGATGAAGTCCGGCCCCTTGAATTTCTTGCCGCTGAGTGGACACAGCCATTTGTCCTTTGACAACTCTTGTGTGTTTGCTTGAATAAACTTTTCCACTTCTGCTTCTGGATCCTGGAGAAATAAGTACTCTTAAAAAAATATTCAAATAAAACCCTCATTGAGTATAACTGCTGTCAAAATATATATTAATAACTACGTGACCCAGCGAACTTCGTACCGCCAACAAAAATATTTAGTGGTTGGTCACCCTTATCATTTAGGGGTATGAAAAATAGATGTTGGCCGATTCTCAGACCTACCCGATATGTACACAAAATTGCATAAAAATCGGTCCAGCCGTTTCGGAGGAGTTTGGTAACAAACACCGCGACATGAGAATTTTACATATTAGATTATAATAAAAAATGTAGGATGTAATAATTACATATTTTGTAAAAACAGAAAACAAAACAGTCAAAAAAACAAATAAGTTATAAGCTATTTTATTGAGACTGTATCTGTCTCTTTCTAAAATGAATTTTTCTATGAAGATTGGAGATATGGGGGTACTGTGTAGTACAATTTTATATATTCTGTGGTAGTCTTGTGACGTCTTTGTCCAACAGGAAACTTTTAAGCTCTACAATAATATTTCCGAGACTAGTTAAGATATTTAAAAAAGAAAAATGTGTGTATATTATTGTAAATATAGTGTGTGGCGGTTGCTGACGCCAGCGGTATCGTCGATGAACTTTGTGGAGGCGATTCGTGCTAGTGTTTGGAAATAATTAAAGACTTATTTTAATCACTCCAATCAAATAATTTACTAGTGAAAATTAAGAGCACAAAAAATACAACGTATGTCTATAATGTTTGACAGCCAAAGAGAGCAAGAGGATGGTGGCAGTGTTGCCACCTTACATTATGCAGATTATAATATTTTTATGAACATAAATCTGGCCCCAGCGACCAGTGTTACACAAGTTACAAAATGCTGAGGAAAATTTTATATTGTACTGGTACACTATATTAAATCTAAGCTAACAAATTGATAAAATTAACTAATTGTTTGTATTGCAAGATAGAGTACAAAATGAAAGTATAAAATTAATACAAGTTTGGCCTAGAAATAAGATAAACATTGCATTTGTTAAAAGATTGTAAATACTAAATAGCCTGCATATATTTCTATGTAATAAAGTAAGAGTAAAGAATAAAGATTGTACATTTATGGTAAGTATATAACCCCTACACAATATCAAAAACAAAGGTAAATAAATTAATAGTTACTTGTATAATACTAGAAAAGTTATAAATTGTGTTGCAAAATATACAATATGAATTATTCATAAATAGGTAAAACTGCTATTTTATTGACAGCCCTATTGTGACAATGACCATTACTTTTCATCACTTTGACAACCCTAATATTGCCATCATTACCATGATACACTTTTACCAACGTTTATGGCAACGGGCCAGTGAAGAGGAGGCGAGTTATCACCAACCAACAAAACTAAAACACCTTCTTTAATGTTAGAACTTAACTTATGCCATTTAGGCCTATTTATAATCTGTGACATATAAGACTTGTGCCATACCTGCCAGAAACTTTGTTGGACTGCGGTGCACTTTTTCCAAAACCGTATTGTGCTTATGTTTTCATCAGCTAAGCTAGGCTCAGGGAGTGCTGTCAATGGCCGGTTAACTAAAAAGTGACCCGGCGTCAAAAAATTAAAATCTGACATGTCATTTGAGAGTTGAGTAATGGGTCTTGAATTTAGTACAGCTTCCACCTGTATGATGACTGTATTGAACTGCTCATAAGTTAATAATAATTTCCCAACAACTCTTTTGAAGTGGTACTTAAAGGATTTCACACCCGCCTCAGAAATTCCATTAAAGGACGGGGAATAACTTGGAACAAACTTAAATTCTATGCCTTTTTGTGAACAAAAGTTGGTAACTGAATCTTTATGTTCTTTGGATTTACTAAGCTTATATAGTTCGTGCAATTTGGTACTAGCACTTCTGAACGTAGAAGCGTTGTCACATATCACCGTAGACGGGTAATTTCTACGGCTACAAAACCTTTTAAAGGCTGATAAAAAGTTATCTGTGGTTAGGTCAGAGACCAATTCTAGATGCACAGCCTTGGTTACCAAACACACTATCACGCAAACATAGCCTTTGGTAGTGACAGACCGTCTTAAACTTGACTGTTTTATACTAAATGGGCCACAGAAGTCAATGCCGACCTTGTTAAATGGTTTGTCCTGCACTACTCTGTCTTGAGGCAACGCTGCCATTAACTGTTTAGCGCTCTTAGCTCTAAATCTAAAGCATTGCATACACTTGTTTATAATGTTTTTCACAAGTATAGTAGCACTTATAATGTAATACCTTTGAGCCAAACTGGACAAAGTCAACCTTAACCCTGCATGTAATAATCCTATATGCTCATTTCTAATGATTAATTTAGTTAGATTGCAATTTTTTGGCATTATGATAGGGTATTTTTGATTGTAGGGAATGTTGGCATTATCCAGCCTGCCTCCAACGCGCATTAGCCCTTCCTTGTCAATAAATGGGCACAATCTATGCAAATTAGACTTGATGGGTTTTCCTAACCTCAAACTATTAATGTCATCAAGAAAATGTAAGGATTGTACATACCTAGTCAAGACAAACATAGCCTGCCGATATTCGGAGGCTGAAAACTGCTCGGAATTGGCACAGTCAGTCCTTTTTGCTTTACAATTGTTTATGAACCTCATTACATAGCACATAACCCTTTGCAGTTTATGTAAGGATGAAAATCTTGACACTGGAATTAGCTCAACATCTATATTACTATTCACATTTGCCTCAATAAACATGGGTTTTTCTTTTGTCACATTGATTGCTGATGAATTGAATGGTATGTAATTTTGATGCACTTTTCCTAAATCTATAGGACCGTTCCACCATAAAACATTCGGCGCCAATTCCGATGGCATGATTCCGCGAGACAAGCAATCCGCTGGGTTACACAAACCACTCACATGGGACCACACACAATCCTTAGTTAATTCGTTAATTTTTAGGACCCTGGAATGCACGTAGCTTTCTTTTTTAAGTGGGTTTTGCAACCAACAGAGTGCAATTTGCGAGTCGCTGAATAAAACTTTATTTTCAAAGTGACATTGACATTTGTCCAATATAGGTTGTATTTTTGCATACAATTGGGCCAGTAATAAACATGAGTTCAATTCTAATTTAGGCATCGTAGGCTTAGATTTTAAGGGCGCAATTCTTGATTTGCTACACAATAAGGTTACGTTCACATTGTTACCATGTAAAGTTCTTAGATAAATACAAGCGCCGTATCCTACACTGGAGGCGTCACAGTAGCCTAGCAAGTCAATTTTGTCAGCGTTTGTTAACATCAAATCACGTTTACACTAGCGGCACGCTATGATGGCCGGTTTGACGTTTGTCCGCTCATGAAGTTCCGTATTAATTGATAACGACTTTGAAGGAAATAATTGTATTACTTTATTGACGATAGTGATGTGCAGAGATTCATAAATTTTATCGAATGTAGTTTTAGGTTTAGGACTCAAAATTTATTTATTAAATTGATTTCTAAAATGTATACAAGTGTAGAAAAATCAGTTTGCACCATTTAAGGGGTGAATGTACTTGTGAATATGAACAATTTTCACTATGTGGACAAACCTCTGAAATCGCAAAAAAATATCAGCTGTTTCATACAAAAGGTAAAATTTTTATTTTTATATGATATATACCACAACTCGGCATTTGGTTTTCTAAATTGAAAATTTTTAAAAATGGAATCTAATACGATCGTCACATAGGATCGCTGGCTAGCACAACTACTACCTCCGGCAAACTCGCGTCAATGCTCAATGCAAAACAAAGCAGTTTCGAATTGACGTTGCTTCGAAAAGTATAAACTGTCAGTGCAATGCGATTGTGATATAGTTTTGACCTGGCTTTGGATTTCAAATATTGATACTGCATTACTGTTGACCCTTGCTCGTTAATTTGGACTCTGTTCAAGCCCTTTGTTGTGGATTTCGTCGATATGACCGAACGTACGCAGAGAACTGTTCTAAATAGTCAGACACGTGAGTTCGTAATACGCCTTCGTAACTATTTCGATCGTGAAGCTCAAAATGGAGGGCCAATTTTACCTATAACGTCAGTGGTTGAACGCGTAGCTGATGCGCTTAATATTGGACAACGAACTGTTAGACGGATAACTAAAAAAAAATATGGCGAGACTGGCACAGAAGAAAATAAACTTCACACACCAAAAAAGAGAAAACGAGCAAAACCAGTCGTAGGCATCGATAGCTTTGATGCCGATGCTATCCGAAGACATGTTTACGGCTACTATTTACAGAAGGAGTATCCAACAAGAAAAAAGTTGGTGCATTCACTGAAGGAAGCTGGATTATTCTTCGGTGGGGAAAGTTCTTTAACGAAGATTTTGAAGACCATTGGATTTCGATACAAAAAATGTAACAAACGCAAAATATTGATGGAAAGATTTGATATAGCGATGGCAAGGTATACTTTTTTACGGCAAGTGAAAGAAATCAAAAATTGGCAAAATGTTGTGTTCTTAGATGAAACATGGCTTAATGCTAACCATACTGTAGGCCGTTCTTGGAACGATGACACAGCAGCATCTACTTCCAAAGTTCCTGTAGGAAAAGGATCGCGACTTATAATTTGTCACGCCGGAACCATCAACGGGTTTGTCGAAGGTTCTCTCATGGCTTTTGCGTCAAAAACCACTGGAGACTATCATGAAGACATGAATGGAGAAAAGTTTACTGAATGGTTTACCTCAATGTTGTGTAGCCTCCCTGAACCATCTATTACTAGTTGTTCGCCCCGAACTGAGACCTCGCGGTAACGGTATCCCATGATTATTCATTCAATCGATACATGATAACCAAAACTGACATTATTATTATGCCCGTTTTCACCAAACATACCTAAATCATCCCCTAAGTAGGAGTCTCTTAACGTAGGTAGCTCCTAAATACAATCCTAAGTCCTAACATCCGTCCCAATATCCTTTTAGGTGTCCCGTACAGGATCGTGATAAATAAGTTGACAGAAAACATCAATCACCTAACTTATAGGTAGCCCGTAAAGGTTAGGGAACGTTAGTGAAAACATTGAATTATTATGTAGGTACTAACGAGTGAAACCGGGTTACGGGCATCTGTACAAATCGTCATCTATCGACGCGAATAGAAAATATACAATATTTAACTAAAATTTAACTAAAAAATAATTTTAATTGAATAATATGGTACAAAAAAAATTACAATACAATTATTGTATTATAATAAGTAACTAAATAATAATGGTCGACGCAAAACTGTTTTTGGGATAGGTCGTTAGTCGTAACTCGTAGTTCCATGGGAATAGTTACTGACTGCGCCATCTATTAGCATTATTGTGAAGCTATGTTGATGCTATATGAATTACTGATGTACATTAAAAATTAAATAATCTCGTTTCTTTATAATATTCATATAATTTTAGTATTTGTTGTTCAAGTACAGGATATAAGTGACCTAAAAACATAAAATCAGTTTGAAAATCCATAGCGGATTTTCTTAGGGAGCGTCTTCAAGCGAGCGTATAAAATCGCCACTTTGAAAGCCCCCCATTTCGTCAATTTTAAGGGAAAAATTAAAAAAAAATATTTTTGTACTCAGTTCAAAATTATCTTTAAAATGATACGTAACAATTTTATGTAACGCGATATTTTTTTTTTTTACTTCGCATTCGCTTCTATGAGAGCCCCCCTGAAATAAAGATTTTTATAACTTTTTAAGCCATTTTCGGCTGGAGGCCATCGGTTTACATATTATATCTAAATTTGAAGTAATTACGTTCAGTAATTCAAAAGTTATAAGGCTCTGACAGACGGACGGACGGACGGACGGACGGACGGACGGACAAGTGCAAATCGCTCTAGTTAACTCAAAGACCTTCGCTTCGCTCGGTCGATAATTATGGACAACGCCCCATACCACTCGATGCAAATTGACAAGCCACCTGACCAATCCCAAAAGAAAGCTGATATCGTCGCATGGCTTCGTAAAAATGGCGTAGATGCAAACATGAATATGTTAAAAGCGGAATTAGTACGTCTTTTAAAAGAAAACAAACCAACCAAGATCCGATACGTCATTGACGAAATAGCATTAGAACATGGGCACAGAGTTATACGGTTACCGCCTTACCATTGTGAGTATAATGCGATTGAGTTGGTGTGGGCTCAAATTAAGGGATATGCTGCAAGACACAATACAGAACCCCCATTTACCACAAAAAAAATGCTAAAATTATTAGAAGAAGCTTGTGAACATGTGACTAAAGGAGACTGGGAAAAGGTTGTGAATAGAACTGTTAAATTATAAGGGAAGATTATGAAAGAGATGTGAAAATAGATAATATTATAGAAAACGAACATATAATTATTAATGTAGGTGATGATAGCAGTGACGACAGTGAAAATAGTAGTATGGACGAATCTGATTAATTATGGCCTTTTGTGGCACCTTTTTTGGTATCTTTTGTATTCATATGTTTCTTGTGTGCATATAAAGTATGTATATTCATTTTCATTCAAATATTCAGTTCGTTCAAATAAATTAAATAAACATATACATTTTTGTTTTATTAAACCTATTTAATCAGGTACAAAAACAAAACTTAATTGTTTTTTGTTCGAGAATAAATTGACATTCCACATCACTATTGTAATGTGTCAAACCGGCCATCATAGCGTGCCGCTAGTTGTAACGTGTATAGGGGTCATGTTCATTAAAT
The DNA here is from genome assembly GCA_029955525.1 of Oeneis ivallda. Taxonomy (NCBI): domain Eukaryota; kingdom Metazoa; phylum Arthropoda; class Insecta; order Lepidoptera; family Nymphalidae; genus Oeneis; species Oeneis ivallda. The sequence continues at coordinate 15,367,551 of JARPMR010000003.1, forward strand.
CGGTAACAAATGAATTCCAAGAATCAATTAAGTTAGTTGATAAGGGTGTGTCCCAATCCAAATTTTCTAGCCAAATTGTTTGTAAGAATACCTTAGCACGCATTACTATAGGTCCAGCCAAACCCAATGGGTCGAAAAAGGAACCAATAAAGCTGAGAACTGTGCGCTTGGTCCACTGTTGGGGCAGCTGCCCTTTAGGGTTTGATATAATAAAATGGTCACCTATCATATTGAACAATAGACCAAGGGCTTTCACTGTTTGTTCAGAGTTATCGAGGTTAGTTAAATTTTGTAAATGCAATTTAGTTTGTGGCAAATCTTTTAAGATAGCTGGGTCATTAGCACACCACTTATGTAACTCAAAGCTACCTAGACTAGTTAACTTTATTAATTCATCTCGCACCTGTATCACTTGTTCAATGGAAGACCCACCAAAAAGACAGTCATCTACATACATATTATTGGATATAGCTGATGCTGCTAATGGATATTGTTCGTGATATTTGTAGGCCAGCTCTGCTACACACCGTGTGGCTAAAAAACTAGAACATGTAAGCCCATAGGTAACTGTTAACAGTTGCAAACACATTAATGGCTGGTTTAGGTGTTCTTTCCACAGAATGAGTTGTAAGTGTGCCTGTGAAGGGTCTATAAGAACCTGCCTGAACATAGCTTTAATATCTGTCATAGCTACATATTTATAGGTGCGAAACAGGACAAGAATATCAAATAGGTCTTTTTGAACCACTGGACCAGTATGTAATATATTATTTAGGCTCTGATCCCCCGCTGGATGAGCACTTGCATCAAATACTACCCTAAGACGGGTTGTTGAGCTACCTTCTTTTAAAACTGCATGGTGAGGCAAAAAGTAACACTGGTGGAGAGGTTTTTCAAGTTTAAATAAATCAATAATTTTTGCATGACCTTGTTCGAGATATTCTTGTATGAAATTGGAATAATCCTGTTTTAAATCTGGATTTTTTAAGAATTTTCTACAAAGTGTATTTAATCTATTGAGAGCTATAGAAAAAGAATCTCCTAGATTTATTTCTTCTATTGGAATTTTGAGTGGAAGTTTGACCTGAAACCTGTTGTTGGTGAGCTGAACAGTGTTTTGAAATTCAATCTCACAAGGATCAGTATGAGCTGCAGCCATGGACTCTGGCAGCTTTTGCTCCTCCCAAAACCTTTGTAGTATGTTATCTACACTGTTATTATCAGTGACATTTGCATGTAAAAACACTTGGTCATTGCTATCTTTACACTGAAGACAGATGTTTTCACTTTGTATGTTGCCAGGCAAAATGTAGCCAAATTTTGTTGATAATAATACTAAATCACCCCGTGTTAACTCTATTTTGTCTGGCAACAGAATTTGGAAAAATATGTCTGCTGAAACCAGAAAGTCTATCTCACCAGGGGTATTATAGTCGTTGTCGGCTAATTTGATTGTGTCTGGAATTTTAACATCTTTTAAATCAAACCTTGCTTGTGGCAGAAGACCTGTAATATTGTCTACCACAGAGAATAATGAGTTACAGCTATAATTGTTGTGTATTGAATGTAATGATAGATTGACAGCCCTGGTGACAGGTTTCCTGTTTAGACCAAGAGCTGTTACATTGACACAGTGATTGAATGTTTGGTAACCCAATTTGTTAATTAAACTTGTTTTGGCAAAAGATATTTGACTGCCACTATCGACAATACCTCTTGCAGTAATAAATGAATTATTGTTAGCTTTAATTCTGACTTTAATTGTAGGCAATATCACCATCTTTTTTGGTATTGAAATTATGCTAGTCTTGGCCATGTTACATGTCATGCCGTCTTCTAAATGTAGTAGTGAATTGTGTAACTTACTTTTGCAAAAATTACATCTAAAATGGAAGCGGCACTTATTAGTATGTAGATTGAGGCAGACTTTGCATAATTTAGCATTGTCTATAAAGTCTATGCGCTCTTGTGTGCTCAAGGCTTGAAATTTTTTACATGTGTGTATTTTGTGCTCTTCTTTACAGTATCTGCAACAAAGTGTGTTTGTATCATTGACCTTTGCTACTAAATTGGCAGATTTTGGAATTTTATGAAAGGATGCAGTTTTACCATTACATAATTGCGACTCTTCAAAGCTGGTAGCTCTTTTTTCTAAAAATATTAGGAATTCTTCCAACGTAGGAGGTTGGGTTTGATCTCTATCTACATGATATGCCCTGCAAGAATACACATCTAGCTTACGTAACAAAATTGGTATAACTATCATGTCCCAATGTTCGATGCTTTGATTAAGACCCTTGAGAGCACCTAAGTTTTGCCTTGCAACAGAGACTAAATGTCTGAGATCCCTAGCAGTACCTTTTGAGATTGGTTGGATATCCAGCAATGCGTGTACATGATGACTTATCAGTAAACATTTATTGTCATACCTTTTGTTTAATAAATCTAAAGCAATTTTATATGAGTCGTTAACTAATGGTAAACTTTCAATCAATGTTAACGCATCACCTTTCAAATATTTTCTTAAATAACATAGTTTTTCCACTGGCATTATTTTAGAATCACTGTCGACGATCGCGTTAAAAATGTCTCTGAAGGAAGCATATTGTGTAATTTCCTTACCGTCGAACACTGGTAATTCCAAGTGAGGGAGCCTTTTGTTGTGACAATCACTAAGCCCAGGCTGGGAATGAGCCTTCAGCGTCGCAGGGGTTGAGTCGGTATCGTTATGTGATATGTTACGAAGCTCTGCCATAAGGGTGAGGCACCTGTCCTCGACCACGTCCTCAGCGAAATATTGTTCCGCGTCCTGGCCCAAGAGCAGTTGTAATTCCAGGGCGAGTTGTTTGTAGTCTCGTAGTGATGTCTGCAACATCTCTAGACGCAGCTGGATTCCTTCTGTGTCTAGTAGTACTTGGCCACGTTGCTCATTCGCAAATTTTGTTGTGCGAGTGAGAAGGCCTTTAATTTGGGAGATTTTTGCCTTAATGCGCCGTATTTCGACTCTGGTGTCCTTGATGCTGGATTCGTCGGAAGACATTTTGCAGTTGCTGAAAGTAAGTTACCAGTTCTTGTGCAGAAAATGCGCACCCGCCCGAGATCGCCACAAGATGGACGCCACGCGTCACGCCGTGCTCCTTAACAGCTCAGGTGTAATCGTCGACTGCTCGCCGCCCGGGTATATTTTTAATTGAAATTGGGTTTCGGCACCAATGTTTGGAAATAATTAAAGACTTATTTTAATCACTCCAATCAAATAATTTACTAGTGAAAATTAAGAGCACAAAAAATACAACGTATGTCTATAATGTTTGACAGCCAAAGAGAGCAAGAGGATGGTGGCAGTGTTGCCACCTTACATTATGCAGATTATAATATTTTTATGAACAGCTAGCGCGGGCGTCAGTATCAGTTGTCCCGTAACCGCCGCTCACACTAATCCACTAATTGGCTCTTGTAATGTAGTATAAATGTAAAGTTATTTAAATGTTTAAAGTCACCATGTAAGTAAGTTCTTTAGTAATTTCCTATAACCTTGATAGGGAACACGGCGCTACCTATAGACTCGTGGAGATACCATCACCAATATCACTACAGTGTGTAAATATTATATTTAAAAACCTTTATTTTAATTAAACTGCGAAAAGTCGTTAGTGTTAGAGTCAAATCAATCCACCCGCACAAAACGCTTTAGTTCAACGTTTCTGAAACGAACCGCTAAGGCGTGGAACACACTTCCGGCATCCGTGTTTTCTGTCACGTACATAACTTGAGTACATTCAAGAGTGAATAGGCATCTTCTAGGCAGCCTAGACTTCATCACTGCTTTTCATTCAGCTGTTGGGATGCTAGAAGTACTTACTTTAATACCAAGTTTTTGCAATTCCTCATCAGTGAGTGGCTTTACATCTTGCAAGAAAGCCGCCATTTTCCCTTCGAATGTCTTGATGTAGTCCTGAATTTCTTGTTGTGAAGGCTGCAAAAACAACAGTGGCATTAGATATAATAACATTTTCTGGGTGGCTATGAAACAATAACCACGAAGACTGGCGGGAGCTGCAATCCGCTCTGCTTCCGCTTCAGCCTTCTAACCTAACCGACCGGGAGGATTTCTGGGTGCAAATATATTTGCACCCGGAAAACCTCACTATTGGTTAAGTTGTTTTTGTTTTATTATTAATTTATTGTTTTACTACAGTCAACAAACTTTTAAAAAGTAATATTTTTTTTTATTTGCCAATCTTGAACAGAATTCCTTAGGGTTATTGTAGCTTCGGTTTCACCTTCGGCCGAAGGTTGTGGCGATGGCCAGAAATCGGACACTAATAGATTGTAGTTACCTTGTTCGCCGGTGGTGCGGAGCGCGCGTGCATGATGCCGCAGCGGTTGGGCATCTCGTCCTCGTAGGGATACTCGCAGTGGTTGTAGTAGTCCACCGAGTGCACGATGCGCAGGTACAGCACCAGGCGGTCCAACACGCGGACCAGCTCCGGGTCGGGCTGCTCCTGCGCCGTGGGCTCCGACGACGCCTCCAGCCCCAGCAGCTCCTCCTCCTCCGTGGAAGCTTCTTCGATCAGATGCTCCGTTATCTTATGAAGCACCGGATTTTTCGAGTTCAGGCTGAAGTTCTGCACAGAGAATAAAATTTTAATGAGCCACGAAAATCTCTCTAAACGACGTATTAGAAGTGAGTTACTCACAAATTAGTCGATATTCTGACTAATTTCTTAAACTGGACACTTTCAAGTAAAGATTTTTATATAAACCTGTGAAAGTGATAACGCCATCGTCGCAATTAGAATGCCATAAGCCTACTTTGTCGTATTAGTTTACAAATTAACCTTAACCTTAAGTTTCACTTCTTCCGCATGTACCTACGCAGCGTTCATAGTAACTTTTTCTTTCTGGAAATATCACTCACGTTGGTATCTTGCTGCTGGTCGGCTGGCTGCGATCCGTCGCTAGGCTGCGTGGACTCCTCAGACCAAAGACGCGTGCGGGTGTCGAGGTGATGCGCCAGGCGCGCGGCGAGTCGTGCGTCTGCGCGCAGCACGGGCCGCTCGAGCGTCACGCCCGACACGGGCCGGATCCGGCGCTGCAGGTCGCGGTTCACTATTGCCCCCAGCTCGCATTCCCGCAACTGGTCAACGACAACAAGGACAACGTCCTATCCTACTAATCCTACTATAATATTACAAATGCGAAAGTTTGTGAAGATGTATGGATGGATATATGGATGGATGGATGCTTGTTACCGAACCGGTGGTAGAGTCATGACGTGTCATAAGAGCCACAGGTTGGCCTACGTGAAATAAAAAAAAATTAATTTGAATTTACTCTTTCACGCCACAACGAATCAACCAATTTGGCTGAAATTTGGAATAGAGATAGCTCATATCCAGGATTAACACAAAGGCTACTTTTTTACTCGGAAAATTACAGAGTTCCCGCGGGAATTATAAAACCTTAATCCAAGAATTATAGGGGTTTTCTTTAAAAATCCTCAGTAGTAGCCTGAGTTGGGAAATTGGTCTACCCTGTCTTGCCTCGAAAAGCATGTAAGGCTTTACGTGCTTTTTCGTCGGTACTACACATGATTTCTCTCCAGTTGTCAGATTGCCCTCAAACTATAACTTATAAGTGAGGATAATATCTTTGTCTTTTAAAATTGCAAATCTTATATGAACACTCTTTTTGCAAACCAGGCCATAGTTTGCTAAAAGGCATAGGAGATTGTGTAAGTCTAGTAAATTGAAATTCTACATCAACAAATTACGGTATGTTACATAAAGTAAGCAGTGATAGCCTAGTGGTTAGGACTGTGGTCTCCTATTGGGGGGATCGCAGATTCGATCCTGGGCTTCAATCTCTGACTTTTCGGAGTTATATGAGTTTAAGCAATTAAATATCACATGCTTCAACGGTGAAAGAAAACATCATGAGGAAACCGGCACACCTGAGAGTTGTCCATAATGTTCTCGAAGGTGTGTGAAGCCCGCCAATTCGCATTGCGCCAGCGTGGTGAACTGCAGCCTATAGCCCTTCTTTGAGAGGAGACCTGCGCTCAGTAGTGAGCCGTTGATTTGTTAGTGATGATGATGATGACATAAATTGTGATTACTGTGTTCATAATAAGTGAAGTAATTTAGTTCATATTAAGTAATGTGTCATGTAAAAGTACCCGTATGTTATTAAGGTTCCAGCAGATGTCCTTAATGTTGACCTCGCGGCGGAAAGTGACCCAGCCGCGGCGAAACCAGCGCCGCTCGGGCAGCGGGTCGGCCAACGCCACGCGCAGGAAGCCGCCGTAGCGCTTGCACATCTACCAACAAACCATACTCATGCTAACAAGAACAAGTTTATAAACTGTAACCCAACTACGGTAAAGATATAACATCAGTCCAGTATTGATTTTGTTCTAATAAAATGTAGCCTATATCACCCTACCCATAATAACGAATCGATTGACTCAAATCGGCTCTGTAGTTTAGGCGCTATGGTGAAAAATAATTAAATAGACTGCTAAAATCCTTCTCTTGTTTTGTCCATAGACAATTAACAACTTTATTGTAATATTGTGAAGTGTTTATGTGTTTATTTGAAACCACGGAACTTAGACTTAGCCTTACTACAACTGATCAAATTTAATCTATTGGAACCAGAGATACTACTTGACCCAGATTTTAAGCAGTCTGGATTTTTAAGAGTTAAATATTTATTAACTGTTCATAGTTCTACCTGGGAGCTGATGTTTAAGTTGTTACTTTTTGATTGCTAACTCATTTGGTACAATTTGGATGCTAAAATTATATAAGTTAGCGATAGTGAAGCCCCTATTTTTTTACATTTTTGTCCAGTTGTAACATAACATCACGAATGAATTCAAAACATAAAAAATTACAAAGATCTTACAGAAATATAGAAATTACAAAAGCTTATATTAATTATTATCAGCACTTAAAGCGAAGTATATAATGTACTTACAGCTTCCACTTCAGCCTTTGTAATGGTAGGCGCTAAGTTTCTCAAAAATATCGACGTGGTTTTGTGTAGCGCACGTGATTCTTTCTTCTCCACTATCACATCGTTCGCTTGTTCAGACTTATCATTGCTCGCCTCCTTGTCTTTGTTTTCGATAATTTTCTCAACGCTGGGAGACTTGGATCTCTCCTTTTCTTTGGGCGATTTTTCTGGCGTCTTGGATTTAGATTTGGACTTGGATTTCCGGCGAGTTGTGGATTCTGCCTCATCCTCTGAGCTCGACGACGAGGAGCTGGATGATGATGAGCTTGAGGAGGAACCAGGCGGTGCTGTCAAGATATTCATAAATAAAATGGTTCATTCATCATCATAATCATCAACAACCCATTAAAGGCCCACTACTGAGCGCAGGTCTCCACTCTCCACGCAGAGGGTTATAGGCTATTGTCCACCACGCTGGCTCAATGTGAATTAGGAATGTTAAAGCGGTAAAGCTTTTATATATACAGATACAGTAGTTTTTGTTTTATTTAAAAAGTAGTTATGATTTTACATGCATTCAAAGGACAATGGGCAAAAATGTATGGAACTTGGTCCAAGAGCCTCCACTGATGAGACTTGCGGGAAATGAAACTTCGAAGTTGTCGTATGATTTTGGCAAAACTCTATTAAATTCTGTCCCGGGGTTACTTTGCTACGGCCATGTTTGTTCTATGACTCTGTGTTAAACAATTCCGCTTGGTTATCTTTTTATTGTAGTAATTATCTTTTTAAGCCTAGTGGTTAGGACTGTGGTCTCCTATTTGGGGAGTCGCAGGTTCGATCCTGGGTCGTGCACCTCTAACTTTTTGAAGTTAAGTGCGTTTAAGCAATTAAATATCACTTGCTTCAACGGTACAGGAAAACATCGTGAGGAAACCTGCACACCTAAGAGTTCTTCATAAGGTTCTTGAAGGTGTGTGAAGTCTGCCAATTCACATTGGGCCAGCGTGGTGGACTATGGCCTATAACCTTTCTCTGAGAGGAGACCTGCGCTCAGTAGTGAGCCGTTGATGGGTTGCTAATGATAAATGATGATCTTTTTAGTAACTCATTCGATCAAAAACAATAAACATTACAATAAACAGCGAAAACAGTGAGAGTTAACCGAAGACTGCGCGTGCGCTTGCCGGTGGTTGGACCAGGCCGATGCATGCATTCACAACTGGCGAGGGCGGCGGGAGGGGGACACACACAATGATAATCCCAACACCCTCTGACCTCCCTTACCTGGACGCGAGCCGAGAACATATTAAACGTACTACACGGTCACATTATATCTGCGCCTGCTGTCTATGACGTCATATCGGTGTTCTGTGTATGTACACGGTGTCTGATAGGGTGAGGGGCGCGGGGAGGTTAGTATTAAAGATAGATAAAGAGATTAAGAGACCATGAAGACAACGTTATGGACGTAAAATCATATTATTTAGTCAGAACAAACATGACGTATAACAAAATAACCCCGGGACAGAATTTAATAAGGTTTTGCCAGAATCATACGACAACTATGACCTTTCATTTCCCGCAAGTCTCATCATTGGAGGCTCTTGGACCACTTTCGCCCATTGTCCTTTCGCATAAATATCGAGACCCGTTAACAATCAAGTGACTGCGTGTGACGTAATTTTCCAACGCTCCACAATTTACTCGCGCAATGTCTTGTTTTGTTTCATCGCTTCTAGTTGAAACGCAAGCACAGATTACCAAATTACGCCATGCCGAAGAGCGGGAACGGGTTGAGCGAATGTTGTACAATGACGTTACGCGCATTGAACGCTGTTTTTTAAATAGGTAATAATAATTTATTAAAAGGAGGTTTTCCTTTTCGTTGCAACCGACACAGGCTTTTTTTTTTTGCTGTCGAAACACATTTGAAACAAGTTATAGCACGCTACGCGTGTAACATCGGCGTTTCACTTACGCGGCTCTTTCTCGGGCACCTCTTCCGTTTCAGCTTCCTGTCCCGGGACAGAGTTGAATCTGGAGAACAACTTGGCCTGCTCTTGCAGCTGGCGTAGGTGAGGGTCGATCTCCATCGTCAGTGGCGCGGTGGGTTTAGGAGACTCCGCCTTTTTCTCCTGCAAATTAGACACGTACTTTTTAGGGTTCCGAAAAGAAAACGGAATCCTTATAGGCTCGCTCCGTTGTGCGTCTGTCCGTTCGTGTGCCAAGGCCCTTTTTCTCGGAAACGGCTCGAGATACTTAGTTGAAATTGATACTAAATACAAGTCTCTTAATGCTGAGAAAATTTCAAGTTTCTAGTTTAACTCTGTGATGAAATATTACGTGAAAACTGAAATTTATGCGGTAAGGTCGTGGCCATATTCGAGGTTCGATATTATGATCGGACTTGGCCGCTTTTTTAATGTTTTGCACACAGTTCTCACTCAGACATGGTGTCAAAGAACTATTAAAGCGAATTTTGCTCTGAAAAGGTGCACGTAATGTATGACCTAGTATGCAGTTTCACACAGGCCGGATAAATTCATCCATAAGTGTGGATTTTGTCAGCGGTACCTGGTTTTTGCCGTATCAAAATTGACACGGCAGATGCTAAAGAACAATTCTTTATATTTTCTATGTTAGCAAAATGACATACCTAACACATTTCAGAGTTGAAGTGTACTAAAATAAAAATTAACTATTATAATATAAATAATAGTCCATGCAGTTAGGTTTTTAAAAAACACGCAGGAACACTCTGTTTTACCGGGATAAAACTTCAACTATACATAATATGTAAAAAATCACGTCAATCCATTACTCTGTTGCTGTTTGATTGAAGGAGGAACCAATAAACAATAAACCAAACTTTCGCATTATTAATTAAAAAGTATTCAAGTTTATCCCGATCTTATGATGATGAAGTTGAAGTAACTATAATAATTATATATTTGTACCTTGTCCTTGGCTGGATCCTTTTCGTCTTTTACTTTTACTGCGTCCACGTCAATAACAACTGCTTTTTCAGTGTCATTTTTATCTAAAAGCGCAATGAATAATTAATTTATATTAACTAAACAAAATAAATAATATAATTTTTGATAATATTAATTTAGATAATTACTATATATATTGCATTTTAATCTTAAGTTCTATACCTCGCTTGTCATTAGTAATATCCACTGGTGTTGGATCATCGAGTGCTTTCAAATCTTCATCAGTACCGCCCTCCAGCTTTATGACAACCGTGTCGAGCAAACGAATCAATTTGTCGGATTTCTCAACATCCACTGTCACCTTATCCAGCTCTCTTTGCTCCAAAAGATCGAGGAAGACGTTAAGTCGATTCTAAAACATACTGTTTTATATAATATATACATATAATTTAACAAGAGGGGCCTGTAGCCTAGTTGTGACAGCTCATATGAAACGATCACGCTGGTTAAGCAACTTTAGCCCTGGTTGGTAAATTAAATGGGTTACAGACTTTCGATATCCAAACTTGGCCTTTTCGCTCCTTCTGTGCCTTGGAGAGCATGTTAAGCCATTGTTCCCGATACTAATCTCTCTACAATCACCTAATACTAAACTTAAGAGTCGAAATCTCGTTCTTAGTTAGAGTTGTATGCGGAAGGAAAAATTATAAATAATTAACGGAAAGGGGTCACAATGCTTAGTAAATGAAGAAAACTATGCAGAGAGAAAGAAAATGAACAAGTTACCTTTAAAGCAGCAAGTTGTTCTTCCTTGCGCTTCACTGACTCTTCTGGGTGATATTTAATCTTGAACCTATGATACAAGTAATTCAAGTAATAAGTATGAATTTATTATTTAGAAATAGCACTATCACTACAAAGTACAAACAACATGTGTTCTAGAGACCAATTTCCATGAATTGATCAACTGCTTTTCCTCTTTATTCCTATAAGACGAGAAATAGGTAGGTACATCAAACTTTTATATAATGTATACTTGGGAATTGACAAGTGACACAGACAATTGGGAATTGGTCTACCATGTCTGCATAAATAAAACCTGCAATAGTGTAGTACACAAACTAAAGTTGCATTATGAAATACTTAAAAAAAATCTTCATAATCTCACCTGTCCCACATTTGTGGAATTTTTAAACCCTACCCCTAACAGTAACGAAACCTGTAGCATTGCGCGCTACGGGTCAACGCGAATAAAACTAGCTACACACAGCATTTTATCATTTGCATAAAGTTTGAATATACTTTTCTTTACGCCGGCCGGCAATTCCTTGTGAATACTCTGTAGACTGTAGGGAAAAAAGTTTTCTATTAAAATTTGCATTTTAAAAGGTTCTATGCATAACCTACTACAGCATTTTTACAAGCTCTTTTAGTGAGAAATATATTATGGTGCATTCATTTTTTTAGTTATGGCATAGAACCTTTTAATTAATAGCAAATTGTTGACAATAATCTACAAAATTAAATTCCTTGTGTCATGATACAATTCTCAAAGTTTTTAACCTGCATTTCACAATTCTAGTGTACGATTCAAAATTTCATTGAACTATACTCTTTTATGCAGTTGCTTTTATTTACAGCATAGAATATATTTCTTTTTCATCAGATACGTACCATTCTTCATCTTTATGAGCAACAAAAAATTCATTAAGCTGCTGCCTCCTAAACTCAAGTTTGTATTCATTGTATTTCTGAATGGCATCATCAACCGTGATAGAGTCATCTTGAGCAGCTAAGAATGCCTTGAAGGTCATCATTGTGGTTGGACCATCGGCTGCACCCATGGGCAAGACAGCATCCCTAACAACAAAATTAACAAAATTAATACATTTCCCTGATCTCAACCCATCGCCAGCTTACTATTGGGCATAAGCCTCTCAAATGAGAAGGTATTAGGGAATAGCTCACCGAGCTGGTCCAGTGTGGATTGGCAGACTTCATTCACCTTAGAGAACATAATGGAGAACTCTCAGGCAAGCAGATTTTCTCACAATCTTTTCATTCACCTCTAAAGCAAGTGCTGTTTAAGTTCTAATATAACTTCAAAAAGTCAGTAATGCTGTCTGGGTTCAAATTCAAAGTCCTTTATTTCACATAGGCCAACCCTGTGGCCCTTATGACATGTCATGACTCTTCTACTAGTTCTGAAAGCGTTTCAAACCTAAACTCCCCGAAAGGGAACCAAAGTGTTAATCAAGATTCAAGAGGCTTATAACAACTTTTGTCAGGCCTATAATTCCCTTAGAATGAATATAGGCAATACATAGATTATTACATAATTGGATAAAACTGGGTGAGAAAATCTTACCTTGCAGGTACGGGTGGCATAGGTTGACCGTATCCCTGATGTGCTGGATGAGGTCCAAAGTGATCATGAGCCCAGCCATAGGACCCATAGGAATCATGTGGCATCCCCCCATATCTTCTGTCTTCAACAGGCCATTCTGGTCGAATGCGCTTGCTGGGGGGCCCCTCACCCCTCACTGGAGAGTAACCCCTGCTGGCGCTGGCCCCTCCGCGGTAATCTCTGTAGTCAGGACCTGAACGGCCCCCACGAGGTCTACCAACACATTATAATTTTGTTAGTATACTATACTCTTTAAGTTGAATATTAGACTTAAACATCACTTTTCAATTGCATAATTTATGCTATAGGACTGCCACATTTGTTTTTATTAAGCAAGTGTGGGTGCTCTGGGGGTGAACGCTTTACCAAAGTTCGCCAAAGAACGCCCGTGAGGGTTCCTTTCTCAATAAATCTATAATATCATTTCTTCATATGTTACGTAGTATTACAATGCAATGCAGGATACAGCTAGTTATCCATAAAAATTAAAATGTAATAAATTGTTTCATTACATGTAACACACCACTACTCCGCGGTGGTGTAGTTACTAGTAACCCAAAAAACCAATTAACAAAAAAAAACTTAAATGAAACACCAGTGGGGGTCATCCAGTCGTGTTGTTGACAATATATGGCATTGTAAAATTGAAAGCATTGTATGCTTGCATTATGTGCATAAAAATGTATCCTCATAATTTGATCCTCAAGAGATATTGTGTGGCCTAGGGCCATGAAATCCTCTACATAAAAATATGATTAATCATAACACTTGGTAAAATAAAGCTATTCCTTCTTTTAAAATATTTTATATCCACAATGGAACTGAGACATTCTGTGTTCAACATTAGAGGTTGTTTATTGAATGGTACCATTTTCCTGAAGAATAGTAGGGCAGATTTTGATATAATTTTTTTCATTAAACTTGTATTGCCTCAGAATAGGTTGTTAGAATATGTATAGTTATAGGATGCCACTAGGAAGTTTGTCATGGGTTTTAAAAGAAAAATATTACTGTATTACCTTACAACAAATGCAGTTGAACTTCGTTTAATGGCTTTAGGGACATGGATTGGAAATTTGGAAGGTTCAACAGGGTGGGGACGAGATCTGGAAAAGGTTGTCACATTTAGTTAATATGCTAACATTTCAAAGGATATAATAATATAATCATAAGGATGGCTATACTGGTACAACCACAAAAAACAAAATCCAATTGTTTCTCAAAAATGACCTCTATTTTACACTTTAGTATTATATTTGTTTAGAAATATTGTTTCAGTAATGAGTTATAAATAAATATGTGTCAATTTTTAGCTGTCTACAGAGGTGTTCCTTTGACAACTTTTATCACCCTGTTACTTTATTGGTATAAATGAGCTGTAATGAGTAGTAATGACTCACACTGTGAGAAACTGAATCAGCATTAAGACTGAAAGTATGATGCATTATACCCCTAAACTCAAATTAGAACCCTGAACTGACCTACATAATGTCTTCAAACAATCTAAAACCAACTTTAACCGTCTTTGTTTTTTTAATTATAACTATATAAAATGCAGTTGTTTTTGCACTTGTTCCAGTAGCAGTACCCTAATATTGTTCCTATGGATATGATGGATCCAACTTAATATGTACATACCTAGAATATTTTTGAATCCTTGACTTTTGATTTTATTGTGAAATAGTTCGTATTACCTGTCAGACCATTCCTCACGACCCCGACTTCTTTCTTCTCGTCGATCACTACTTCTGTAGCTACTCCCCTCAGCAGCACCTCTTTCGCCACGAAACTTGTCGCGTCTCTTACGATCGTACTCATCGTCACTATCAGCCATATTGGCTTATAATTGTTTTAGATGAGTTCTATTGAAATCACAAAATATTATGAGTTATGAGATGGATATTTTAACATTAACCTTTATGACGACACAGAGTATGCAAAAAGCGCGCGCACTTAAAAGCGATAATTTTCAATCAGAAAATATTTTTTTTAAGTTCAGACTTCAGCACAGATTAGAGGATAATACGGACTTCAGTGCAAAACGACAGCCAAGAAGGATAGGATATATATATCTACGACAGCCCATGAACTTAATATACAAACAGAACTGATCACTCGGAAAATTTGTATTTACGAAAATGAACCTTATAACAAGTAGATAAAGTATATTTCCTGTTGCGCGTTACTCAGTGGCTAATCCGAGCCGAGAGAGATAGTAACAACGGAGGCCGTGTGTCTCGTTCTTTCTCTTGCCAGCCTAAAAAAATGTGTTTGATCGAAAATTTTGGCTCAAAAAAACTCAGTTGAAACACTTATAATTTAATGTTATTTTATCATTTTTAAGTCACCGTATTTAATTGCATTAATTTCGATAGATATATTTTTTAACAAAAAAGAAAATATAAATTTTTATCTAGTCTATTTTTTTCGAGCGGCAACCCGTTAAAACGTGAACGCTAAATCTACAACTATGTTGACCATGATTTTTTAATTTCTTGTATTGTGTGATGGGTCGAATACGTACGATGCCGATTCCGATTACGATGGTCTCTTACTCCTTACTTTTGTACTATTATTAATATTATTACAATTTTCATTATTTTAATGTTTCATTTCAAACCAATAGAACAGAATTTCTGTACAACCCTGACCTAAGATTTTGGTAAATATACCGATCGTGCGGCAACGGAATAAGGCGCGGGAGGGGGAGTGGGGCTGTATTTATTACTTTGGGTGCCGTTGACCAGCTATTATGATTAATATCTAGAGAAAATGATTAATTTATCACATTATCTACACATGACCAGTCATTATAATATCTAGCAATGTACTCACTAGCACTGGACAAATCGATACCTTGTAGGTACTATTTGTATTATTTATTTCGTAATCAATCCCTAAGAAATTTTCCATTGCTAATGAAAAACTTCAATAATCTAAATATATAAAAGGCAAAGGTGACTGACTGACTGACTGACTAATTAACTGACTGACTGACTGACTGGTCTATCAACGCACAGCTCTAACCGCTGGACGGATCGGGCTGAAATTTTGCACACAGATAGTTATTATGACGTAGACGTCCGCTAAGAAAGGATTTTTGAAAATTCCAACCCGAAGAGGGTTAAATGGGGGTTGAAAGTTTGTATAAAAGTCCGTCATTTATAAAATTATTTTTCATGTAATATCCATGAAACTTTAATTTTTGGGCTTTCGGTAAAAAATAAGAAACACGTGTTTCGCAAATTTTGAAAATTCCACCCCCAGACTTCAAATAGGGGATGAAAATTTGTATAAAAGTCCAGATTTTAAAGCTAATTTTCAAGTAATATCCATCAAACTTGGTATTTTGCCTTTCAATTGAAAATAAAGAAGTACGCGTTTGAGAGTTTTTAAATGTTCAACATGGAGTTAAATAGAGGGTGAATAATTGTTATTAGGTCTGTTGTTTTTCAACTTAGGTATAACCATGAAACTTGGTATGTTGGCTTTTTACGGAGATACGAATCGCGTTATGTTGGATTTTAATTACCAATAAAAATCTTAACTCTAACTTAACGTGAGCTAACCAACCACTAAGAAACCGTTTTGAAAATTCAACCTCTAAGGGGGTAAAATAGGGGTTTGAAAAATCGAACTTAACGTGAGCGAAGCCGCGGGCAAAAGCTAGTTGTGTTTATAATAAAGTTATAATTAGTAGGAAGATTGCAAGATTGAATCTGTCTCACATAACGAAAATCTTATTGTCACCCTGTTAGAAAGAGACACACGGCCTCTGTACTAACTATCTCGCTCGGCTCGCTTTTCAGCTGCGAGTACTCGGTCCTGTTTGTTTCCTAGGTCCATGCGACAGCCCAGCAGACCATAGACCACGAACACCACAGATCATTAGGTCAGTACGTAGTACAGATACGTAGTATCCTCTAATCTGTGGATTAGGTAAACACCATGGACAGAGTAACAAACAGGACCGAGTACTCGCAGCTGAAAAGCGAGCCGAGCGAGATAGCTAGTACAGAGGCCGTGTGTCCCTTTCTAACAGGATGACAATAAGATTTTCGATATATGTGAGACAAATTCAATCTTGCAATCTTCCTACTAATTATAAGTTTATTATAAACACAATTTTTTTGAATTCACATTGAAGTTTTTCATTAGCAATGGATTCTTAGGGATTAGGGATTGATTACGAAATAAATAATACAAATAGTACAAGGTTTCGATTTGTCCAGTCATAGTGAGTACATTGCTAGATATTATAATGACTGGTAATGTGTAGATAATGTGATAAATTATTCATTTTCTCTAGATATTAATCATAATAGCTGGTCAAAGGCACCCAAAGTAATAAATACAGCCCCACTTCCCCTCCCGCGCCTTATTCCGTTGCCGCACGATCGGTATATTTACCAAAATCTTAGGTTAGGTCAGGGTTGTACAGAAATTCTGTTCTATTGGTTTGAAATGAAACATTAAAATAATGAAAATTGTAATAATAATAATAACCTGGCAACCCTAAATGTCAGCATACGATATATTTTTTCACCGTTACATTTTCGCCGAAATAAATATTATACAACCGATCTCAACAGAATTTTAGATTTAATTTAATAAAACCATACTAAAAACTAATTAGAAGAACCAAAACCTAATTAGAAGAATCAGAAACCATGAAGAAAATTAAAATAGCCCGAAATATAACTCACACAAGCTGTCAATAGATGCCATATGATGAATACAAAAGAAATTAATAATGTAGAATGCTGACACGATCCAGGGCACGGAACGCACGAACACCATCCCCGGACTCGTCACTCAACCCCGCCTCGCAGCCACCCGGGACCACGCCCAATGCTGCAGTTGCGTCGAGTTCGAGCGACGAGTTTTTCTCCCCGCCGACGTCGCCACCACCAGTACATCGTCGTGGGAGAGGCCGGCCGCCGACTTGCTTGGGATCCCGAGGCCCACCGGCTTCTGATAGGGTCCCCGCTTCTGGCGGTAGTGTGTCGTGCATGAGATGGACATCCATCAATGAAAATGTCATGCGCGCATACTTAGGGGCTACTGAGGGTGGAACCAACATGACCGCGTACCGTGCTAGGATGCATGCTTTGTTTCAGGTCCTTGAACCAGCTCTCAATGTGTCGGCTCAGCGACTGTCGGACCAGGTGCGGGTTATTCAGCGTAATCACATGCTGGACAACGCCGTGCTTGATCGGCTTCGCTCTGAACTGCAATGTAACCGCGCTACCCCCTCCTCACCGCAAGCTCCAGCACAATCGCAAACTGCTCATGCGATTTCGCTGCAGCCCACTCAGGCTGGTGAGGGACAGGATAGCGGGGCTGCACATGTAAGTACCCAGTGTAGTGAACAATTGAGGAGTGCTTTGGAGAGTGCTATTCGGGAATATAGATCTTCACCACCCGAGTTTAGACCGCGGTTACCTCGGTTGCCCATGAAAAATAAGAACAAAGCGCTAATGGGTGCCCTGGATTCACTGCTGCCGAGTTATTTTGACAGCAGCGAAGACCTTTCCGACACACATTCGATTCTGTACTGCGCGGCTGTTGCGGCATGTCGTGTTGCTAATGTAAAGTTTATTAATAATGATACAGCAACACGACCGAAGCCTGCCGCACCAGCCTGGCAGTGCAGGATCGAACGTCGTATTGATGGGGCTAGGGCACTCATTGGAAAACTACTCTGCTTCAGGGAGGGCAACACTCGCCCTAGAGTCATGCGCTATGTGAGGCGCGCTTTCTTGGGGACTGATATCAGCCCTCAAGATTATATGGCGCGCGTCACTGAGCGCATTGACTTCCTGAAACAGAAGGTCTCGGCATGGGCTAGCCGTATTCGTAGATACAAGAGCCGGGTCGAGAGATATACCCTGAATCGCACTTTCCAAAGCGATCAGAGGCGGGTATATCGAGGTTGGGAACACCCTGACCAAGGTGTCACCGATGCGCGCCTACCGGATGATGAAGCCATGACCTCATTCTGGCGCAACATCTGGTCGGCGCCTGTCGCTCACACTGAGGGTGGTTGGACGTGGGATGTAGAAAGAGCCTGCGATCAAATTCCAGAAATGAACCTAGTTACTATCACCCCTGAAGACGTGACCACTGCAGCCCGTCCCCTACCCAATTGGAAATCCCCTGGGCCGGACGGGCTGCACAACTTTTGGATAAAGTGGCTACGCAGCTCGCACGCTCGTTTGGCATCCCAATTCCAATCATCTCTAGAGTCAGAGTCGCTACATCTTTCGAGGCTCTCGTTGGGTAGCTGGATCAAGGGCCAGATCCAGAAGGCTGTTCTCCTGGACACGGCTCGCATAGTCAGGAGGTTCCTCTCTCTGGGGCCCTGACCGCCGGTTGCTTGGACCCTGTTCCCGAGGCCGGTGGACCGCTATTTTTTATATTTTTAAATGTTTTTTTTTTATAATCAAATATTTAAAAATGTAAATTATATGATATAAATGAAATAAATGTAAATAATAATAATACAAAAGTAAGGAGTAAGGGACCATCGTAATCGGCATCTGCATCGTACGTATTCGACCCATCGCACAATACAAGAATTTAAAAATTCATGGTCAACATAGTTGTAGATTTAGCGTTCACGTTTTAACGGGTTGCCGCTCGAAAAAAATAGACTAGATAAAAATTTATATTTTCTTTTTTGTTAAGAAATATGTCTATCGAAATTAATGCAATTAAATACGGTGACTTAAAAATGTTACAATAAAATTAAAACATAAGTGTCTCAACTGATTTTTTAGCCAAAATCTTTGATCAAAATCATTTTTTTAGGCTGGCATGAATGAAAGAACGAGACACACGGCCTCCGTTGTTACTATCTCTCTCGGCTCGGATTAGCCTCTGTGTAATGCGCAACAGGAAATATACTTTATCTACTTGTTATAAGGTTCATTTTCGTAAATACGAATTTTCCGAGTGATCAGTTCTGTTTGTATATTAAGTTCATGGTAAACACTAGGCCCACACTAGGCCATAGACCACGAACAGGATAGGATACACTCCTATCCTGGATACACTCCTCCTTCCATATACTGTGCTATAAGGCATTCTTGTTGTTCCTGGTCTGTGTTTTGCACATGAACTTAATATACAAACAGGACTGATATCTCGGAAAATTTGTATTTACGAAAATGAACCCTATGTCAAGCTTATAAAGTATATTTCCTGTTGCGCATTACTCAGTGGCTTATCCGAGCCGAGAGGGATAGTAATAACGGAGGCCGTGTGTCTAGTTCTTTCATCTTGCCAGCCTAAAAAAATGATTTTGATCCAAGATTTTGGCTCAAAAAACTCAGTTGAGACACTTATGTTTTAATTTTATTTTAACATTTTTAAGTCACCGTATTTAATTGCATTAATTTCGATGGATATATTCCTTAACAAAAAAGAAAATATAAATTTTTACTATGTTGACCATGAATTTTTAAATTCTTGTATTGTGTGATGGGTCGAGTACGTACGATGCCGATGCCGATTACGATGGTTCCTTACTCCTTACTTTTGTACTATTATTATTATTATTACAATTTTCATTATTTTAATTTTTCATTTCAAACTAATAGAACCTAAGTGCCCTGCCAAGTGGACACCTGAATATACAACTCTGACCTCACCTAAGATTTTGGTAAATATACCGATCGTGCGGCAACGGAATAAGGCGCGGGAGGGGAAGTGGGGCTGTATTTATTACTTTGGGTGCCTTTGGCCAGCTATTATGATTAATATCCAGAGAAAGTGATGAATTTATCACATTATCTACACATGATTACAATATCTAGCAATTTACTCACTATGACTGGACAAATTGATATCGTGTACTATTTGTATTATTTATTTCGTAATCCATCCCTAATCCCAAAGAAATTTTCCATTGCTAATGAAAAACTTCAATAACTGTGTTTATAATAAACTAATTAGTAGGAAGATTGCAAGATTGAATTTGTCTCACATATCGAAAATATTATTGTCACCCTATTAGAAAGGGACACACGGTGTCTGAACTAGCTATCTCGGTCGGCTCGCTTTTCAGCTGCGAGTACTCAGTCCTGTTTGTTATTAGGTCCATGTGTAAAATATAAACTACGTGACACTGTAAAGCTAGTCGTAATTCCTAGTTCCATGGTAAAACTCATGGAACTAGTAAAAAAATTAATAGTAACCTCATATTATTTCTATGGTGCATCGGTACTTCTTCACTCTTTACTTCTTCTTCGTTTGTTTAGTGGCTCCGCGCGTCGAGCGTTTGAGCCATAGTCAAGTTTTTTTTTATGTATTACGTATGATTTATTTGTTTACTAGCTGATGCCCGCGACTTCGTCCGCATGGATTTAGTTTTTAAAAATCCCGCGGGAACTCTTTCATTATCTGAGATAAAAAGTAGCTCTCCCGGTCTGAGGAACCACTACTACATCCATTACTATAGCCATGCAAAAAATCGCATCAATCCGCTGTTCTGTTGCGACGTGATTGAAGGACAAACCAACAAACAAACACACTTTCGCATTTATAATGTCAGTAATGCTTTATTATAACACTTTTTATAATTGTCAAATTTTTTACCATACCTACTTAACCAAAGACAAAATTACGTTTAGCTGTCATTTACGTTTTGTTATTCCACTGTCATTTGCGTTTTGTTATTCCATGTCAGATGCGTTTTTGTTATACCACGTGTAATAGTGACATGGCGGAAACGCGGTCGAACGGGATAAAAAGTATCCTATGTCCCTCTCCTGGTTCTAAGCTACCTCTCCACCAATTTTCAGCTAAATCGGTTCATCCGTTCTTGAGTTATAAATAGTGTAACTAACACCACTTTCTTTTATTTAAATAGATTTGTACATAATTTTCAATAATAATTTGCGCCTGGGTAAATTCTGTCTGTGATGCGGGAATAAGTTTTAGTTTTCGAAATAGAAATAGAAATGTCTTTTATTCAAATAAACATTTTTACAACTGCTTTTGAATTGTCAATGAGTCTACCAAGTTTTATAATGTGTTTATGTGTGAGAAGTACCATCTTATTTAAATACTTAAATATTGCATAAATTATTTGCAGATATTAAATATTTACTTCAAAAGTAATTAATATTAACTATGGCAGTTATTAATTATTATTTCAATTGGTTCAAATTTGGAAGACTGCTATGGCCGTATAGATTGCTAGATTATCATAGATGTTCAAATTAGTCGGATTATACTTATGACCCACCACTAAAATATCGATAGTCACGTGATAGTCACCTGATTGCGACCTATTGCTACACTCAAAAAGCTTACGCGGTACCGGCTATAAGGACTGTAACGATAAAGATCCTTAAGGATATTTTTGGATGTGAGATGTGAGACAATAGTTACGTTGTCGACCTGCTGATTCTATATCTCAGTGGCTATCAAAAAATGATAGCCACTGACATATATTTTTTATCCATTGAAGGTTTGCTATGAAAATAAAATCATTTTCGTAGCAAACCGTCAATGGATAAAAAAAAGCATCGTTGTGAAAAACGTAACGAGGTCACGGCTTCCCTCGGAAAGCTCTTTCGCACGAAAACCAACCTTATTTACTCAACGTTTGGGTAGAAATATGTATCGTTGTGAAAAACGTAACGAGGTAATTGATAAGTTGATTTTACTGCTCGGATTTTTCTCATACCGGGCGCCTAAAATCGATTCTTATGGAGTAAACTCCAAAAATATATGTCAGTGGCTATAATTTTTTGATAGCCACTGAGTTACAGAATCAGGGCCCTGGTCACTTATTCTTTGAACAAGCACTAACTTCGATCGAAACCAAGCGGTAAGTTTGCGCAAAGATAACTAAATGTAGGAAGAATAATGAAACAAAATACCTAATGTGTTCGAAAACTTTTTATATTGTAAGAAAATACCTTTACGTCCTTCTTAACACCTACCTACAACCAGAACCAATCAATCGTATTAAGCAATTTGGTGCCTATGATTCCGTGCGATATCAATCAAGAGCAATGTAATTCATCCGACCCATCCCCGCAATCGTCATTTCCATCGCATTGAACTCCTCGCGGTACACAACGGTTGTTCTGACACTGTATCTCGTGAGTCCCACAAGCCGCATCGCAGCCCCGAGGCTCATCACTGTTGTCCGCACAATCCGCCAAGCCATCACAAAATCTTGATGACATTATACACTGCCCATCGGTACATGTAAATTGATCTTCCGGACATTCTGAAAACAAACTGAATTGTTTTAAATAAATAACTATTATGTAGGCATCCATGTTTGTAAGCAGGTCATCATCAAATCCCGTTAGATTTGACTAAACAGTGTGCGATACACATTACATAACCCAGATTTTGTAGGCATCATAACTGCTAGATACGTGCATGGAAAACTTCAAGTAGGTACGAATTACGATCAGATTTTTGCACCAAAAATGCAGGTACCAAAATTAGAACGTAAGAGCGCGAGCGGCGCAAACATTTGTAAATAAGGACAAAGTTTTATCAAAACTACCTAACTAGTGGTTCGCCCCGAACTGAGACCTCGCGGTAACGGTATCCCATGATTATTCATTCAATCGATACATGATAACCAAAACTGACATTATTATTATGCCCGTTTTCACCAAACATACCTAAATCATCCCCTAAGTAGGAGTCTCTTAACGTAGGTAGCTCCTAAATACAATCCTAAGTCCTAACATCCGTCCCAATATCCTTTTAGGTGTCCCGTACAGGATCGTGATAAATAAGTTGACAGAAAACATCAATCACCTAACTTATAGGTAGCCCGTAAAGGTTAGGGAACGTTAGTGAAAACATTGAATTATTATGTAGGTACTAACGAGTGAAACCGGGTTACGGGCATCTGTACAAATCGTCATCTATCGACGCGAATAGAAAATATACAATATTTAACTAAAATTTAACTAAAAAATAATTTTAATTGAATAATATGGTACAAAAAAAATTACAATACAATTATTGTATTATAATAAGTAACTAAATAATAATGGTCGACGCAAAACTGTTTTTGGGATAGGTCGTAGTCGTATTTCGTAGTTCCATGGGAATAGTTACTGACTGCGCCATCTATTAGCATTATTGTGAAGCTATGTTGATGCTATATGAATTACTGATGCCCATTAAAAATTAAATAATCTCGTTTCTTTATAATATTCATATAATTTTAGTATTTGTTGTTCAAGTACAGGATATAAGTGACCTAAAAAAATAAAATCAGTTTGAAAATCCATAGCGGATTTTCCTAGAGAGCGTCTTCAAGCGAGCGTATAAAATCGCCACTTTGAAAGCCCCCCATTTCGTCAATTTTAAGGGAAAAATTAAAAAAAATATATTTTTGTACTCAGTTCAAAATTATCTTTAAAATGATACGTAACAATTTTATGTAACGCGATATTTTTTTTTTTACTTCGCATTCGCTTCTATGAGAGCCCCCCTGAAATAAAGATTTTTATAACTTTTTAAGCCATTTTCGGCTGGAGGCCATCGGTTTACATATTATATCTAAATTTGAAGTAATTACGTTCAGTAATTCAAAAGTTATAAGGCTCTGACAGACGGACGGACGGACGGACGGACAAGTGCAAATCGCTCTAGTTAACTCAGAGACCTCGCTTCGCTCGGTCAATTACCGTTTTTAGGGTTCCATACCAAAATGGTAAAAATGGAACCCCTATATCGAGTGGGGTATCATAATTATGAAAGGCCTTTACTTGTGCATTCTAAAACAGTTTTTTATTTATCTATACCTAATATATCTATCTATCTATATATAATAGTTTCTGATTAATCGGCCAAAATGTCGAAAAAAATACCGTCCCCCCCCTCCCCCCCCCCCCTTATCTCCGAAGTTTACCAATCGAAAAATCTGAAATAATTATGGTCAATAGAGGTTTATGTATATTTTACAGGAAAAATAAATCCAACTCTCTAACTAGCATAGTTTTTTTATATTAACAATAAACCTCTACAAACAAAGTTAACGATAAATAAGCAAATTAATATAATATTATCGTTTTACTTTTTACTTTTGGAGTGTGGAACCCTCGGTGCGCGAGTCCGACTCGCACTTGGCCGGCTTTTTTTACATTAACTAGTAAGTAATACGTAAGTATTAAACTCGCCAATCTCTTTGAATGCTCTGTATAACAAGAAGAGGTCCAACACTACTCCAACACCAATAAAATTAGTATCGAGCACCATGTTGCTTAGAAAGTAAAAAATGCGTGCGTTATAATAAACCGAACTGAAACACTGAGTGACTCAGACTCAGACTTCAGAGCATTCAACAAGGCCTTCAAAATTGGCAAGGAATAACGCCGCGACGTAAGGGTAGATTCGTAGGGTAGATTCTTATATTATTTGTTTTTTATTGAGTTACTAACCTACAGTGCAGTTAAGTTCATCATAACCATCCCAACAATCAATCATGCCATCACACATTTTTTTATTAGGAAAACAGGATATCGATTGTCCACAACGAAATTGTTTTGTTAAATCGCAATCTGAAAAGAAAACAAAAATGTACTATATACAAGATCGAGATGTAAAATCGCCATTTTTAGGGTTCCGTAGTAAAACAGCAAGGAACTCTTGTATTTTCGCCTATTCCATTCCGTTTTAATCGTCTATTAAATACTCTATTCCACTGTATGAGGTGTCGTTGGAAAGGTCTTTTAAAAGTACTGGAGGTACATCATAAACGTTTTTCGATTTATAAAATATTTGATACTTTAACAATAATACTAATAAATATAATACTTCAACATACTATTATGTTGAATGAAAGTACCTATTCTCGATTAGTACCTATAGGAATATAATAATTTTATTTAACGAAGTTATAGGAAAACTATCATGGGTAGGTTAGGTAGGTAGGCTTTACAAGTTAACGAGTGATAGTCGAATAGCTTTTAAAAGTAAAAATTTCGTAATAAATGACTATAGATGGGTACTTTTGTTTTACTCTACGGAAGTCTATGATAATAAGGGCAAGTTCCATTGTTATAATATGGAGAGTCGGCAGCGTACGGCAAGTTGTATCTTGAGTGTTTGCTATTAATTAATGACTAGGCGTATTATTACATTGTAATGTAATGTTATTTTAAATAAAAAAAAAATATGATTAAAATAACTGATTACATATTATGTACATTGTATGAAGGGTGTACTTCTTACACATAATATTGTGACGGGCAACTATGGAACTCTACACTGCTACTTGTGTGTGTAGGTATTTTATCCAACTAAGTTAAAAAAATTTTTATGATACCCTCCCCAAAAAATTAAAAAAATAAAATTAAGTGTATAGTTTAAATGCGATAACTGCGGAAACAAACAAAAGTAGGTTTCGGTTAGCATATAATATTATGATTAATCTATTTAGAGATTTTTTATACCACAATGCATTTCATCTGAACGGTCGTAGCATTGGATAGAGCCATCACATCGAGCAGTAGAAGGAATGCAGAAACCGTTCTGGCATCGCCAGTCTTCAGATGAGCACGTCACTTGCGTTAACAAGCGACAGACGCGCACCCCGCGAGCTCTATCCACAAGCTGACAAGCCTCCGTCTCCATAGCACATAAGCCACCGCATCCTGTAAATGATAATTATAAAGAGTAGAATAGATTAAAAAATTCTATATTGCACAAAAAATTTCTATATATTACCTATATAAAAATCTATTGCTGTTCGTTAGTCTGACTAAAACTCAAAAATGGCTTGACCGATTTGAATATTTTTTTGTTTTCTTCTCCTTAATAGGAGTTACCTGGAGTTACAAAGATGATTTGAAAACAAAAAAAAGAACAGCTAAAAATCGAAAAATCAAAATTGGTAAGTAAGTCATTTATAAAACTTTATTGAATTGAACAATTACTTCCAGGCAACCCTTGTCAGGAAAACAAAAAGCCAAAGTATAAGATAAGTAGATAATATAATATGATATTATATTTTTAACGCTCAAACCACTAGGATCCTGCACTAGTACAATATAACAGGTGAACAGACGGTATACTACTAATTTGGGTAAGACCGCCACTACTATAAATTTGGGTAGAACTATTACTAAATATACTAGTGGTTCGCCCCGAACTGAGACCTCGCGGTAACGGTATCCCATGATTATTCATTTAATCGATACATGATAACCAAAACTGACATTATTATTATGCCCGTTTTCACCAAACATACCTAAATCATCCCCTAAGTAGGAGTCTCTTAACGTAGGTAGCTCCTAAATACAATCCTAAGTCCTAACATCCGTCCCAATATCCTTTTAGGTGTCCCGTACAGGATCGTGATAAATAAGTTGACAGAAAACATCAATCACCTAACTTATAGGTAGCCCGTAAAGGTTAGGGAACGTTAGTGAAAACATTGAATTATTTATCAAACATTGAATTTAACTCGTAGTTCCATGGGAATAGTTACTGACTGCGCCATCTATTAGCATTATTGTGAAGCTATGTTGATGCTATATGAATTACTGACGCCCATTAAAAATTAAATAATCTCGTTTCTTTATAATATTCATATAATTTTAGTATTTGTTGTTCAAGTACAGGATATAAGTGACCTAAAAACATAAAATCAGTTTGAAAATCCATAGCGGATTTTTCTAGAGAGCGTCTTCAAGCGAGCGTATAAAATCGCCACTTTGAAAGCCCCCCATTTCGTCAATTTTAAGGGAAAAATTAAAAAAAAAATATTTTTGTACTCAGTTCAAAATTATCTTTAAAATGATACGTAACAATTTTATGTAACGCGATTTTTTTTTTTTTACTTCGCATTCGCTTCTATGAGAGCCCCCCTGAAATAAAGATTTTTATAACTTTTTAAGCCATTTTCGGCTGGAGGCCATCGGTTTACATATTATATCTAAATTTGAAGTAATTACGTTCAGTAATTCAAAAGTTATAAGGCTCTGACAGACGGACGGACGGACGGACGGACGGACGGACAAGTGCAAATCGCCCTAGTTAACTCAAAGACCTTCGCTTCGCTCGGTCGAATATTTCCATGCATTAAGTTACTAAAAAGTACCTGTAGGATCATCCATATCAAGGGCAGGTTTGCAAATTGATACACCATTTAACTCGTCTAACATACAAACTTCATTTTTTTGGCACGAGCAAAATCTTTGAGACAAATCTCTGTTTATAATTTCTTTTGGCATTTTACTTTCATGGCTTTTCTTTCCATCCCTTGGATATGTCTTTATATTTTTACGTATTTTTAATATAATGTTGCTTATATTATGAAGACTATTTTTAATAGTGTTCAATGGTAAAGGATCATTTGTCAAGCCTATTTCTGTACCAATTTTCTCAGTAGTTTCAATTATTATCGCTGGGAAATCTGTAGATACACTTACAATAGCTGAAGATGTCTCATTGACATCTATGTTTTCAGTTGGCACTAAAATTGTACTAGTAACGTTCGTTTCGTGCGTGAAACCTAGTGTTGTATAGTTAACAAGGACTAAACTTATAACTACTATTGCAATAATCATCACACATATTGAGCACGCTTGAATCTGTGTTCTTTTAGACTTAGGACTTTCAGCCACTGAGAAATTTATTATACATCCAATGCCTCTTAGGCCTTTTCTCAATCTTCGTTGGCTCAGATCTGTAGAGCACAAATCATATTGTGTACCCGTATATTTACGTCGGAAGCTGACATCAATTTGCTGAGATATAGTAGGAATGTACTGGGACAGTTCAGCGTTATTTAAATTAATATCAGTAATAGATGTCTTTCTAGCCTTAGATTTATCTGAATAATGAAAGCTATCTAAGTTGTTTTCAACCAGTCCATTAGTTGGTTTGATTTCATTAAATGATTGCGAAGAATTTCCTTTTGGAGTCGAGTGATTGTTTGGAGAAAAGTTTTCCTTTGGAGGAGTAATCCCATAATTTCTTATTTTTCCTCTACACGTATAGCAATATTTAATTGCTTTAGTATCCTTATTTGGAGCATTAAGTATTGCTTTTCTGGCATGGCTGTTTGACCACAGATGGGAGCAGTACAATGTATTCCAATTTGAAGATTCGTCAAGTACGCAACTCGAATGTGCTAAGTTATCACTTATGTTACTAGCTACCGTCATTCTATTTGTTGTTTTACTATCATTTTTTTCTAAGAAAATTATAACGTAAAATTCTGAAACAAAATAAAATACTTGTAAGTGTGACCTTACTCTGTGTTTAACTTATTTGTTGGTAAAACCATAAACGTAGGATTGATTACTTTGGGTAAAACTATATTCATTAAATGACCATTGGTTTCACTTGCATGTACAAATTTAATTTGAGCGCAGTTTGTAATACGATCATGTTTCATTTAATTACTTGGGTCCCTTATAAGTCTTTGAACGTTACCTAATACCACACGGGTTAAATACCTACCAATAGTAAGTAGGTAGTCTGTGTATGGATGCACCTAGATTCTAGGTGTTCTCGTATGCTTCACATAAAAAGTTCCGAAAGCTTTAAAAATCCTTGATAAACATAAAAGCAACAGAAATAAATCCAGCAGTGGTAATTTTATTATCTTTGGAAACAAAATCGAAATTAGGTAGGTCCCAACCCAATCATAAATGATAATACTTATATAAGCCTATCTACAGAGATGAACCTAATAAACTGGTGTACGACAAGTGCCCAGTGTATTATCGTAGCACAACCGTAGTGAGAGTTACAGTTGGTAAAGTTGTCCATACAAATATCCCACGTGAGGCGAAAGTTAACTATGCAAGTATAGAACTGACAAGGCAAGTTTTCCAACGATTTCTACTTCTAAAAAAGCTAAAAATATCTAACGGCTTTTGTATCTATATACATAATGTTATAGTTAGCCCGTGGACTTAGGTAGTGATTTATTTAGGTATACAGCAGTAGATCATACTACCTATCATTAGTATAAAGTCACTTCAATATTTTAGATTTAGAGGTTCGAATATAATGAACAATTATCATCATTATTATTATCTATCTAATCTAATATCTTTAAACGAGCAATTCGTGTATATATAAGTATATATAATCTGAATCTCGGAAACGGCTCCAACGATTTTCATGAAATTTGGTATGCAGGGGGTTTCGGGGGCGATAAATCGATCTCGCTAGGTTTCATTTTTAGAGAAGGTCGTTTTATCCGTGTTTTCAGGCAATGAAAAACCCCTTACAATATCATTAGAATACGAAGGTAAATTTCACCATCATCTATAAATTGCCGATAGCTCGACGGTAAGTCGGGCGGTCCCGAAACCAGAAGACCCCGGTTCGAGTCCAAGATGTTCCCCTATGAATTATATTATTATTTTTTATTTTTTTTTAATATATTATAATAATTATATTATTATTTTTTATTTATTATTTTTTTTTAATATATTATAATTTCCAAAAAACACGATTTACCAAAAAAAAAATCACCCAGATATTTATATTACACCATATTAATATCACACCAGCACGATATGATCGAGATATATTTTGTTTGTCGATGGTAGGTGTTATGTAAGCTCGAGCAAAAGTTACTGACTTAAGAAAATAATTATACAACTGTAAAACTGCGAATTTAAAAACTTTTGTCTAACTCGGTACTTAACTGTTATTTAAATCGTAATCCATAATATTATTTTCTTATTATAGATACTGAGCTTTCTAGGTCGCTTAGTGATTTATGACAAATATTAAATGAAAATTATTGAAAATTGTTCAGTAATTAAGATGAAAACTTTTAAAAATATAATTTGACTTACGTGACTGGTGTAGAGTGAAGTGCAATTTCAGATTTAACTATACGTTTAAGTATTTATGGTAACGGTGCTACCGAGAGGAAGGCTTCCACGCGTATAGGTGCTGTGCAACGTCGTGCCTTGTATCGGACTACCGTTGCCGCTGACAACGTCTAAACAACTTTGCACCAACACCAGCACCCTGAATACCGTACATAACCGTTGAACGAGAGAGACGTAAATACAAAAACATTACTTTAAAGAAAGGGAAAAGCGATGGGGTTAGCAGTATGGTGTGCTCTAAAGTCCTCCCGTGCTCAGCCAAGAGTAACAGCGCGTAACTGAATGAACACATGTTCCCTTCAACCCTTCAGAGTTCAGACGAACGCAATACTAGGAAACTACTTTGCACAATTTATATTATAGGGACTTCATATTTAATTGACGTATAGAATATCTTTTTAACCGTCTTCAAAAAAGGAGGAGGCTCTCAATTCGTCGAAACCTTTTTTAGGGTTCCGTACCAAAATGGTAAAAAAGGAACCCTTATGGTGAGACTTTCTCCGTCCGTCCGTCCGTCTGACACAGTCGATTATTTCAGTAGCTATCGACATGAAATAAGTTTAGCAATCGAAAATCAGAAATAATTATGGTCAATAGAGGTTTATGTATATTTTACAGGAAAAATAAAACCAACGCGAAAATTATTTTAGTTTGATTTAAAGAAGGGGGAAAATCAGGGATTTCAAATTTGAAATTTGAAATTTGAGCACGGAACCCTCGGTACACGAGTCTGACTCGCACTTGGCCGGTTTTTTTTATGTATGTTCACCGATTACTCCAAGACGCCTGAACCGATTTGGAAAATTCTTTTTTGATTGAAAGGGTATAGGTACTTCCCAGGTGGTCCCATTTAAATTTTATCGAAATCGGTCGAGCGGTTTTAAAAAAAATCAACAATAAGTTAAATACTTTGTAGTGCCGCGGGCGTTTGAAGTCGGTTTTTTAAAAAGTATTTTATTATATTAAATTATTTATCTACAGTCTACACTAATGATATAACATTCTACTTATGTTTCCAATACTTGACTTATAATTACTACTGTTATAGCGCAGATAACAAAACACTCAATTTAAGCAATTTCACATGATGGTATAATATCCACATCGATATCGTAAAATCTCATTATAACATCAATAAAACGCGACCAATTAACCTGGCGAGCCTTATGTCAAAATCCTCATACAAGTTGTATAAAATTTTGATATTAGGCTGGCTTTTGAAAACAGTTGGGTTATACGTGAAAACTTCGTCGAAACTACTAAACTTACATACACAAAACTCTTTGGTAAGATCTTGTGCCAATATAAAAAACGAACAGCGCGCGCTGGCTCCTGATTGGACCTGCGCGCGCAGCTGCGCTCTCATTGGTTAGATTTTAATGGCGGCAAGTTCACTGTGACAATACACGTACGCGTGAATTTACACTAGCGGCACGCTATGATGGCCGGTTTGACACATTACAATAGTGATGTGGAATGTCAATTTATTCTCGAACAAAAAACAATTAAGTTTTGTTTTTGTACCTGATTAAATAGGTTTAATAAAACACTTCTCTTTTTTGGTGTGTGAAGTTTATTTTCTTCTGTGCCAGTCTCGCCATATTTTTTTTTAGTTATCCGTCTAACAGTTCGTTGTCCAATATTAAGCGCATCAGCTACGCGTTCAACCACTGACGTTATAGGTAAAATTGGCCCTCCATTTTGAGCTTCACGATCGAAATAGTTACGAAGGCGTATTACGAACTCACGTGTCTGACTATTTAGAACAGTTCTCTGCGTACGTTCGGTCATATCGACGAAATCCACAACAAAGGGCTTGAACAGAGTCCAAATTAACGAGCAAGGGTCAACAGTAATGCAGTATCAATATTTGAAATCCAAAGCCAGGTCAAAACTATATCACAATCGCATTGCACTGACAGTTTATACTTTTCGAAGCAACGTCAATTCGAAACTGCTTTGTTTTGCATTGAGCACTGACGCGAGTTTGCCGGAGGTAGTAGTTGTGCTAGCCAGCGATCCTATGTGACGATCGTATTAGATTCCATTTTTAAAAATTTTCAATTTAGAAAACCAAATGCCGAGTTGTGGTATATATCATATAAAAATAAAAATTTTACCTTTTGTATGAAACAGCTGATATTTTTTTGCGATTTCAGAGGTTTGTCCACATAGTGAAAATTGTTCATATTCACAAGTACATTCACCCCTTAAATGGTGCAAACTGATTTTTCTACACTTGTATACATTTTAGAAATCAATTTAATAAATAAATTTTGAGTCCTAAACCTAAAACTACATTCGATAAAATTTATGAATCTCTGCACATCACTATCGTCAATAAAGTAATACAATTATTTCCTTCAAAGTCGTTATCAATTAATACGGAACTTCATGAGCGGACAAACGTCAAACCGGCCATCATAGCGTGCCGCTAGTGTAATGTTTCGCAATGTGTTTTGTTTTTAAAATACAAATTAAAAGTTAAAAATATTCCGACTCCGTCTACGAGCTCTACTGCTTGCCCCGCGGCCGCTACAGCTGCTGGATCAATAATTAACATTAACTTTCAAAATTGTACCATCCAAAATTTGAACAATTATTATAAATAAACTATTGTCAGCTTTTACTCTTGTTGTTTGACAAATTGCATTAGTGAAGATAAAGTAGTGTATGCAACTGCATATAACACGGGTATTAAAACATTCGTTACTATTATGAAACTCGCTGCGCTCGTTTCATAAACTCACACTCGTGTTTTAATACCCTTCATTATATGACAGTTGCATAAACTACTATTACAAACGTATTTCATTGATTCGAATTGATTTTATTGCTTGTCAAATCTATTGCGATTTGAGACTTCAAATAGTTGACCTAATAGGTACTACAAGCTCAAGCTCGAGCTTAATGGGAAAATAGCGGTCTGTAATCCGCAAGGTCGACAGTTCAAGTCCCACCCCTTTTGTACAACCCACTCCTACATCTTACTAACACGTGCTTTAGTACGGTTAATTTGGAGGCTAAAATGAAATAGGAAGGTATTAAATAGGTATAGTCATGTTTTATTTAAACTTATAATAATAATTAGTCTATGATTAACACTGTATTGGCTGTCCCAATACAAATCCTATACTTTGCATTTATTTAGTACCTACCGCAAACCCTACTAGACCGCAAATTCAAAAGCGTGGATGTAGCTTTTTAAAAATCTCGCGGATCTTCATTTTTAGGGTTCCGTACCAAAATGGTAAAAATGGAACCCTTATGGTGAGACTTTCTCCGTCCGTCCGTCCGTCCGTCTTTCACAGTCGATTATTTCAGTAACTATTAAAGCTATCGACATGAAATTTGGCATAGTACTTGATTAATAAAATTTAGCACTTTATAATACATATCATATTTCACTAACGGATCCCTGAATCGAAAAATGGTGTTCCCACACCGACAATATTTTTGAAAGAACTGTTCAACGACACCCCACACTATGGGATAGACGAGAAAAATAAATTCATCCCCACTTTACATGTAGGGGAGGTACCCTAAAAAAAATATTTTTCACAATTTTATTCCACCACTTTGTTGGTGTGATTAATATTTATACCCTTGTCAAATTACAGATTTCTAGTACCAAAAGTCTCTGAGCTAAACCGCGGACGGACGGACAGACTGACGGACATGGCGAAACTATGAGTGTTCCTTGTTTACTACGGAACCCTAAAAATAGTCCTTGATTGCACATAATTATTTCTATAAACATTTCTCAGTTATTTTCCGCTTTGATTAATTACCTAGGTATTTCCCGTCCTGTCGAAGAATTGTAATGGAATAGTTACACCTAATAAAGGCTATGTTCAGGTATGTAGGTACACTGTACCTACTGACATCGTACAGTGTATGTAGGTACATACAGTGTAGGTACAGGTAGGTACACTTAAGTTTCCCAACATTTTTTACGAAAAATAAAGTATATTTAGGTCAGAAAATAAAATGAACAGTAGGTATTTTAGAAAAGTAAACTGTATTTTTTTTGTAACTAACAAAATTTCTGAATGCAGGTTGTACCAATGTATTACTACTTTTACTTTATGGTGTGTACACTTACTTTTTTAGGTTGGCTAAAAAAATGCGACATAAAACGCAGAATTCCACCTTATTTCATCTGTTATTTCCGAAATATGATGAAATGTTGAAATGTACCTGGTTACAATCAGAAACTTTGGACACCCCATTCCCCCGCTCACCCCACTCAACCCCAATTCACAAAAGATTTTTAGCGAATTTTTACAATTTTTTTTTTCGAAGCGCGAGATATTGAAACGAATTGACATACATAAATTTTTGTTTACCAAACTTGTAGGAAATTTAACATTCTACAAAAAAGTATAGAAATAAATGCTTTTGCCGTAGGACGTAAGGGAAAAAAGTTATTTAGGAAAACCCGGAGGAAGGTCGAAAATTTTGCAGCTTCCCCCCCACCCTTCTCTTCTAGCACACGGTCCTCGAGGTCCAAAACTTGAGAAAATGTTAATTAGTGATCCCTGAACAATATCCCAAAGTTTCATTGACTTCCGAACTTTTTCCACCTATCCCCACTTTTTCCTACCTTTCGACTGGGCTATTTTTTCAAAGAGCCCTCGGTAACGAATTGTCATCAAACATGTTTGTATGGTCAAAATTGTAGGAAATTTAACGTTCTACAAAAAGTATCGCAATGCTTTTGCCGTAGGACGTAAGGAAAAAGTTATTGAGGAAAAACACGCGGAAGGTCGAAAATTTTGCAGTTTTCCTCCCCCCCTCCTTTTTTAGCACAGGGTCCTCGAGGTCCAAAACTTGAGAAAATGTTAATTAGCCATCCCTAAACAACATCCCAAAGTTTCATTAACTTGATCTTTTTCCATCTGAAACTACCTGTCTACTGGACTACTAGGCGTAAACCTACAATAGGCTATCGGACATACTATTGTTAATTGTAACTCATTTCTATGACTAGCTTTTGTCCTCGACTTCGTTCGCGTGGAGTTAGGTCTTAAAAATCTCTTTGTTTTCCCGCAATTAAACGTATTCTGTTACGTTTAGGTCTATGCAAAATATTAATTCAAACCGCTTGCTGCGTGGTTGAATGACAAACACACTTTCGCATTTATAATATTAGTATGCTATAGGGATGGATATCTTACATAACAGCAAGTTTTTAAGTGTAATGTGCACCGCACGTGAGGCGGTCGAGTGTCTGCGGGCGCGGCACCACTGCGGCACAGTTGTACGTGCAACGCGCATCTCGCGGATGCAGCCGCGGGCTCCATCGCTGTAATGCGACTGGTGCTCAGCTCGAAACTGTGAGCTGGAGGAAGGCAGCAGGCAGAACTCTCACTGCGCGCGCCGCGTGTGGTTGTGACGTGTGACACCCGCGCACCGTTAACGCCTTCGTTCACTAAACTCAGTGTTCTGGCCCGCAGCCAGCGCGTTGCTACGTAAACCGCGCAATTTCTCTCGAAAAGAATTAGTATGTGAATGCGAAATTATTAATTGCTCTGCACGAAAACTAGTGAAATGTTATTGTTCGCGTACTGATCGACGCACGCACACTTCTCTACGATCTTGAAACTTCATGAGCGACTGGTTGTTTATTTTTGTTAAGGTGAGCAAGTTAATTGGATTTACTGGACGGAAACCGTTTGATGTGTTGTTACTCAATTAAATTAATTGAACCCCCTCGGAGACTATGCTATGCCTACCTATTCTCTAATTAATTCCACCCACACATCACAAAAAAATATCCGTGCGTCGATGGCATTCCATACTTTTACAAAGACATTTTTGCAGACAGATAGGCTTTTCTACGGATTAGCTTCAAAACAGACCTTAATTAATACTAACTAGTGGTTCGCCCCGAACTGAGACCTCGCGGTAACGGTATCCCATGATTATTCATTCAATCGATACATGATAACCAAAACTGACATTATTATTATGCCCGTTTTCACCAAACATACCTAAATCATCCCCTAAGTAGGAGTCTCTTAACGTAGGTAGCTCCTAAATACAATCCTAAGTCCTAACATCCGTCCCAATATCCTTTTAGGTGTCCCGTACAGGATCGTGATAAATAAGTTGACAGAAAACATCAATCACCTAACTTATAGGTAGCCCGTAAAGGTTAGGGAACGTTAGTGAAAACATTGAATTATTTATCAAACATTGAATTTAACTCGTAGTTCCATGGGAATAGTTACTGACTGCGCCATCTATTAGCATTATTGTGAAGCTATGTTGATGCTATATGAATTACTGACGCCCATTAAAAATTAAATAATCTCGTTTCTTTATAATATTCATATAATTTTAGTATTTGTTGTTCAAGTACAGGATATAAGTGACCTAAAAACATAAAATCAGTTTGAAAATCCATAGCGGATTTTTCTAGAGAGCGTCTTCAAGCGAGCGTATAAAATCGCCACTTTGAAAGCCCCCCATTTCGTCAATTTTAAGGGAAAAATTAAAAAAAAAATATTTTTGTACTCAGTTCAAAATTATCTTTAAAATGATACGTAACAATTTTATGTAACGCGATTTTTTTTTTTTTACTTCGCATTCGCTTCTATGAGAGCCCCCCTGAAATAAAGATTTTTATAACTTTTTAAGCCATTTTCGGCTGGAGGCCATCGGTTTACATATTATATCTAAATTTGAAGTAATTACGTTCAGTAATTCAAAAGTTATAAGGCTCTGACAGACGGACGGACGGACGGACGGACGGACGGACAAGTGCAAATCGCCCTAGTTAACTCAAAGACCTTCGCTTCGCTCGGTCGACTACTACATAACTTATTTTAATAAAATACCTATTTGTGCTGATTAACTTTTATGCCAACACAACAAAACAATCTTTTTCCTTATTTTAAACATGGGTACATACGATACCGTTATGTACTATATTTAGGTGTCCAAGAGCCCATGAACGCCAGTTCATGCGGGCTCTACGCAGGTACGTCATAATAAAAACTGAAAATACTGCGAATGTAGCTGTAGTTATACTATACAGTATAGGAGGTAAGAAGAAGAACATAAACGTTTTGGATACCTACTATCTTCGATTTTTATACGGCTACTAAGAATATTGGTCACGGTGGTTTTGACAGGTAACCCGTAACAATATTATGTATTTAGTAGAACATAAAATTGCTGCATATAATATCGTCCTTACACATCCAACCTACAAAATGTCTGACGACGGATGTAGAGGGGTTTCTAATAGTCCCATAGAATGTGCGAAAAAATCACAGTTATAGTATGATATTTGTTTTGTTTAGCGTGATAAGATGAAGATATGCATGCTGGGGATACATTAATTTTATCTTCTAACAAAAAAAAACGGCCAACTGCGTGTCAGGCCACGCGCAGAGTGTAGGGTTCCGTA
The DNA here is from genome assembly GCA_029955525.1 of Oeneis ivallda. Classification (NCBI taxonomy): domain Eukaryota; kingdom Metazoa; phylum Arthropoda; class Insecta; order Lepidoptera; family Nymphalidae; genus Oeneis; species Oeneis ivallda. Next base: position 15,405,135 of record JARPMR010000003.1, read on the forward strand.
GTTATCTGTCACAATATTTTAGGTACCTCTTTAGAAGGGTGTACATATCATGTAATAGTTATTCATCATAAAATGTTTTTATTTTAATTTTAAAATAACATCACAAAGTAATAATGCGCCTAGTTATAAATTAATAGCAAAAACTTAAGGTACAACTTGCCGTAGCAACTTGCAGCAGCGTCTCCAAGTGTATAACAAATGCAGTTTTTCTTTGATTATCATACTCGTTTACACTGCTTCTACTTATTCAATTTTAATGTAAGTCATTTACTATGAAATTTTTACTTTTAAAAGTTAGTCGACTGTTATTCGTTAATTTAAACTCTGAAAATACCGTGATAGTTTTCCTTTTAACTTCGTTATACATACCTACCTACTACTATCGTGAATACTTTTCACATATCTTAAAATAACTGTTTAGTTTTAGTTTAGTTCCTACTGCAACCAAAATTTTCACTTTAAGACTTAATATATTTTCGCAAACGGATCCCTCAATCGAAATGTTCATGACATACCTTCAATATTTTGGAAAGACCTATCCAACGACATCTACCTATCCAACTTTGAAATAAGGACTTTTAGGACCTCATAATGTAAATATCATCCGTTTGACTTGGATTTAAATTTAATCACTCTTTCTAAAAAAATATATTATATTTTTTATAATAGTATATTTTTTATAGTAGTAATTACTATTTATAAAGTTTTTAGTTCTTCGTGGTTTTGTTGCGACTGCCGACTGGTTGTCGTCAAAATGCGAGTAGGCCAATGAAGTTATGTCCCACTTTAGAGTGTAATCGAAACGACAGCGGCCGTTGAAGTGAAGGCTTCTTAACCATTATATCGCTCGAGATTTTTGCTTACGTTGTGATTCGATTAAATTAACGTGAAATTAACTTGACTTTTTTATGCATAAGTAGGTACAACAGGTTTTTGCTGGCCAAAATCTAATCTGTTGCCACCCACCGATATAAATGTAGCCACCTCTATCTACACTGCTGTTTTGACAACAATTAGGAGTGAACCGTTTAAATCTGGGACAAGTAAGTATGTACTTATTTATGAAAATTGGCTGACAATCTATACTTAACAACTTTTTGCTAGGATGTAAGTGTGTGGTGTCACTGTGGTAGATGATAGATCCTCTGAAGCGTAAATAAAATAAGCTTGTTTTAGTTCGAAGCAGAGGACTTATTTGGATCCGACACCGATGTGTGAGAAACAAAGTGATATGATGACCTATAATTCGATCCACTACAAATTTCATGAATTAATTTATTACATAAAACCTGAGCATAAAATACTACGAATACTACCAAAACGCATTATTAATTTTATAAGCCCATCTTTCGTGAACAAAGCATATTCCCATCATAATATCCATTATTTTAATACAAACATTGATCATAATCGGCGTGCAAAACATGGTTAAAGTTAGAAACGAATATAATATTATCACTAGCTGATGCCCGCGACTTCGTCCGCGTGGATAGAATTTTCTTTGCTATAAACCTCACGGAGCCCGAGACCTTTCCAACGAATGCAAAACCGTGGAAATCGGTTCGTGCGTTCTGGAGTTATAGCGTCAGGAAGGAAAACCCGACTTATTTTTATATAGTAGATTGTATTTTATGTTCATTTTAATATTTTATGTTGTAGGTAATCATATCAATTTGGCAGTGCCTAATGTAATGGTGTTAGGATAAAGTTAATAAATAAAATGAGTACTTATATAAAATTGCAAAACAAAGGTACATAAATTATTTCGTTTGCCGATAAGATTAATCTATACTAGTAATATTATAAAGAGGAAAGATTTTTTGTTTGTTTGTTTGTACCGAATAGGCTCTGTAATTACTGGACCGATTTCAACCATTTTTTCACTAATAGAAAGCTAAGTTATCAGGAAGTAACATAGGCTATAATTTATTTTCAAAAAAATTAGAGATCCTTAAGAAAATTGCAATAATGTAACCCAAAGTAGCAAAATATTGCCTATAAAATGCATTATTTGGCGTGTGCTGAGAAAACTATTGGTGATACATAAAAATTATGTACTACATGATTAATTAAAGTACTCATTATTCTCTACAAAAAAGTCCGGGAGGGAATATTAGCTATCATATTTAATGCACAATAGTAGCTTTTGTGTTCTAAAATTTAATTAGATCGCCCTTGGTATCGTATATTAGTAATTTTCCTTACTAATACATAATTATAAATGCGAAAGTGTGTTTGTTTGTTGGTTTGTCCGTCAATTACGCTGCAACAAAGCTACGGATTGATGGATACGGATTTTTTTGGATAGGTATAGTTCAGAACTTGGCGGGTGTCTATCCCGGAAAATCAAAGAGTTCCCGCGGGATTTTTAAAACTAAATCCACGCGGACGAAGTCGCGGGCATCAGCTAGTTCATAAATAAAATAAAAGCACTATTCTAGGTCAGCAATAATATTTGTGACATGCAACTACGGAACCCTATACTACGCGTGGCCCGACACGCACTTGGCCGACACGCACTTGGCCGGTTTTTTCTATTATGAACCATCATTCTAAAATTGTTATTTTTTTATCTCCATAGCAACCATGTGCCAGAATCAAAAGAGAATGTAATCACCAATACATTAAAGTTTCTACTTTAATGTATTGGTGATTACATTCTCTTTTGATGAAAGAGAATGTAATCATTCTCTTTCATCCCACAAACATCCCAGATGTTTGTGGGAAGAATCCCACAAAATGTTTGTGGGATTCTTCCCACAAACATTTTGTGCCATAACTGAACGCTACCACAGATTCACATAGTCACACAGACAACCTTTTCACAGGTTTCACAGGCTTCCAGTACTTGACGTTCCACAGTTTACTCTCCGACGTACATATTAATTACGCCGACGTCGTACCTCCCCTACTCCCCTACACGTAAAGTGGGCATGATATTTGGAACGTAAGTTCCTTATCGCGCGGTACGGAAGGGGGCTAGACGGAAAAAATTAAGGAACCGACACTCGACATATTTTTGAAACCGACACTTTTTGTTTTGAATGTGAATTTGCATTGTGTTCGGTATTTTCGCGATACAAGATTGGATCTCCGTTGCCTAGTGGCTCCGGCAGTCGCCTAAAAGTTCAAAGTCGATGGTTCGAATCCCAGCTCGACAGACTGAATTTTCTATTTTCAATTTTATTTTAAATAATTTCTACATGTGGAATTTTTCCCTAATTTTTTATAACTTATAAGTAATAAAAAATTAGGGAAAGGTTCCACATGTAGAAATTGCTTAAAATAAATTTAGCCCCTAATTTTTTTTAAACATCCCTAGTGTGAACAAACTTTCGTGATTTCATTTATTTTCTCGAATGCCATGTACCTATAGCTTAGCCTAATAAAATGCGATAACTTACGATAGGTAAAATCTTTATAAAGTAGGAACCTATAAAAACAAAATGGTTTTTTTTAATCGTGCCATCCTTTGAGACCCCACTTTCTTCGGCAGCCTTAAGTAGGTTAACGGCGGTTTTCGATGACCATAGAATAGCAAGTGGAGTCCAATTGTAAGGCATATAATTATGTATACCTACTAAATATAAAGCACGTAGGTATATCTTGACTATTTGTTGCTCTGAATAACAAATTAATACGGAAATACATACAACAGAAATGATCTGAAATATATTATGTACTTATATTTATTGACCGAGCGAAGCGAGGACTCTGAGTCTATTTGCACTTGTCCGTCCGTCCGTCAGAGCCTTATAACTTTTGAATTACTGAACGTAATTACTTCAAATTTAGATATGATATGTAAACTGATGGCCCTCAGCCGAATATTGCATAATAATAATAATAATAATATAATAATAATAGCCTTTATTCAGACAAAAGAATATTTACAAAATAATAATCTTAAGTTGACGACTCTGCAGGGTCGATGACATCGACAACTTCGTCTGTTTGCCCAACTTTGGCAAAGGCCTCCTCCATTTCTTTCCACTCTACTCGGTTTATAGCTTTCCTTGTCCATAGTTTTCCTGCTATCGCCTTTATCTCGTCTTCCCATCTTCGAATCTGTCTGCCTCGTTTCCTTTTCCTATTTCTAGGGTACCAAAACACTATGCTTCTATTCCACTTTTCGATGCCTCTTATTGTGTGTCCTGTCCATTGCCATTTAAGTTTCCGTATTCTAGTTGTAACATTTTGTATTTTAGTGCGATTCCTAATGGTTTTGTTTCGTATTCTGTCTGACTTTCTTAAATTCAGCATGCTTCTCTCCATTGCTGTCTGGCAAGTTTCTAGTTTTTTACTTTGCGCTTTGGTGAGAGCCCAAGTTTGGCAGCCATAGGTTAGAACTGGTAGCACGCAGGTGTTGTACAGTTTTGATTTGACAGACATTTTGATTTCTTTGTTCTTCATAATTTCTTTGCATAAAACATCATAAAAACCTTTATTTCAGGGGGCTCTCATAGAAGTGAATGCGAAGTAAAAAAAAAATTATCGCGTTACATAAAATTGTTACATATCATTTTAAAGATAATTTTAAACCGAGTACAAAAATATTTTTATTTTAATTTTTCCCTTAAAATTAACGAAATGGGGTGCTTTCAAAGTGGCGATTTTATACGCTCGCTTGAAGACGCTCTCTAGCAAAATCCGCTATGTATTTTCAAGCTGATTTTATTTTTTTATTTCACTTATATCCTGTACTTGAACAACAAATACTAAAATTATATGAATATTATAAAGAAACGAGATTATTTAATTTTTAATGGGCATCAGTAATTCATATAGCATCAACATAGCTTCACAAATAGATGGCACAGTCAATAACTATTCCATGGAACTAGGAGTTACGACTACGACCTATCCCAAAAACAGTTTTGCGTCGACCATTATTATTTAGTTACATAATATAATATCATATTATTCAATTAAAATTATTTTTTAGTTAAATATCAAACTTCAATAAACTATTAATTACTACATTTTGTATATTTTCTATTCGCGTCGATAGATGACGATTTGTACAGATGCCCGTAACCCGGTTTCACTCGTTAGTACCTACATAATAATTCAATGTTTTCACTAACGTTCCCTAACCTTTACGGGCTACCTATGATAAGTTAGGTGATGATTTCTGTCAACTTATTTATCACGATCCTGTACGGAACACCTAAAAGGACATTGGGACGGATGTTAGGACTTAGAATTGTATTTAGGAGCTACCTACGTAAAGAGACTCCTACTTAGGGGATGATTTAGGTATGTTTGGTGAAAACGGGCATAATAATAACGTCAGTTTTGGTTATCATGTATCGATTGAATGAATAATCATGGGATACCGTTACCGCGAGGTCTCAGTTCGGGGCGAACCACTAGTTTAAGAATATCTAGGTAGGTACATCGGCTCATCTAAAAATGATCATGCATAAGTTTTACATTTTAAGTTTAAATATATGAAAGTAAGTATAGCCGTAGATGGTTTTGAAAGTAAGTTCACGATGAAGTAAGTAGATACAAATACGCTATTATAGCGTACCTAATTAATACATAAATAGGTAGATTAGATACTTATAAAAATTATAAAATTCATACTTATTAAGTATAATGTAAAAATAATGGCAAAAGGAATTCAGAATAGGAGAGAAAACTCCAGAAAAATATATACATTATCAATTAATAGAAGATTAGATTACATTTTATTTGTCAATAATCATAAAACATTACACACTGCATAATATAGTTTATGCATTTAAAATCATAATAAAGAAGTGTAAATTGAAAGTTTAAATCACCCCCGGCATGTGAATCTACGGCCGGACTACTGTACTAAACTGTTACCCACTTTTCTGCTCCATCATCAGATACTTCTCCTCGATCCTCGATCCTCTATTATTTATCTAGCACCTACTCATTGAGACCATTCTAATGAAGCCAAACACACTATATCTGCTGTAAGTTGATGAAGAATTGGGTATCCCGCAAACTAGATACTAGCACCAGGTCAACGTGACTGTATTGCAAGATTATAACCTGCAAGGTACCTACTCATTGAAACTAATCTATTGAACCCAAATACGATATGTCTGCTGTGAGTTTTCGAAGAGTCGGGTTCCCTGGAGACCATTCTGGTTGCAGCATCTGGTCGAAGTTCAATTAATTTTCATTTTATGATTATACTGGCACGCGTGAAGCACTTAATCGAGTAATCATACGCCAAAAATGCCTTACATCATTTTGGAAAAGAGCTGATACTCTTACACTGCTGGACCGATATTAACCAAACATAGCTAAGAACCACCGCAAAGAAAGTGGCTTCCAAATGAAAAAAACTGCGTCGAAATCGGTCCATCCGTTTGAGAGCTACGATGCCACAGACAAACACACACACACACACACACACACACAGACAAACAGACATACATCGACGTCAAACTTATAAGACCCCTCTTTTTGCGTCGGGACAATTCAAGCTTCAACAATATGACAGAAATGTTTCTATACCATGTCTACCTACCTTTAAAATGTTCAATTTTGTATCATAAGATCTTTAAGATCAATAATATCTAAAAAAAAAAGCCGGTCAAGTGCGAGTCGGACTCGCGCACCGAGGGTTCCGTACTCCAAAAGTAAAAGTAAAACGATAATATTATATTAATTTTCTTATTTATCGTTAACTTTGTTTGTAGAGGTTTATTGTTTAATATAAAAAAAAACTATGCTAGTTAGAGCGTTGGTTTTATTTTTCCTGTAAAATATACATAAACCTCTATTGACCATAATTATTTCAGATTTTTCGATTTGTAAACTTCGGAGATAAGGGGGGGGGGGGGAACGGTATTTTTTTCGACATTTTGGCCGATTACTGAAAAACTATTATATATAGAAATAAATAAAAAACTATTTTAGAATGCACAAGTAAAGGCCTTTCTGATACCCCACTCGGTATAGTTATCTTACTTTGAAATTTCAAACCCCCGATTTTCCCCCCTTTTTAATCAAACTAAAATAATTTTCGCGTTGCTTTTATTTTTCCTGTAAAATATATATATACCTCTATTGACCATAATTATTTCAGATTTTTCGATTGGTAAACTTCGGAGATAAGGGGGGGGGGGGGGACGGTATTTTTTTCGACATTTTGATTGATAGAAATAAATAAAAAACTGTTTTATAATGCACAAGTAAAGGCCTTTCATACGATACCCCACTCGGTATAGTTATTTTACTTTGAAATTTCAAACCCCCGATTTTCCCCCTTTTTTAATAAAACTAAAAATAATTTTCGATTTTTCTTTATTCCAATGATGTTGGGCCACTACCATACACAACTATGCTAAATTTCATGTTGATAGCTTTAATAGTTACTGAAATAATCGACTGTGACAGACGGACGGACGGACGGACGGACGGAGAAAGTCTCACCATAAGGGTTCCATTTTTACCATTTTGGTACGGAACCCTAAAAACGGTCAAGTGCGTGTCGGACCCAATCACGAAGAGTTCTGGAGTCTGTACTGTATAAGATTTAACACCAGATTGAGCAAAAACAAAAGTTTACTGTATGGAGATTGGACACCCCCTATATTTTTTTATTCTTTTTTTATTATTTACAAATGCAATAGAAATACACATTCTGTGAAAGTAAGTTTTAGTATCTAAGTATTGTATCAAGTATGTACCTTTACGGTTCATGAGATACAGCACGCTGACTGACGGACGGATGAACGAACAGCGGAGGCTTAGTGATAGGATCCCGTTGGCACCCTTTGGGTACGGAACCCTAAAAACAATAGCATAGTACAAACTATGCTATCGTTTCATTTAGGAAAATATATATCTATTCATAACGTTGAATTTTATAGAGATACTTAAGTGGTAGCGTAAAAATGTCGTAAGTAAGGAATTGATTTTATTGATTTATGGGTAGGTAGGTACTATTATAGGTTCAGCCATATTTATTTGTACTTCGGAACCCTAAAAGCAATCAAATATACTTATATTAAATAATTATACTCAATAAGCAGTAAGACAATAAGACATTTTATACGTATTACACGAGCAGCTTAGATTAATTAATACTCAAGGAGCAGTAGGTAGGTACCTAAATTCATGTAAACGTAATGGAATAAAGGTCAATCGGAACGCGTGTCGTCGACACATGATTGCACACATGAAACGTAATCGTTAACTGTGAGACATACAAAGGGGTCTATAATAAGTTTGTGTTATGTCACACGGCGAAAAGAAAGCGTGTCGGGGGTCGAACACAAGTAGGGTAGGGTATTATTGTGTTGTTAGTTGTGGACCATCATTGATGATGATGAAACATGAGATATTCGCACTAAAATACGCCGGTTTATGTGTATAAAAGCCTGTACGCCTTTGATTTTTTTATCACAAAGGAAGTAAGCAAAAGAGCCTTGCGCGCACCTTTTAGGGTTATAAATTACGCGTTCATGATTACAAGTAGGTAGGCACTGATGAAACAATAGCGTGCAATATTAGATCTTCATTAATCCAAATGGCAGAATAGCTACTTAAGGCCCACTTGCAGAAACGCGGGGTTAGACTTAACCCAGAAATTGACAGAAGCTTTATAGTTATACGAAATCTGTCAAAGCAGCAGCTAACTCTGGATTAATAGGATAACTCGGCGTTTCTGCAAGCGGGCATAAGCGTGGAACAAAGCTTCGGGAAGCCATTCTAAAATATTCAAAAAAATTGCTCCATAATCGGTCAACTTAAATTCAGGAAAATTGAATTGTTATCACGGTTGCAGAGCCCTCTTGTAAGCTACAAGACGTTACTACAAATATTATGATAATATAAAATATACAATAGCGGACAAGATAAGGTTCTGCCTCGAGACCCGTTCTCTTTGAAAAATCACTCCCACCTGAAGAAGTACCTAAAACTTAACGCAATGGTAATAATATACATGTTAGGTAAATGCAGTAAAGGTGTGATTAACGAGTCCAACACGTTAATTTTATTTAGTACATAATTTGTATCAAGTCATTGTAATTGATCCATCACCCATATGAACAAAGAAGGATAGGTGAAAGTTTTCTTATTATGATTATCTGAATATGGCTGGGATTTCTGAACATGCTTTTAATATGTATAAAATACATATTATCTTACTTCAGCCTGCTCAGTGCTGATTCATTTTACAAAACTTTCAAACGGATTTGTTTTCTCTGTTGCATAAGATTGTCTCAGCAGTAGGTGTAATTTATAGTCAAGAAGTAGGTACATAATATATCTTTAAATGATTCTTCCACTATAATAAATAGTAATAGTAAGGAAGATTGAAGTACTTTAAATGACCATGCAAAAAATCGTCCCTACCCACCAACACATTTCAAACGTAGGTACATACATCATGGCAGCTTGATGATTCTTTACTATGACGACATCCGCCGTAGATTTGGGGTTTCCATGCAAATCGAGTCAAAATTATTTATTCATTTATTATCAGTGAATTGTTTGGTCACTAGTTTAGTACATTACAATTATAAACGAACATACAGGAGCATTAACCAACTGCGTACATTCTTTCGTATTAAAAAAAACAATTATTTTTGGATTGAAAATGGTTATTAGTCTTTCTACGGGACGACACAATAATATTAAAAATAGTGCCACGTCTGTTGGGGGGTGGGGACAGTGCCATTCAATTTTTTGCATAGTCCTTTTAAATACATAATACATATTATTATTTCGAAGTCCTTCAATTTTACTACTTACAACTACAACGCGAATACCAGGCCGGGGTCATCTCAAACTCAGTGCTCAGCGAGCTACGGCTACGAGGAATACCGGGTAGCCCATTTTGTTGGACAGTTGAATTGGCAGTTGACTGCTTCATGGGTTCATTGGCTACTGTCGAGGATTCGAAACGGTTGGACCAAAAACAAACCTTTTTTTTGCTATTCATGATCAAGTTATGACTTTAGAGAGAGATTCAGCCCTGATAGTAAGTGACGATGCAATCTAAGATGTTAGAGGGCTAACTTGGAAGGGGCTAAACGCTTCAGAGTATGTACGTCTTTGACGGTAGTCGGTAGCAACTAGGAACCACACTAGAAAGAAGAACATTCGTATAAGGCCTTTAATAAGGCCTTTGTCAAATGTCAGCGAACTACTTACATCAATTTTCGTCGATTGGAATTTTGTTTACTACCTCTCCGGTCATGCAGAATTGCCGTCCCATTAGAGTTAGACTATGACACTGTTTGTGCACTACGACCTGTATTTGCGGATATACCTACTAATTGTGCACTATAATATAATATTATGCTTAATTGGGTGATGAATAAATCATGATAATGACTCTATTTGGTTAGTAATTTTTGAACTTAAATTAAACGTCGCGTCACCTTGTCAGATATACATATTTGAAACTTTAATTTCAGCACCTTGGGATCTCATAGTTTCATACGTAGTCTCATACTTTCCTTGTCCAAGCCTTTCGACTCGTTGAGTTAACTAAAGGATAAAAAGAGGCAGCTAAAACAATGCGTTAGCCTTTGTTACGGTGAAGCATTTATTAAATGCAATAAATCGGTCAATACCAAGTACCGTTAATTGTTTGTAAACAAAACGCGAGCTTAAAAAAAATTAATTAATACCTAATTAATTTTTTTACCGTTTTAATGTGATTTATATTTCTTTTGTTTGAAATATATACCTACTTACATACAAACCTAACTGTTATTATAATATGTAAGTATATAAATATATAAAAGTGCTTATTAAATAAATGAAATTTTTATTTAGTGAAGAAAACAGTAAATGAAATAACTATAGTAGGTACTATAGATAGACATCTAACGGCCACGTAATACCCGGATATTACCTTTATGCTGGTAGTAAGAAATAATGTTCAATTCATTTGGCATTTCGTCTCTTTTAAATATTATTGTTAAGAGTTGAGCTGTTTTACTTATTTATGACTAGCTGATGCCCGCGACTTGGTCCGCGTGGATTTAATTTTTAAACGTCCCGTGTGAACTCTTTGATTTTCTGGGATATAAAGTAGCCTATGTCGTTCTCCAGGTCCTAAACTTTAATAACCTATGTAAAAAAACCGGCCAAGTGCATGTCGAGCCACGTGCACTGTAGGGTTCCGTAGTTGCAAGTTACAATTATATTATTGGTGACCTAGGATTTTTATTTTTATTATATTTATGAATATTGAATATTATTTTGTTCCATGGTTTAAATAATACAAAATATGCAACTTATTATACGTGTAATACCTAACCTAGAAAAAACAGATAATATAACTCCTTAACTAATGAACCCTACTTAGCCGTGATAGTTTTCCTATAAAATTCTTACTACTGCTGTGAATTTTTTCATGTATCCTATAAACAACCATTTAGCTAGCAGAGGGGGGGGATTGTGTATGATGATATGTTGTGATGTGTGTATGTATTTTTTTAGGGTACCTCCCCTACGCGTAGGGGAGGTACCCTAAAAAAAATTTTACACAATTTTAGTTCACCACTTTGTTGGCGTGATTAATATTTATACCCTTGTCAAATTACAGTTTTCTAGTACCAGTAGTCTCTGAGCTAAACCGCGGACGGACGGACAGACGGACGGACATGGCGAAACTATAAGGGTTCCTTGTTTACTACGGAACCCTAATAAAAAATCACGTAGATCCGTAGCTCCGTTACGTGCTGCGGCATGACTGAAGGTCACACCAACAAACTAAAACTCTTTCGCATTTATAATATTATTAGCGCAGTATAGGAGATAAACTATCCTTACGCTGTGATATTAGTGAGGATAGTAATTATATTTATGTATCATAAGGTTCCCATATTATTTTATCGTTAGCCTTTTATACAGATAACAGTCTACGATTCGTTACATAGCCGTAGGGTATAACTCTTTGATATGACGTGTACCTTTCGCCGTAGTACTATTTAATATTCTGTGCTTTCACTAAAGTGTAACTTTTTAGGTAAAATGCTCTAAATAATTTTTAGGTAAAATGCTCTAAATAATATTTTACATTTGGCAATATAAGCAAACTTATAAGTAAGTAATATTTTTTGATTATATATATATATATATATATATATATATATATATATATATATATATATATATATATATAGGTACCTATAAAGTACATAAGTACATATAAAATATACATAATAAGTATGTATAGTGTACTTATATAAAGTAGGTAGGTACCACAGCCACCAAAAATCAATTATTATTGTACATACTTAGTTTAGATTTAGATAAACGTTGACATAGATATTTTTAAAATATACCTACCAACCTACATAATATGCTACCAACATCGTATGATATTTCTCTGATAACCTTGATTACACACTAGTTCGACACTAGTATTTTTTATCAGTGCTACGGGCCAAAGAGGTTAATTACATTATCGTCTCATTTTATACTGAGCGTCATAGGCGAGCAATATCCTCTATTATTGAGCATAATAAATGCGCAAGAGCGTGTTTATTTTTTCTTCTTTGTTTTATTTGACATTTTGTTACGTCCATACCGCAGAGTTTACGTACTTTATTTGTGTATCTATTTCTAGTGATAAAATTTGATACCGTCGCACATAGGAGTATTTGATATGAAAAACCGGTCAAAATTATTTTAGTAATTTTTTCGACATTTTATGAAATAAAAGGGAATACAATATCATAGTTTTGTATATATTATCAAAAAATATAAAATAACAAGAAAATTATAAAAAAATAATTAGAAAAAAAAATACAATCAAACTATATTTCGAAAAAAGCGTTATTTTCATAGACCGTATTATTCAGAATCACTACTTTCGTGTTCACTAGTCATTTTATCCCCATCGCCTTCTTCGTCGGAGCTATTATCATCCGGTCTTCTTGGTACTAAAATGGCCAATGATTCCTTGGAAAAAGGTCTGCTTTTCTTGTTTCGCTTGACTCGGTTGCAGCTGATAAGTGGATCGGATGTTAACAACAACCTATTTAAAATATCACTGTTACGGTCTGCAACAAAAAATAATAAAAGTGCACTTAATTTTTGAAGTGAAAACTTCTTTAGCGGCGTTGAGCACTTTTCTGTAATGGGTATAAAATCATAAACTCGCGTCAGGACACGTGACCCTGATCGAAAAAGCGTAAGACGGATGGAGAGTAGACAACTATTACCTTTGATTATTTCAGACGCTTCATCATCGCTTGGTTGGTCTAGTGGCAAAGGGACCTGAGTGAGTTTCACTCAGTCCCTTCGCTGGTTCAGGGTTCGAATCCTACCTTCGGCTTACGTTTTTGTTTGTTTTTTTTATTTTTATTTTTGTAAGAACTGTAAAAGTGTAACTTGAATTATTTTAATTATATTTATCAATTTAAAGAAAGAAAATTTCCGTAACCGGAGGTGGGTATGAACCCGTACTTATTTGGTAAGTAGGCGGCGCGGCGCCTGTATAATAGAGCCACGGCAGGTATGATAAGGATGTCGAAATTAATTACTGTATATTACTATTTATTAATTACTGTTATTTCTTCTGGAGGACCTGGAGAGTGACATAGGCTATTTTTTATCCCGGAAAATCAAAAGAGTTCCCTAGGGATTTTAAAAACTAAATCCATGCGGACGAAGTCGCGGGCATCAGCTAGTTTGCTAATAATTAAAAACAAATAAAGAAACAGTAGGCCCAGGATTTTATACTTAATATTAGTATGATCTAGTTTTCACTTCTATGGGCAGTCCCTATGACTGCCAATTTTTTTTTTTAAATAATAATATTCTCTCCTATACTTCGAAATACGATAAAAAATTATGGGGTACATGGGGGTGAGATTTTTTTAGAGCTTCTACCTCTCAAGAGTCTAAATTTAATGTCTACATAAATAATTTGAGGCGACAAGGCGCGACACATAAACAAAAACACTAATTTATCTCAAAATTCATTTAAAAAATGCGTCATAAAAGGGGCTTATAATATTGACTATAAAGGTAGATTATTCATAAGGTACTAAATTAAATATGCTTTAATATAAGAGTACTAACCTTCTACTTCCATGTTTAAGTCGATTTCATCCTGTTGTATACTACACAAAGACATTTTTCACAAATAACTATGTAACACAAACGAGAGCGCCGACAACAGACACACGATTAACACAATGACCGGTTTCCGACTGAGATTTGTGGCCAGGTGCCCGGACCACGGGGGGTGAGGGGGCTGCGTTTCGATAAACCGGTTATTGTAGATAAAGAAACATGCATTTTGGGTTGCGTTAGAGAAAATTCGGGATTTTGAATTATGACCGGTTTTTTATGTCAAATACTCCTATGTGCGTCGACTAGGTATAATAATAAAATAATAATCAACACGAGGATTTCAGTTCGTTAATATGGCATCGTAAAATGGGTAAAATAAGGAGTAAGTTAAGTGTTATATTTTTCAGTTGGTATTCTTTTCCACATAAACTAAAAATCTATAGGCGAAAGGTCACTCACTCACTGATTCATCACGAGATCTCAGGAACTATAAAACCTGTCAGTGTCAGCTAAGAAACGGATTTGAGGAATAAGGGGGTGTAATGGGGTTCCGAAGGTTATATGAAAGTGTTATGTTTTTAAAGTTAGACATAATATGAAAATCGGCATTTAGATTATTAACTTTAAATAATAAAGATCTGTATAAGTTATTTTGGAAAATCCCCCCTTAAGGGTGGTAAAATAGGGGATGAAAATTTTATAGGAAAGTTTTAATTATTGTTATTGTTAACTTGAAATTTGGAACATAGGTTCTTTCTAGAGGGTAGGTGTCAGCTAAGAATTTTTTTTACGAAAATCCCTTCCTATGGGGGTTAAATGGGGGTTGGAAGGTTATATGAAAGTCCTATGTTTTTAAAGTATGAGGTTTGAAAATCGGGATTCAGGTAACTAGCTTTAAATAATAAAAACCTGTTAAGTTATTTTGAAAAATCCCCCCTCATGAGTGGTAAAATAGGGGATGAAATTTGAATGGGAAAGCTTTAATGATTTTTATTTTTATTTAAAATTTGATAGGTAGGTTCTTTCTAGGGTATAGACATCAGTAAAGAAAAGGTTTGAGAAAATACATCCTCAAAGGGTTGAAATGGGAAATATGAAAATCCTATGTTTTTGAAGTCAACGACATGAAAAACGGTTTTTCGTGAACTTTCGGAAACTTAGTTTGTAGATTTAAATAATAAAAATATAGCAAAATAATTCTAAGCTTTTCTTGCTAATCATGAACTTCCGCAAAGTAACGCCTGCTTCTATCCAATAAATAAAAATAATATACTCTGTGAGTTATTTTAGAAAATCACCTCTTGAGTGTGTGTAAAATAGAGGATGAAATTTTCAAAAATAAAAATACATACATACATTGAAATTGCGATATCCGTGGGTGCTAAGTCGCGGTTTTTACTAGCGGTAGGAACGTTTTTCGATAGGCTTTTTCAGCGGGAAAATGTATCTTTTTATAATCTCATAGAAAATCAGAAATTCTACGCGGCCGAAGTCGCGGGCGACCGCTAGTATATTAAATAATAGCATTATCTAAAGTACAAGTTTGGGAAAGTAGGTATGTTTATCAAGAGTGAAATTAACAACGAGTAGGAAACTATAATTATATAGCTTTATATACTAATTAAAATATTAAGTAATAAACTTTGATTAAAACATTGATCCTAATTCCTATAATAGTCTTCCTTAATAATATCATGATTTAAAAATAATACAATACTTTAACCGTAAAAGAAAATTCAGCAGCAGTCGTTAAATACAAATAGTCTTTTAAAGTCGAGCAGAAAATTTTATCGTGCCTACCTGTTCACTAATCGTATAGCTTCATTAATATTGAAGTAGCAATAGGAACTTTGCCGCAATACCTATTATGTACACTTTTAGTCAAGAATCACATCAGTATCTCACATGTATCTCACGTTTCACAGGTTTTCTTGTCATCCAGGCCGGCTTAATACACTATTTATACGCGACTGGTTTATTGATAGCTGGGACGGACGCTCAATCCTGAGTAGTGAATATCAAATGAGAAAATCAACGCGTTTAGTGACCACCTTCTCTATGTCAGTGACCAACCTTGCCCCTTACCGAGAACATTAGAGCGTAGGTATTCCTAGCAATTATTGTCCTCATACAAGATCGTTTTAGGCATAAGGAAAATTAGATGTCTCATCTATTGTGTAGCTCCAAATGAAGTTATAAATTCAAGCCAAAGGTGATGGTGATTGGTAATAACAGAATAACTATTGGGCCTTAGCAGTATTGTAGATTTTTCTATAAAATCTAGTAGCTATAACCTGTACTAGCTGATGCCTGCGACTTCGTCCGCGTGGATTTAGATTTTAAAGTCCCTCGGGAACTTTTTGATTTTCCGGGATGAAAAGTAGCCTATGTCACTCTCCAGGTCCTCAACTTCACCCATGCGAAAAATCACGTCGATCCGTAGCTCTGTTGCGGCGTGATTGAAGGACAAACGAACAAACCAACAAACACACTTTCGCATTTATAATACACACATCAAAAGTGTCTAGGGATCAACATATATTTTTGCAATAACTTTTCTCCTGATTGATATTAATTAAAATTTTCTTTAAGGATTCATCAAATAAAGTGTTTTCGTTTGTCACAGTAACGATGAACCAAGTCACCTTTGCATTAATAAAGAAATTTGCCATTTTCCTAATAAAGGGATTTTTGACATTTGAACCACTAACATTAAAGTTCGAAAAAAAGACTGAAATAACGTTTTCTTTAAAATTTTATTGGGTAACTTAAACAATTAATAATCCGTGTTTCTACCGCGAACACTAACAACACAAGAACATCGGTTTGGCATACTCAAAATGAGTTCATCCAAATCACGCTGTGGAATGGCCGCCCATGTTCGTTGCAACAACAAAAAAAGGTCTTCTTGCCACTGGATACCCTCCATATTCGGCAGAGCTCTTCTCTGTAGCATATCCCATGCATGCTCAATCGGGTTCAAGTCTGGCGACTGAGCAGGCCAGGGCAGGACATTGATGTTAGCTGCGGCGAGAGTCTGTCTTACAACTCTTGCGGTGTGCGGTCGTGCATTATCATGCATTAACTGAAATAAGGGACCGATTTGCACTTGTAGAGGAACGATGACGTCTGATACAATCGTCTCAGCATAAATTTGAGCGTTGAGGTTGCCTCTGATCCAAATCAACTCAGTTCTTCCGCCGATCCAAATACCCGCCCATACCATGATGGTTCCACCACTATAAGGATGGACTTCCTGGCAGGATTTTAATCGCTGATTATGAAATTATGAAATGCACCAAAAAGGATCCATATAAATTTATAAAATCATAAATTTATTACAAAGCCACATCTCAATCACAAGAAATCCGCATAAAAATGCTTGATCCCTAGACACTTTTGATGTGTGTATTAGTATGAAGTATGACGTATTAGTAAGGAAGAATTAATACCACGATAATAAAGGCGATCTAATTAAATTTTATAACACAAAACCTACTATTGTGACTCAAATATGATAGTTAGATATATTCCCTCGGGGACTTTTTTGTAGAGAATAATGAGTACCTACTTTAATCATGCAGTACATCATTTTTATGTATCATCAATAGTTTTCTCAGCACACGCCAAATAATGCATTTTATAGGCAAAATTTTCCTACTTTGGGTTACATTACTGCAATTTACTTAAGGATCTCTAATTTTTCACAATAAATTATAGCCTATGTTACTTCCTCATAACTTAGCTTTCTTTTGGTGATAAAATGGTTAAAATCGGTTCAGTAGTTACAGAGCCTATTCGGTACAAACAATCAAACAAAAAAATCTTTCCTCTTTATAATATTAGTATAGATAAAATAGATTGTTATAGGATTATACATAATACATATATATAACCATGATAACCTTTTTTAGGGTTCCGTAGTAAACAAGGAACCCTTATAGTTTCGCCATGTCCGTCCGTCCGTCCGCGGTTT
This sequence comes from Oeneis ivallda, assembly GCA_029955525.1. NCBI lineage: Eukaryota > Metazoa > Arthropoda > Insecta > Lepidoptera > Nymphalidae > Oeneis > Oeneis ivallda. Next base: position 15,423,148 of record JARPMR010000003.1, read on the forward strand.
AGCTCAGAGACTATTGGTAGTAGAAAACTGTAATTTGACAAGGGTATAAATATTAATCACGCCAACAAATTGGTAATAAAATTGTGAAAAATATTTTTTTTAGGGTATATAGGGTTTCGTCGTTGAATAGGTCTTTTAAAAATATTATGGGTGTGGGAATTTTTCGATTCAGGGATCTGTTTGTGAAATATGATATTTTAAAGTGCTAAATTTGATTAGAGTCAAGTGCCCCCCCCCCCCCCCTCTGCCAGCTAAATGGTTGTATAATGGTATTACACGTAGTGTAAGTTGCATAATATTTTGTAGTATATTATAGTATTTAAACCATGGAACTCAAAATGTATTCAATATTCATAAATAAAATAAAAGCACTATCCTAGGTCAGCAATAATAAATATTTGAGACTTTCAACTACGGAACCCTACACTGCGCGTGGCCCGACACGCACTTGGCCGGTTTTTATTTATTTTTTATTACAAGCTTTTATTTAGCTTGACCAGTTTATTTATTTGTTAGTTTGGGTCAAATCTTGCAAGATGAATTAGAACCACTTCCCGGTTTCCGATTGAGTTGAAATTTTGCATGTATTTTTGCATTATAATTCGGATGACAATGCAATACCTATTATTGTGACATGGAGCTGATCTGATGATGGAGACGGAAGATGGCTATCGGAACTCTGTAATAAAACGATGTAACCCCATCGAGTTTGGGCTCGTTTGATTCGTCATGACAAGAACTCTGATCTTATTTGATATCTAGAGTCTAATGATGTAGCTACTAAAAGCTTGTATTTAAAAATAAAATTTTTAATTTACACTTGTATATATGTGTCAGCCCCATCATATCAAACAAACACAAAATTGATTCTTAAATTCATACTAAAAGACAACTAAAGATATACTTATACAAAAAATATAAGTAGGTAGGTAATATAAGTAATTATTGTATTGAGTTGAGACCATAATAGTTAAAATATTGAGAAAACGGAGTCACCGACCTTACTCTTACGGTAAACAACTGGTAAAAATCTATGGCCATTTTGGAAGATCAGCTGTCCACAAACAAAGTTCGGTAACATGCTGTATATAAGTTACCTACTTATAATAATTTTAATATTTATTAATTTGTAATGATATTTATGCTTACAAAGAAATAAGATTGCATTCTTAATGCATGCGGGCTATCTATATACCTATTTCTACATAAGTAGAAGAGTATAAAGAAAGGTGTGAATGATGCGGTATCATAGTATCTCTGTAGATACTGTGGCTTTTACTGAACTCTTCTTCTTCTTCTTCCTAGCGTTTGTCCCGGCATACGCCAGGGTCCGCTTTCCTGCTAAGTTTCTTCCACTTTGCACGATCTAAAGCATTTTACGAAGACTCTCTTTACGAAGACCGTTGGCACGTGCATCTGCCTGTGCTATGTCAATCCACCGTTTCTTTGGCCGGCCTCGGGACCGCTGTCCAGGGACGGGCATATTTAGGCACCTGTGACCCACATAGTTTTGGGGACGGCGCAGTAAGTGGCCAAACCAACGCAACCGAGACTCTTGCATTTTGTCTGCGATATCTCGCACGCCAAGGCTACCGCGGATGTACTCGTTGCGAATTCTGTCCAAGCGAGTAACACCACACATCCACCTAAGCATCTTCATTTCATTGGAGTGAAGATCGCGGGTATGTCTCGTTAGCGCTGGCCAGGCCTCGCTGCCATAAAGCATTACAGGACGTATGATGCTCTTGTAGACCAATCCTTTTAGGCGGACAGGAACTTTTGGGTCACAGGTTACTGCCGTTATCTCCCTCCACTTGGCCCAGGCTGCGGCGATTCGGGACTTGACATCGTAGTCGACGCTTCCGGATTCATGTAGTACAGACCCAAGATATTTAAACTTATCCGATCTTTTAACGGGCACGTTATCTACATGGATGGTATCGTGATCCCCCACACTACAGGCCATGTACTCTGTTTTTGCGGTATTGAGTTTTAAACCGCCCTTCTCAAGAGTATCTTTCCACGAGTTCACCTTAACTTCAAGTGCGCCCCTGTTCTTACTGACAAGTACAATGTCGTCGGCATATTTCATTAGCCACGGAGGAGTACTCTGAATGTCCGCCGACAGAGCATCAAGTACGACACAGAAGAGATACGGGCTTAGCACTGAACCTTGGTGTACTCCTACTGTGATTGGAAAGGTCGAAGTGTCACCGACTGCGGTCCTTACTATAGCTTCAGTCTGGGTGTACATGTCCTGGATTTTACGTATGTACCCTTCCGGCACGTTTTTAGACCTCAATGCAAACCAGATTTGCTCCCTTGGTACACAATCAAAGGCCTTTTGTAGGTCCAGAAAAGCCAAATGTAAGGGTTGATTACGCTCTGTATGCGTTTCTATGAGTGTTCTGAGAGCGAAAATTGGGTCTATGGTACTACATCCAGACCTAAAGCCATACTGACATTCTGACACAGAGCACTCTTGACGGAGTCTTTGGTCTAAAATCCGTTCAAAAAGCTTCATGGTATGGCTCATGAGTTTAATCCCCCTATAGTTGCCGCACTCCTGTACACTGCCTTTACCCTTGTAGATAGGGGTTATTACATTAATGCGCCATGCATCTGGCATTCGACCTGTAAATACGATGATATTAAAAAGTTCAGTGAGCAGGAGTACGCCTTGGGAACTCATAGCCTTCCAGGCTTCTATTGGTATGCCATCATGTCCACAAGCTTTACCATTCTTCATACGGTATAAAGACTTCGCCACTTCATCGGGTGTTATGGGTGGTATTAGCCCCAAGTTAAAAGTCTGTGGGGGCGGCTGTGGTGTCGCAAACGTCTGGTTAGACAGCTCATTGAAATAGTTTCGCCATTGGTTCTTAATAGAATGGGTGTCCGTTGCCAAAACACCAGCAGAGTTTCTAATAGCGACGCACTTGGTAATGTCTTTGCTTGCGGTACTTCTAGACTTAGCTAGTTTATAGATAAGTTTTTGCCCCTCGTGACTTTCCAGTGTGTCATACAGTGGAGCATACATTGCAGCACGTGCTTTTGCCACTACCTTTTTCGCTTGGTTTTTGGCACGTACATAATCCTCTTTGTCTAGTGGCGTTTGGGTCTGCTGCCACCTTTTAAAGCGTTCCTTCTTATTTCTCACTGCCTCCTGAACATCTTTGCTCCACCACCCTGGCTTTGGCTGATGGCTTTTACTGAACTATTAGTGCGAAATAATTAAAGACGGAAGCGTTATAACGTGTCTTTACACCTACCTCCATAGGGTGAACGATATTTATGTACCTAGGTATTATATTTATGTACCTAGCTATTATCTATAGGTACTTACAATTTTTTTGAATGACATTCACTATATTTGGTTGGCTATGAACATATAGCTTTTTTTATTAAAAGTACCTAGTTAAGTATATATTTTCTTGTTGCCTTCTCAACATCACTGTAAGTGTTGGTAATTGAATCTATTCAATTACAATAGGAAACATGTGGAAGCTGCTTAAGAGTGAGATGTGCATTCCGATGAGATCAAACGACAATGGAAGTTTGTAAGTAGGTGAAAGTGAGTTCGATGAACTAAATGAATGTAGATATGATTTCATAACATAACAAAGGGAACCTGGACAGAATAATGACACATGGCACATCACAGGTCAATATTATCCAACTAAAACCCTAAAGGTTGATAGTCATTATAATAATAATTTAAGGAAAACAGATTAATCTTTACGCAATATTTTATTGTAAAGTTTGAAATTATTTACATAATTATAAAGGTACAATATGCAAATTTGCCACACAATACCTAAGGCTGTACGAATCGAAAGGGTCTCGACCTCAAAGGTCTCAACGGACTCTACTTATTTAAGTATATCTACTGTTGCAGTCTACACTATCTTTCTATGCTTAATATTATTGTTCATTATTATTCTACGTAGGATTACGGACCGAATCAAAAACAAATCATCAAATCATCTCAACCTATCACCGGCTTACTACCTACTAGGTACGGGACTCCTCTCAGAATGAGAATAGGGTTTAGGCCATATAGAGATTGGCAGAACTCTCAGGAGTCGCAGGCATGCACAAAAACCTGAAAATATCGTTGAGTCATGAAGAAATCACGATATTTTCCTTCACCAATAAAGCAAAAACGCAGATATTATGTAACTTCGAAAAGTCAGAGAGCCTGGGATACAAACCCCGGACCTCTTTCTAGTTATGGAAAACGGTTGTGCAAATTATACCGGAATCTAAATATATAAAAGGAAAAGGGACAGATTGACTGACTGATATAGTATCAACGCACAGCTCAAATCACTGTACGGTAAGGCTTTTCACTAAGAAAGTATTTTTGAAAATTCGACCCCTAAAGCGGTAAAATAGGGTTTTGAAAAATCGAACTTAACGTGAGCAAAGCCACGGGTAAAAGCTAGTATTCCATATTATTTTTACTAATCTTTTACCAACTACCTACATAATATTATTATCTTTAAACCTCTTTTACATCGAGAGCTATGTAAGGTCTAGATTCTAGAAAACGCTTGTCTCAGCCTTGTCCGTTACTCTGCGGACTGACCCCTTTTCCAGATGAGTTACTCGGCTTTGGCTTTGACCTTAAATAAACCGTTCCGTGTGTTCGACATTGCTATATTTTGCTAAAGATGAGATGAGATTTTGGTGTGAAAGCATGATTTCTTGGTAAAATAAAAGGAATTCATTGATAATTCAATTAGAGTTTAGTTTAAAACAAATAAATAATTTCATTATGTCAAGATTTAAATGTGTACTTAGGTATACATTCATACTTAAATTACCTATATATAACTATTTAATTTTATATTACCCCCAATTTATCTATGTATCAATTGTTAACTGAAACACATGTTAATATCTGTATTTATTCATTTATTTCTTTTTCCAATTACTTATCTTGTTTAACTGTCTCGTATGCCTGAAAATCAGCGCTCAGCATTTTAGTATTGCAGCATTATGCTGAGGCAGCAGCCTTTTCAGCTTTAGGAACAATAATAGGGAATATGCATAAAATTTAAATTTGTCTCAAATATTTTTTTCTAGATTCTTTATTGCCTTAACATTATACTTAAAAGGTATTTTTTTTATTTAGTTATTATTTAAACCCAGAAAATATTATATAGAAAGTGAAAAATAAAGGAGGGAAATTCAAACTTACAAAACGCGTCGCCATTTGTCGAAACGAAATGTGACGTCATTTGACTTACGGTTGATTTACGGCGTCGATATTCATACAGTGTTTGTGAGAAAAATTGTTTAAAACTGTATTCCTGTGTGATTACTTGTGAATTTATATTTGTAGTCAATCTAGGTCGATAACTGAAACTGGTTTTGTCAAAGCACAATCGGATAATCTACCGAAAATAGATGCATTTATGATGTCAGCATAATATTTTGTATCAAATCTCGATTTTACGAACGCAGAGATCAAAGGAGTGAAAGCTGCAATGTAATTATTATGTTACATGGTATATTTTAGTCCTTAACATAGATTTTTATTCTTATATGTTTAAATAATACTTAAAATAAAACATAACCTTTAAATAACCATCTGTGTACCTAAACTCCTAATTTACGTCTATATCATGATAATTTATACGTAATATTATGTTATTGAAGCTCACTCAAGTTTGATATGTTTATATACTTTTTGGTTCCGTACTCTAGTTGGGTTCCGTACTCTAGAAGTAAAAGTGAAAGGATAATATCAATTAATTTGTTTTCGCTAACTAAGGGCCTCATAAGTAGGCTCAGGACCGCTCAGCGGGCGATGGAGAGAGCTATGCTCGGAGTGTCCCTGCGGGATCGAATCAGAAATGAGGAGATCCGTAGGAGAACCAGAGTCACCGACATAGCTCAGCGAGTCGCGATACTGAAGTGGAAATGGGCGGGGCATATAGTTCGAAGAGCTGATGGTCGTTGGGGTCCCAAGGTGTTGTAGTGGCGACCCCGCACCGGGAAGCGCAGTGTTGGCAGACCCCCCACCAGGTGGACCGACGACATCAAGCGAGTCGCAGGGAGCCGCTGGATTCAGGCGGCGCAAGACCGAGGCCTGTGGAAGTCCATGCAAGAGACCTTTGTCCAGCAGTGGACGTCTATCGCTTGATAAAGAAGAAGAAGAAGATATACTTTTTGTAAATAAGTATAAGATAAATACGATATTCCGATTTACATGAACAATTTTCTTACACGTTTTTTTCGTACTTTCGCATCTCGTGGAATACAAAAAACACTTTATCGGGTGTACCAATAATAGTGTTTTTGTACTTAGGTACCATACAATACTTGTAAGAAGGTTTTTTAACTTCTTCCATGGTTTGTGTAGCAATTAAAACTGAAAATAAGTATGAAGTAACTGAAACGCTATAGTAAACAAACACGGGACATGTCGAATGACGTCATCAAAAGCGCGCGCTAATGGTGGCGTTTGAACGGCTCAAATTTATTCAATGTTTTAAATTTCACTTTGAAAAATTATTTGACTATTTTCAAACATATTTATATTTTTTTAGGGTTCCGTAGTAAACAAGGAACCCTTATAGTTTCGCCATGTCCGTCCGTCTGTCTGTCTGTCTGTCTGTCCGCGGTTTAGCTCAGAGACTATTGGTACTAGAAATCTGTAATTTGACAGGAGTATAAATATCAATCACGTCGACAAAGTGGTGAAATAAAATTTTGAAAAATATTTTTTTTTAGGCTACCTCCCCTACATGTAAAGTGGGGATGAATTTTTTTTTCTTGACTATCCCATAGTGTGGGGTGTCGTTGAATAGGTCTTTAAAAAATATTATGGGTGTGGGAACACCATTTTTCAATTCAGGGATCCGTTTGTAAAATATGATATTTTAAAGTGCTAAATTTTATTAGAGTCAAGTGTCCCCCCCCCCTCTGCCAGCTAAATGGTTGTATATAGGGTACAAGAAAAAATTCACAGCAGTAGTATATATAATGAATTTTAAAGGAAAACTATCACGGCTAAGTAGGGTTCATTAGTTAAGGAGTTATATCTGTTTTTTCTAAGGTAGGTATTACACGTAGTGTAAGTTGCATATTTTGTAGTATATTATAGTATTTAAACCGTAAAAAAAACGTAAACAATGTAACGAAAAAATGTATTCAATATTCATAAATAAAATAAAAACACTATCCTAGGTCAGCAATAATATTTGAGACTTTCAACTACGGAACCCTACACTGCGCGTGGCCCTTGGCCGGTTTTTTATATATATTATAAAGATGTAAATGATTAATTTAAGAAATAAAAAAAAAATCATGCATATTCCCTATTGTTTTTGTCTGTATATTTTGTTTATTCTTAAACACCTTGTTAAAAGCTGAATAAATGTTTATTTATTTTATTTTAAAACTTAATAACGTCTTGCGAATTGCGATAATCTATATTATAAAACTGTAACTGGAAGATTTCTGTAAAAATAAATTTTGGAAATTTTCACCGGGGGATGCTTTATTATCGATACTGAGCCCAAAACAAATTTTTATTTAATTTTTGTCTGTCTGTCTGTCTGTCCGTCCGTCTCTCTGTCTATCTGTCTGTCCGGGCATCACGCGAAAAGTACTGAACGGAGTTGAATGAAAATTGAAATAGTGGTAGCTGGTAGGTACTCCGGGACAACATATCTAAGGATAGTTTTTATCCTTATAAACAATAAGGTTCCTGCAGGATGGAGGGTGAAAGTTTTTGTCTATTGTACTCCATAACTCCGTCAAATCTAATTCGATTTTAATAATTCTTTTTTATTTGAAAGTTGACACAATCACATATTATATTTTGCCTAATTTTGGTGAAGATTTGATTTACAGCAATTCACTCGCATAAGAGTTAATGATTTTATTAAATGCATATCATATCTACATATTTATGAGGATCTTGACCATTTATAATAATAGACTACACCATTGAACTCCAGTTCCTCAGTCCTGGGGACTTCCCACCTAGAACAGTGGATATTGAGGATTGTCGATTGTAGGTACCATATATGTACTATATCATTGGACTCCAGGCCGTAAGTTGCCGTTAAAGTAAGCCGTTGCGTTTGTTTTGTAGCTTACCCGTGCGAAGCCGGGGCGGGTCCAATAGTCTTTAATAATATTATAAAATGTGATGGTATTTGTTTCCTTTCAATCATGCCGCAATAGAGCTTCTTTTGGAGCTTACTCTAGTTTATGATCTACCACGTTGCTCCGTTTCTGCGTGGTAGGACAAACTAATAATCCAACACAAACCCGCTTTCGCATTTCTAATATTAGTGATGTTTATATCTGTACACTTATTTATTTACTTTTGATATAGGTAGGTAGGCTGTACGTTATGTCCGAAATAATGACCAAGCAGGACATCTACGCATCAACAAAAAAGTGAAAGTGGAAGCGCAAAGCGACTTTATATACCTACCTATCTGGCAACCTAGCTGGCAACGAGCCACTTGAAGAAAGTTGTTTCATTAAATATATTTCTACTTAGTCCTTTACAGCGGATTAAAGTATGCGTGGAAAACGTGTTACGAAATTATCTAACAATGTAGCTACTAGTTAGAATAAAAATTCAAGAAGTGACTCACGCTTGCAAAAATATTAAGTAAGTAGGTTGTTTACTATTTTGTACTAATTATTGGAATTTACTCCTTAAGAATCGATTTTAGCAGCCCGGTATGAGAAAAATCCGGGCAGTAAAATCAATTTATCAATGAGCTCGTTACGTTTTTCACAACGTTGAAATTTCTACCCTAACATTGAGTAAATAAGGTTGGTTTTCGTGTGAAAGAGCTTTCGCTTCGGGTAGCCGAGCGCGTAGCGATCGGGTCCCCGAAGCGAAAGTCGGTCGGGGCGCGCTCGGACCCGAGTCGCGCGCATAGAGAAGGATATAGCGTCGCGCATAAACTCCAGTCGTGCGTCGGAGCTGACACACACTTTTTTTTAATCTAAGCTTGAAACTAATCGACTCTTACCGTCGCGTCTGTTACCAACTTGTTCACGCGTAAAACTAAAGCTAAACAGATCTTCACGAAAGGCACAGTCAGGAAATGCATTCGGAAGGACAACTACTTGCACACAGGATACTTTTTGTTACGCAGCACCCAGATTAAAAAAAAACTTAATTCACGTGGACGCAGGTATAAACCAAAATATACAAATTATTATTATTACACAAGTAGCCCAGTCGACAGGTAGGAAAAAGTGGGCTTTGGTGGAAAAAGGTCGGTAGTTAATGAAACTTTGAAATGTTGTTCAAGGATGGTTAATTAACATTTTCTCAAGTTTTGGAACTTTGAGGATCCTGTGCTGAAGTAGGAGGGGGGAAAACTGCAAAATTTTCAAACTTCCTCCGGTTTTTCCTCAATTACTTTTTTCCTTTCGTCCTACGGCAAAAGCATTCCTGTAATTTTTGTAGAGCGTTAAATTTCCTACAATTTTGACCATTCAAACATGTTTGTATGTTAATTCGTTACCGAGATATGGCTCTTTGAAAAAAATAGCCCAGTCGACAGTTAGGTAAAAGTGGGGATAGGAGGCAAAAGTGTTGTTTAGGGATCGTTAATTAACATTTTCTCAAGTTTTGGACCTCGAGGACCCTGTGCTAAAAGCGGAGGGTGGGGGGAAAACTGCAAAATTTTCGACCTTCCTCCGGGTTTTTCTCAATAACTTTTTTCTATACGTCCTACGGCAAAAGTATTTCTATACTTTTTTGTAGAACATTAAATTTCCTACAAGTTTAATAACACAAAAATTTTATAATATGTCAATTCGTTTTTGAGATAATTGGTGCTTCAAAAATAAAAAAAATCAAAATTCGCTAAAAAAAATGCGTCAAAAAACTCAGAATTCCACCTTATTTCTTCTGTTATTCCCGAAATATGATAAAATGTTACGATCACAAACTTTGGACACCCCATTCCCCCGCTCACCCCACTCAACACCTATTCACAAATAAAGATTTTTAGCGAATTTTGACAAAAAAAATTTTTTCGAAACGCCATATCTCGGAAACGAAATGACATACAAAATTTTTTGTGTTATCAAACTTTCAGGAGATTTAACATTCTACAAAAAAGTATAGAAATGTTTTTGCCGTAGGACGTAAGGGAAAAAAGTTATTGAGGAAAACCCGGAGGAAGGTCGAAAATTTTGCAGCTTCCCCCCACCCTCCTCTTTTAGCACAGGGTCCTCGAGGTCCAAAACTTGAGAAAATGTTAATTAACGATCCCTGAACAATATCCCAAAGTTTCATTGACTTCCGAACTTTTTCCACCTATCCCCACTTTTCCTACCTTTCGACTGGGCTATTTTTTCAAAGAGCGATATCTCGGTACCGAATTGATATACAAACATGTTTGTATCGTCAGTACTGTAGGAAATTTAACGTTCTACAAAAAAGTATAGAAATGCTTTTGCCGTAGGACGTAAGGAAAAAAAGTTATTTAGGAAAAACCGGCGGAAAGTCGAAAATTTTGCAGGTTTTCCCCCCTCCTTTTTAGCACAGGGTCCTCGAGGTCCAAATCTTGAGAAAATGTTAATTAACCATCCCTAAATAACATTCCAAAGTTTCATTAACTTCTGACCTTTTTCCATCTGAAACTACCTGTCTACTGGACTAAAGCCATTCTATGGCTATGATAGTAAATTATTAGACAACTCCCATAGCTTCATTGATAGTCTGAAACACTGATATAAATGTTAGTTGGTCTGAAATATCACCCGTAACTCATGTTATCATTTAATGTACGAGTATAGCTAGTAGTGTTTGTAGTGCTTGTAGTGTTGAAACCATTGCGAGTCGCTGCGACACCTGACATCCGGTATAAAACTCACCTGTGAAATAAAATAATTACGTTGTAATAATACGTAAACAAAATATCTACCTATTCAGGTAGTATTGCCTAGGTAGACGGTATATTCCTTTTTCCTTTTTAGGGTTCCCTATTAAACAAGGAATCCTTATAGTTTCTCCATGTCCGTCCTTCCGCGGTTTAGCTCAGAGACTATTGGTACTAGAAAACTATAATTTGACAATTGTATAAATATTAATCACGCCAACAAAGTGGTGAAATAAAATTGTGAAAAATATTTTTTTTTAGGGTACCTCCCCTACATGTAAAGTGGGGATGTTTTTTTTTCTCGTCTATGTCTATCCCATAGCGTGGGATGTCGTTGAATAGGTCTTTCAAAAATATTGTGGGTGTGGGAACACCATTTTTCGATTCAGGGATCCATTTGTGAAATATGATATTTTAAAGTGCTAAATTTTAGCACCCTCCTCCCCTCTGCCAGCTAAATGGTTGTTTATAGGATACATGAAAAAATTCACAGCAATTGTATATATTATAAAAGAATTTTATAGGCAAACTATCACGGCTAAATAGGGGTCATAAGTTAAGGAGTTATATCTGTTTTTTCTAGGTTAGATATTACACGTAGTATAAGTTGCATATTTTGTAGTATATTATAGTATTTAAACCATGAAACTCAAAATATATTCAATATTCATAAATAAAATAAAAGCACTATCCTAGGTCAGCAATGATATTTGTGACTTGCAACTGCGCGTGGCCCGACACGCACTTGGCCGGTTTTTATATCTGTCTTACCTATTTACTTACCTATGCAACAGTACCGTGAATTGAGGGACTGAAAGATAAGACAAAGTTTTAGATATTTATATTATAATATATATCCTGCAGCGCGTATTCCGAAGCTTTTTTATTAAAATTCCATCCATGATGGGCTAAAAAAGAGGTGGGAACTGGTAAGGTTAGAATGAAGAAATACTTTTTAAATTTTTTTAAAAACTTCACGAGGACGAAGTCGTGGGCATTATAGCCAGTTACATAATGATTATACATATTACACCCGCGTTAAGTACTACTTTCGACGCACGTTTCGCCCCGACACCGGCATCATCATGAGAAAATGTCGACTTACTGCACTACAACTGTACAATACTGCATTGTAAAGTCGACATCTCCTGATGATGCTCCGGTGTCGGGGCGAAACGTGCGTCGAGAGTAATATAAAAGTCTTGTGTGGTGGTGCATGTGAGTGGTGGTGGCATTGCTTGCTTGGAAACTTGGCTTTCTTGCTTGGTTTGGGAAGGTGAGAGTGCTTAGCTTGTAACTGCATATTTGATCATAACCATATTATAGATTTTTCTGTTGGCGCATTATAGCAAAATAATTCTGACCTTTTATTGCTAATCATGAACTTCCGCAAAGTAACGCCTGCTTTTATCCAATAAAATTATGTTCACGTGTTTTTTAAAGTATTTAAATAAACACGTGTCGGCTTACATACCTACTTACAAAATTTATTACTATAATATGTCTGAGCACCAACTGAAAATCAATTTTTCGTCATTTATTCATGGTAGAGATAAAATGTTACGATAAATGTAATAAATTGAAAATTATTTATAAGTAGGTACACAACATTATTAATAATTACCAAGATTGATGGTAAAAATGATTAATTATTCACTTATAATTACACCTTACTTTTGGTGAATGCAATAAACATATTTCATTTTCTGGGTAGTTAATAGTTACAAAAAAATAACGGAGCTGCGCTCCGCTCTGTCCCCGCCACGGCCTTCTAATTTATCGGCCGTTATTTTTTTTCTAGTATGTAACCACCGAAAAATACTTGCACCTGGAAATCCTCACTGTTGCTTAGGTTAGGAGGCTGTGGCTGGAGGTGAGCGGAGCGCAGCTCAGCCTTTGCCTTCGCCTTCCTGGTTATTTTTTTAAATCCAACTAGAAATGCTTGTACCCGGAAATCCTTACAATAGTTAGGTAGGTTCTTCTTCTTTCTTCTTTATCAATCTATAGACGTGCACTGCTGGACCAAGGGCTCTTGCGTGGACTTCCACAAGCCTCGGTATTGCGCCACTCCAGCACTTGGGACCCCAACGACAATCAGCTCTTCGAACTATATGTTCCGCCCATTTCCTCTTCAGTTTCGCGACTCGCTGAACTATGTCGGTGACTTTGGTTCTCCTACGGATCTCCTCATATCTGATTTGATCTCGCAAGGTTACTCCGAGCATAGCTCTGATTTTTTTTGGTAGGAGTGAGGTGTTGGGCGGGAGTATAAGAGGGTTTTCAATTAGTTTCTTATTTATTTTATTACTTTCAAGTTGACTGTCTTTGTTGAAAGTTTCAACAAAGACAGTCGTGAATAATAACCGATAAAAGTGATGAAATTTATAGTTTTTATCACATTTACCAAATTATGAGGTAAGGTAAATATTAATAATCACTGATTATTATTAATAATTACCATATTTATCACATTTACCGTAACATATTATACATATATAAATTATAAATAGCACAGTAACCAATGTAATACCTAGTAAATAGTAAAGGTGTAGCTGCAGTACCTACTATTATATATTCCGTGGTTTAGGTAAGAAGGTAATTTAATAATGCGCGCCCTAAGTAGATATAATAAAGGTTTAGTAAAAAGGGTATTGTCCTACTTACCTATATCTAGATTACCTATATAACTTACAATATACCTACATAGTCTACATACATGTATCTATCTATCATCGTTACACGAATGCTAACTTCTAATTCGCCTTTAGATAATAAATTGAAACTAATATTACAACAGAATTGTAATCAAATTGTAGTGCATCAGTATTTAAGCGAAGTGCAAAACGTGTGTGCGATACCACCGTCACTTTCTTTCCACCAGAGTCAATGAAGCGGGGAGAAAGTGGCGACCTCCACGTCCGTGTACTCGTAGCGTCTGTAAAAACCGCTGACTCATTACTGGAAAAAATAAAAAATGTGCACCGTATCGTAAACATCAGGCCTTTAGTAAGCAATAAATGCTTGGACATAGACTTTCAATCAAAATTCTAAATTATTCATTTAATATTTTAGGCCAACTTGTGACTCTTTATGTTAGTCAAGACTCTATCGATATCGGTGTTAATGTTAACATTCATCACGTGTAATGTAAACAGTTTTATCGTACCGACAGACCTACGACTGTTTTTAACAAACTAACCAAAAAATCTCAGTTCAACCCTACAATCCATTCATGTATGGTACCTACTGTAAACTGTTTTTATTAGTTTCTGAATTCTGTTACCCCACCCCTTATAATACCAACTAAAATTTTTTAAATTTAAAAAATTATAATAATAATAATAAATATACTTACTTACATTTTATTGTTTTAATGCGTAAGGTTTATGGTACCTTGACTCACTGAAGCAAAAGATAAACGATGCTTACCTACACGAGAATGTTCATTCGAAGCAGGACATCGATGGAAGCAGGCAAATAGGTTTTTGAGGTTTTTATTTAGTTGTTTCGCATAATTTCTTGCTTTGATTTGAATTCCACATAACTATTCTTATCATTTTAAATGCTGCACTAAATTTTAAACATGCGGGTACATTAGAGTTTCCAGATAGTCATTTAAAACATGTATGATGTAGGTAGTGGGTACGAAGATTAATTTGATAGTCTCCTCTATTAGCCACTATTCTATTTAACCGAAGTACACTTACATCTGATTCACACATGGACAGATGGTCATTTTTCCGTGATTTCATACGAGTCGTTTTAAATTTTTCAGTGGCACATAAACTCATAAACCGCATTCACAGTTCACAATCGTGAAAAATCGTGAATAAGTTTGTTAAAAAACACGAACTCATAAAGACTAATGATGAATTTATGGGGAAAAGGTTTTTAATAATGAATAATATGAAAAACTCTCAAACTTCTAAGTGAATTTTTGTTGCTTATATACCAATTTTACGTTTAATAGATGGAAAAAGGCCATTCGTTAAAAAATGCCTTGATGCGATGTACCTATATGTGGCAAACACGCCAATAGTCCAAGGACAAAATATATCTTCCTCTTGTTTTATTCACACGCAACGTTAATTGAAGTAGAGATACAATTGTATTTCCCATACCTACTACGTATATACCTAGTAAAATTGCTTTAGGTTTCCCACAACTCACAGACTCAATTATTTCACTTACTCATTTAAATCCACTTACTTATTTAAATCGTCTTTAGGTCTGTATAAATAGATAACTTTGTAGTGTGTCTGTGATTTACAAATGACTGTAATTAGGCTCTATAGCTGAGAACAACATCGAGAGCTGAACCGACTTTGAGGAGATTTTTACAGACAGATAGATGATGCGGAGTGAAATATAAACTGTTTGTATTATTAAAATTATTTAAATAAGGATTGGTATATGGGTTCAATTACTATCACGGCGCGGCGTAAGCACTAAACTAATCTTGACATTTACCATTGCTTGCATCCTCAGATAGCAAGATAGCAGTTCATAATATTTTTTACGTGGGTCTTTAGAGTTAACATTGTTTCCTAAAAAGCATTTAGGTGCTTATTATGTAAATAATAATAGGGGATTAGTATGTCAAACAAGCAATGTTATGCAATAATATGCAGGTACTCCATTATTTATTATATCAGTAACATAATTTAAATGGACGCAGCAGGCCAGCATCATTCTTTGGCCTACTTTCACTGGGATTTGTGTTCATCTAAGAATCAATTAATATCATACAGTTTACTAGAAATACCATTTTTATGAGACTTTTATTGCCCGTGTTGTTATGTAGAAGGAGATCAACTTTATGAGATACTTCATTACAGAAAATTTATTGTGTCGTACTTAATTCAAGGTATTTTATTACTTAAAATATACATTTTATTGGACATTTTAGAAGTGAAAGACTAACGTCACCTCTTATATGAAGACGCGTTGTTATGAACATAAAGTTCCGTGGTTGTATTTTATATGTAGGTAACTTTCTTTTGATATGTAACAATATTATGGGCTTTCCAATCCATTCATAATTATCTGAACCGGACAGCTTCGCAAATACCTAGTTGCTAGGTTTATCATTTAATCAGGATTTATAGTTTTCTTATGTAAGGCATCCTCACCGCGTGGTCTTGTTTCATAAATTAAGTAACTACCTGTTATACCTACTACTTATCTTAAAATATTAATTTCTTGTTACAGATTACCTCCCCCCGCTACGGTCGCCAGTTATGATTTTAAGAATACCATGGCTTCTAATACTAGCCATACTACTAGGCCTCTTAACTACGACATCAGGTTAGATATAACAATAATTGTACTTACCTATTAACTTATTACATTTTTAACCTAATCCATAGAAAAGGATATCTTTGCTCAATGGAGATTAAGTAGTGCAAATTAACTGAGTGTGGATATTTTAATGCATTAATGTTTTCCTTTCATAGATGGACTTGTAGGTAGGTATCTTATGTATTTATATAAATTAATTATTACGTAAATAAACCTAACTAGTACATAGTGAAAGGTACTAACAGAAAAATAATAGCAATAATAATTTACAAAGATTAAATCTAAAGCCTTACGTAAAGGCAAACTATATTATATTATAAAAATACAGGCATTTGTCTTTATATTCTTTTATTCGTCTATGCTTTTAATGTTTCGTTATTTTTAGGTAATCCTTTATTTCTACAACAGTCTGGAAGAAATATAAAACCAGTCATAAGATGGAGACCACCGATGGATACATGGAATTGGACGGAAACACCTAGAAATGATGAACCTTTCTTTATACCTTCTAATTTTACCCACAAACTTCCTCCGTCGGCCAACGAAACAGAACTTATCGCTCATATGGTGGCTCTGAAACGAAATCAATCGAGGCTATTGTGGGATAGTGATAAAAGTTCAAATTTGCCTCCCTTCGTGGACAAAGCCTTGAAACTATTAAATCTTAAACAAGTTTACTATGAAGTAGAACATTCTGTAATGTCCAAAGTATCGTGTACAGCGTGCAAGGCCGGAGCCGGTCTGCTTCAGCATTACATGAGACTCGGAAAGAGCAAAGAGGAAATTAATAAAATGATATATCAATTTTGCGTTTCTCTGAACATACAATCTGCTAGAGTCTGTGAAGGCATCACGAGGCTTTTTGGGGTAAGCTTTGTCGATTCTGAAATTTCTAATAAACTAATATGTAATAATAGTACTTATGCATTAATAAACGCTAATTTAATGTTATTGTATTTCAGAGTGAAGTTGTATACGTGTTAAAACGTATCACTATTGGCCCAAATGAAATATGCAGTTTTGTGATTGGAGATGCTTGCGGAGATGTTTATAATCCATATCACGAGTGGGAAGTGGCTTTCCCTCCAGTGCCGAAACCACCAGTGCAAAATTTAGATGCGCCAGTCGAAAAAGCGCCGACGTTTAAAGTGCTCCAAATCTCAGACACGCACTTCGATCCTTATTATGCTGAAGGTAATTTGTTTAGCATAAAGATTTCTCTTTCTAGTCTTAAATCGTCAAAAAGTCAGTCAAATAGTCCACCCCTGGCCGCCCCAAGGGCAAAGTTGCCCATTAAGTCCGCAGCATTGCCACGCTTTGGTAGGCCCCAGTGCGTGGATTCAACCAGCTTCTTTCCCTTAAACACCATGCAATTTCACCTACAAAGTCCTTAAACCAGAGGCCTCTGATTAGTAGCCGGCCCATCGTTTCTTACCGCTAAAGAAATAACACACAAGAAAGGCATATTTCCCTGAAAGTGGAATAAGCCTCTAAGCCCTAATCTATGGAGGACTGAGTCAGCGGCATCCACTACCAGTGTTGCGGTCGTTTAGCTGACATGGTTTCTTATATTAAGTTCAAAGATCTTGCCAGCGCAGCGAGGCGAGGTCAGTTGGTGGAGGTTTACGTATTTTTTTCGCGTACAAGGGTCTCAACTCCTCTACAAAGTATGTAACGATATAAACGAATTCTTCATCCACCACGCTCTACCTATGGATCTGCTCAATGGACTGCTCAAGGAGTTTTGTCGATTCAAACGAAGATAGTACGAGTACAAACCGTTGATGGTGCCGTCATGCATAGCCGCTTTTTGGATCAGAAACCAAACTATGATGTGAAGACATTGTTCCTTGATACAAACCTACCCATGCATATTGAACAGAGTGCATTTGTTATTACAGGTGCTAACGCGGAATGCAACGAGCCTCTTTGTTGTCGGGCGTCCAATGGCCCGCCTCTGACTCCGGGAGGAGGCGCCGGTCGCTGGGGTGACTACCGCAAGTGTGACACACCAAAACGCACTATCGACCACATGTTGAAACACATAGCAGACACACACACTGTTTGTATTATCTGTACCTTATGAAATAGTACCTGGCTGACTGACTGACAACGCAGTCTGGGTAAGATCTATAGATGGCACTCTCACTCAGCTCAGACTGAGTTAATACGAGACAGATTTATGTCAGAACATATTTGTGTCCCATATAAACTCTATCGTAAATCTGGAGCAGAGCCAGAGTGCGATCTATAGATCTCAGCCTAAGTCTTAATTTTTTCTAGGAAGGAACTTTCTGAGTAGAGAATGTACTCAAGGAATCTCCTTTCCATGCTAGACTTTAGGACTTTGAAGAAGTTTTTTGCATCCCCAATGGGATGAAAAGGGGTGGTGGAGTTTGAATGAAAAATCATTTTTTTAATATCTAGGTAAATCTACACCTGACACGGGCAAAGTCGAAGGCATCATCTAACCACTTAAGCCTGTTAATCGTGTATCCACCTTACTTGACCTGCTTAGTTGAATCATTACAGCTGTAGGTATATTCGAATCTGGGCATCTCTGTTATAATATTATTTATAAAAAAATTACATTTCAGGATATAGACTATATTTTATGGACTGGGGATTTGCCACCGCATGATGTTTGGAACCAAACAAAAGAAGAGAATCTTAAGGTCCTTCAAGAAACTGTTTCTCAAATGTCCGATATGTTTCCCGGAGTACCGATCTTCCCTGCTCTAGGCAACCACGAATCTTCACCAGTTAATAGGTAAGTGGATTAAATACGTAGAGCGGAAAAATCTTAAATACCTAATTAAGTAGGTAGTTAATCATTTTGCCGTTGTTACTTCAGTCAATTCCTTTGTAACGATGATAAGTTGGCTAACCCAAAGGTGCTATAATGGCGACCTTTCATTAGAAAACGCAGTGTTGGCAGATTGGACAGACTACTGACGACTGACAGACGCTGGATGCAAACGGCATAAGACCGCGACGTGTGGAAGTCCCTACAAGTTAGCAAGCAGATCTTTGTCCAACAAAGGATTGACAAAGACGACCACAATATAATTATTAACTACAGGATGTGAAAAAGATAAGCAGAGAGAAAAGAGATCAGGAATTATTCCCAAGTCCTAACCTGTTTTTATTTCAATGATTGTTCCTTAGCCCTTTCTCTATTTCTAAATCTCTAATAGTTTTCACGACACTGACCGTTTTTAAAATAAAACCCTATACTTACATTATTTACCTACAGTGACTAGAGCAGTTAAAAACTTGAAGCATTGACAAAACATACCGACCTAACCTATAAAAAGCTATGAGATGCAGTGCCACCTTAAAGATCGAATAAACAAATAAGCCTAATTAAAAATCCGATGCTTTTTTATGTTTATTTGTTACATTTTCCAGCTTCCCACCGCCATATATATCTTCGCCAGAGTCAAGCATCGCCTGGTTGTACAACGAGCTAGACGCGCAGTGGAGAAGATGGCTGCCCGCGGGAGTGTCGCATACTGTGCGTCGCGGCGCATTCTACTCCGTGCTCGTCCGCCCGGGTTTTCGCATCATATCCGTCAACATGAACTATTGCAATAACAAAAACTGGTAAAATAATTTCATTGACATCCTTACTGATTAATGGTTGTTTGTTTGGTGTTTTGTTTGTCCTTCAATCACCCATCAACGGAGCAACGGATCGACGTGATAATTTTCATGGCTATAATTGAGGACTTGAAGCGTTACTTACTACCTACTCTAGGCTTGTGTTTCCGCGGGATTTAGGAAATTTGACCCCGCGCGGACAAATTCGTGGGCAAAAGCTAGACTTCTTTATATGCTTTTTGTACCTAAATACTCCATCAAAAAATTATATTGGGTTATTCTTAAGTAATATCATAGGTATCACCATCACCCACAATTTTAATAGGTATTTTTATTATTTCATTATTATGTATTTATCTGCATACGCTCTGTTCATTCGCTGTACATACGTAGGTATATACAATAGAAATAAATTTTTTTTTTCAATTTAAGTCTGTTATGATTTCTAAATAACTATCTCTCATATCACTGATAGGGTACGAGTATTTGAAGAATACCACAACTCATAATTACAAAATGTGTGTGTCTGTTTGTTCGGACTAATTTGGAACGAGTTTGATTTTAACAGGACTTTCATGAGGCAGGTAGAGGAATGTAACTTACAATGCGTGATCTAGGCTATTTTTTATCCCGGGAAACCAAAGAAATTCCACGGCGTTTTAAGACGGGGCAACTAACTATGCGCTAATTAAAGTTTCTTACGAACCTTTGTGTATTGTCTTTCAGGTGGCTTTTACTCAACAGTACAGATCCAGCAACAGAACTGCAATGGCTCATCTACGAATTGCAATCCGCCGAATTCAATGGGGAAAAAGTTCACATAATCGGACACATTCCTCCCGGACATTCGGACTGTCTTAAAGTATGGAGTAGGAACTACTACGCTATAATCAATCGTTATGAATCTACTATAACAGCCCAGTTCTTTGGCCATACACACAACGATGAATTCGAAGTATTCTACGATCCAGACGATTTAGGTTTGTACTCGTATGAATATGATATTTTAATGTTTTTGCGATGAGCTTTTTATTGCAGAGGTAGGAAGCTACAACAGTCAATAACTTTTATACTTTTAAATATAAATACTTTAGGTCACCACAGGAAATGAAAAGGACATATACATTTTCATGACTGATAATTTAAAAACCATTCAAAACTGCCATTTCATTCGAATGATCTTCAGACTCAAGGCTCTATTCTTCTCTAAGGTTAATAATGAAGGGCAAAATTATAAAACATCACTGATTTAATAATTTCATGCCATTTCTTTCCAGGTAGAGCGACGAGTATTGCTTATGTTGGCCCATCAGTGTCACCTTATTATGATTTGAACCTAGGATATCGAATATACTACGTAGATGGAGATCATGAAGCCACAACTCGAGTAAGTCCGCGAATAAATAACTACCTACCTACTCAAAAATTAAAAATTACCCTCAAAGCAATTTTAGTTGGAGCCAGTTGCACATCAGGTGGTCAAAGACTCAACTTGACATAGCTTGTAGTTGTGGTATGGAGATACCACTATGGATAAGTATAATATGGACCACTTTTCTCGTTATTGGAAATTTTAACTTTAACGGTAACCTTAATTTAAGCACCTTATGTGCAGCTGGCTTTTAATAAAGCTTTATTTAACAAATTAAATTAAATTACATAATATTTTTTCGCTCTTACTTTAAGCTATTTTTTAAACAAGTTTGTGAGGCTGATACCTCATTTTAAGAATAGGTACCTAAGATCCAAATAAGACAAAAATTAGACCTAAGACCTACTTTTAAACTTTTCCAGCTAGTCGTTGATCATGAAACATGGATCATGAACTTAAAGGAGGCGAATCTATTTGGTTATCCGATCTGGTATAAGCTCTACTCAGCACGCTCCGCGTATATGATGCCGTCACTTCGGCCGCAGGACTGGGACGCGTTTATAGACGACATGACTTCCAAGGAGGATGTCTTCAACTTATATCACAAGTAAAGTTAAATTATTTCGCTATACTGCAATACAAAGGCATTGATCCGGTTCGAAGGACCAGTTAATAATTTAAGTTTTATCAGAAAATCCGCATGGGGACACCTATCCCTACTGGTAGGGATAAATGGGAAAAACATCCACTTAGTTCTACCGGTTGCGAATTGCGATCGTCTAGGACTCTTGGTGGAAACTCTGAGTTCACTTATCTCCTAATACCTACTTAATAGATAATATGCAGCTTTTCCGCAATTGACCGGCTTGTATTCTCGGATAGACAGGCATAATAATTATGATGTACCTACCTACCTATATTTGTGTAGATTCTGTGAAGTAAAGGTAGTTTTTATGATTCAGACACTACTGGAAGAACAGTCCCCGTCGCGGCACGTGCGACGGCGAGTGTCGCAAGCGGCTGATCTGCGACGCGCGCTCGGGGCGCTCGCACGACCGGCGCGCGCTGTGCACGCACATCGAGGCGCGCATCGACGGCGCCGCGCCCGCGCCGCAGACGTGGCGCGCCTGGCTCTATAACGGCCTGTCCGTCTCGTGAGTCTTTACCATCATGCGCTCGCCACATCTGCTTACTGCACGCTACTTCCTTCTTGCAATGCTCTCACAATTCATTAACGACCGGTATTATTATAATAACCTAGGTATCTAATAATCTAAAATCTACAGATTGAAGGTTTGAAAACTTTATCCGGATATGTAGTAAAATGTTGGCCAACCTACGTGGATTGATTAATTTTATTATTGACACGCTATATGGCTATCCTTATTCTGTGGTACTATAGGTGGTACTTAGTAGGTACATATCTGGAAAATATTTCCACCTTCAATCCATAAATTTTGGATTATGAGATTAGGTAGCATTATCGTAGGATACATTTTCACTGAAGTGGAGACGTGTACAGAATATATTTTATTTTATTTAGTGTACAGCAGACTAATTGATTATATTTATACGCGAAAATTTTACTAATTTGCTTTATTTTTCAAAAATTATAGTTAATACACGCGACGTCGTCCGCGTGGATTTATTTATTAAAAATCCCGCGGGAACTCTGATTTTCCGGAATAAAAAGTAGCCTATATGTCACTCTCCCGGTCCTCAACTAGACCCATGTAAAAAATCTCGTCGACCCGTTGCTCTGTTTCCGTTGATTGAAGGACAAATCAACAAACAAACACACTTTCGCAATTAATAATATTAGTAAGGATGTATTTGGTCAAAGCGTTGGGGACAAAACGCATCACCCTAATGCGAGGATAAGTTGAAAAAGAGATCGACCAATTTTTTAACTACTTATTTTTCTTTAGAATTTCCATGGATGCAAATGCAACAACATGGATAAAACCTAATTTTCCAAACTATGCTCGAACGTGTGTGTGTTCACCTGTGCTGACCATATTGATTCTTAACGGCCTTTTGCGTTTAAAGTTAAAATAAAACTAGAACATTATTATATTTATATATCGTACGTATCGCAAACATATTATAATTATCCATCTACATTTTCATCCTTTCATAGTAAAGCATGTTGCTTAAAAATTAGTTCCTAGTTCCTACCACAGAAATATATCAAGATAGAACGAAAAGTGGGTGCCCACGCGTGCCAACAATTTGCAATATAGTGCAGTTTCAAATAAAATAAAAACACGTGATTAAATAATTTAATTAATTATATTATTCCTAATAAATATTAATAGAAATAGATTCAAGGAAGTTAACGTCAAAAAAGGTGGCATTTCTTTTCACAATGTTTATTTTCAACAAAAATAACATTTCAAACACGGCCGCGGCCGGCGTGTTTTTGTCCGGAAAAGACACGCATTAATCGAGACTCGAGAGAGAACAAAACGGTGGCGATAACCATTCTATCTCAATATATTTTTGTGATTAATTTATAAGCAGCTGCAGGTAGTTAAGTACCTAAGTTAAGTGATTAGTTGGTATTTGGTAAAAGTCATGCACAATCAAAAATGTTATATTAAGAAAAGAACGTAATATAAGTAGGTACTAGTTGACCCGCGTAAAGTAGTTTTGTCGCTTACGCTTTTCTGCGAAAAACTACATAAGTATTTACCTTTTAAGACGGTACGCATGCGGGCACAAACCTAGAACCGAAAACGGTAGTTTGGCTGAGCGCTTGATGATGAAGCTGATGATAATCTGAGTGCGCGCTGGTGTACACCCTACGCAGGTCGTAGAGTCAGTTTTTGCAAAATTGAAAAGATAAAGAAAATTTCGCGATTTTCATGGACTTGCGGGGGACCTACCATAATGCTCGGCCAGACCTGTCTCGAACCAAGTAGTTAGTACCTCCGACAGTAATGCCTAAAAATAGCTTTTATTATAGAGATAAGTAGGCTAACTTATTTTAACACTTGCTAATGCTAAAGTATCTAATTCTACTTTTTGTATTATATCTCACAGACCTAGTGTACAGCAAGTTTAAATGGTGGTGGAAATCTTTTAGGTGCTGCACAGAAAAAGGTTGGTGAAGATTTTTGTACATAATAATTATTGTATTAGAAGGCCAGAGATAAATATAACGGAAATAATTCCAATGGAATTCCGGAAGTTTCCTTTGACATTTCGTCCATACGCGGCCCTATTTCATTATGTTGCATATCATTCGAATTCTGCTCACGTTTGTTTCGTTAGATTTGTCCCTGGCCTACGACTGAGATCTTTAGATCGCACGCTCATAAAAAACAGAGAGTCCGAGCAAAGTCAGGTCATGCACTTTAGATCTCAGCCAGAAGCTACGACCATCGCAAGGCACGTATGTAATTAGACTTCAACTAACATTTCACATGACATTAGGTACTATTTTGTATTTGTGTTTCTAATGATGCTCGAAACATAAATTACATAAAGTGGAACCGTTGCCGTCGTCCGGACTGAAACGATTTTGTTTATATGTGCATGCATATTATTATATTGTACTGTGAATAATAGTGCGGAAAGCCGCGTTGGTGTGAATTACATTTACTGGCCGGTTCACTAGCGGACAGCGGTTTCGTACGAAGACTGAAATTAGACGGTGCCTCGTTCACCGTTCATTTTTGCGAATATTTTTTGCGAAAATGAACCCTAAGGCCGAATTTAGACGGATGGCTCACCGATGACCCTTGAAAATGAAAACAAAAATCTCGAAAAATTAACCTTAGAACATTCACCATTAGGGCGAATTAAGACGGTTCATTGACGCAAAAATTTTCGCAACGATGACCGATGAACGAGGCACCGTCTAATTTGGGCCTTAAGCGCAGGTACCTTAGTAGTCCGTAAGATTAAAAAATTCGAACCCGTGATCTCTACCGTCTACGCTTGACGAGCCGAGCGTTACTTGATAAGGTGGTTCATCGGTTTGCGCTTGAGATGAACACTTTCCTGCGTATTTGGTCTACGCTTCTCGCCTTCAATAATAATTTTAGAATCCGATAGTGTTGGTACACCATAATTTATCTCTTCTACATTATTTCTCTTCATTTCAGAATGTCGATGATAATGCAAATACCACAAGTGGCTTCCCAGATACCCAAGTATGTTATGGGTCTTGGCTGAGTCGGAATTCGACACGAGATGAGACGACACTACTCTGCACCACCGGACTTTTCTACCAGAACAAATTTAAGTTATAAATAAGTATTTATTTTTAGAAGAAACAAAAACATAGAATTGCCGGTAACTTATTTAATAGAACCTAATACTTCAAATATTTTGTATTTATACGCGATCATTTCTGTGGCCTTGCTGTTTGTTAACGACGTTGAAAGTCTATCAGTGTAAGTTTGTAAATATCGTTTGTAAATTTTGTAATTAAAAAATTATAATAAGATTTTTACTTTTGTTTTATTTAAATGAAGTAACTAAATAAAACAAGGAATAGGTATATTACAAAAAGGTTTATTAAAATTAGAGACAAAGAGAGCTTCTCAAGCATTCGCATGTTCCATTGCAATTAAGTAAACTAAAATACCTACAATCTACAATATGTCAAGTAGATACTCGTAAAACAACTCGTAACTTACGATACGATATGAAAAACATAAATGTGGGAATTTAATCCATCAATAATATTTAATTAAGATTAAATGTTTAAAATTAAAGAGATTTTTAAAAGAAATGTCAATTTGAAATATTGTGAATATTAATATGATATTTACAAATAAATAAAAAGAATCATCTTCATCTTCATCTCATAATACGATAAAGATGAGCAAAGTAATGTCAAACAACCATTTTATATTTCTGTTTTGCACACGTGTCTCGCACTGAGTACGACCAGAAACAGAAATTGGCGGTTTATCATTCCTGTTCTTATCTCGATTGTAAAAATAATAAACCTAACATAAAACATTATTGAAATTGGAAAACGATAACCATGACCTGGCAAACTTATATTTTATCAGTGACTTTTTAAAAATTAAAAATAATTAGGGCCTGTTTACCACTATCCGTTAAAGTGTCTGATACATATCTAACAGGTAAAATAGCTGTCAGATAAATCTGTTTGTCATTTTTTAGAGTTTATCTGCTAGATTGTCTTATCGGCACTTGTGAAACAGAAATTTGTCCGCTATGTGTCAGACAAGTTGTTGATAGGCTATCGGGCACTTTATCAGCAAGTGGTGAAACAAGCCCTTAATAAAGTAACTGAAATTATATTAATTTAAAGGACATTATTTTGGCATACTTATTAGAAATTTAAAATAAATTTAAAAATATAAGTTTACCAGATACATACGATATGATATGATACGAGTACTTATCATGTAACAAAAATTTTAGAATCATATCAATAATTAAAAAAATTAAAACTATGTACAAGATACTAACTGTACAGACTAAATCTGAATAAAATGAGGTAGAGTTCAAATAATTCCTCTAACTTTCTTTGTGATTGAAGTGGAAAATCATCTCCATGTTGTATCTAAGATCAAAATCTTAATATATATAAATTACGTGTCACGTTGTTTGTCCGCGATGGACTCCTAAACTACTGAACCGATCTTTATCAAACTTCGTAACTATCTGTAATTTGGTCCAACTTAAAAGATAGGATAGTTTTTTTGGATTAGGGTAGTTTATTTGTTTTATTTATATAGATAAGTTGGCGGTACGAAGTTCGCTGGGTCAGCTAGTATTGTATAAGTATATTATCTAAATAATAACTCTGCAGTTGAATTTATAAGGCAATTAGAAACAGCTGTGTATATGAGTGTACATATATGCCAGATTTAAGATTTACCTATGTACCTATTTAATTTTCATACATCACTTAATCTTTTCACAATTTGTTCAGTCACTTAATGGTTCTCAAAATAATAAAATTTTTAACTAAGACAACCATATCGTTATTCGTTATGGCTATGAGTTATGACCCTTTTAAAGTATTATCTGAAACAATATACTGGAATGATATAATGCAGTTTGGTACTTTTTTTGACCTACTATTTATATTATTTTGTTCTATTAACTATAGTATTATTTCTATGAATTTAGTTAGGTACTATTATTAATAATAATAAAAAACTCAAGATGTATTAACCGCCGTATAACCTTTGAAAAATTAGGACAATAATGTTGTGGAATTTGGGATAGAACATAATATTTTGAATTGAATTGAGTTTTGACTAAAAGCTATTTGCATTAAAAAAAATCTATAACTATGTCAATTAAAAACTACAAGAACGCTAACTTAAATGACTCTTTTCACGTTAACATAATAAAATACCTTAGTATTCGAATTTAAATATTTACAAAATTAAAATACGCCCTGCAAGTATTGGTCCCAAAGCTTAAACCTTCTTCCTATCTTAACAGTGCCACAAAAACAGCGAGAAACATGAAAAAAAAACACACAAGATAATAATAATATTGCTGTTTTTACCATCTGGAATTGAGTTTTTTTACATACAGTCTTGTTCAGTGATAATAATCTCATGTTTAAAATAGTGGAACCTGCATTGAAATTTTTATGCAAATAGTAATAATAAATACTTAATGAGCTTTTAATCTAATAAAACAATAAAAAGGTCGCAATTTTAGTGTCGTTTGTCAACTACGCATACATCTTTAATGCGTTGGTAGTTATTACGACACCAACTAACTATAGAATACTGGCGACATTAATAGCAATACGAAATTAAGACTGATTTTCCAATGTACGTACCTGCATTAAATATTTTTTGACACTATTAGGACAAGTACATATTACGGTTTTAAAAATAGGTTTGAAACTCGTGTCGGGAAATGGGCACGAGTTTTTAAGTAAACCTAATGGATCGCCGTTCTTAACCTTTTAATATCTACCAAAGTTATTCAACCTTTTGGCTTTTTGATCAGGATATTGGCACTTATTACCGTTAGTATACCGCAGTAGTACCGTATAGAACCGGTTTTGGAAAAATAAGATTACGTCTTGTGTCGATACTCTGGCACAAAATAGCAGACGACTTTTTAAAACGGATGTACCTAACTACAATCACTATAATATATAATATGTAGTTTCTGATAAAACTGAAAGACGAATCTGTTTTTACTAAATTACTAAATTGCTATTCTATTATTTTCTAGCGATTTTTGCTTCTAGCTGCAAACATTGTTCAGGCCTACAATGTTATGACTTATGATAATAATTATTATTTTTGTGTATTTAAATCAAAATATAAGCAAAATAAATATTATTTTATATATATTTTTAATTTAATTTTTATTTTATTTTTTTAAATTTATAATTTCGGGCCTGAAGGTTAATGATTTAGATTTTAGTTTATTTGTAATTAATGCCTGTGGTTAAGGTCCTCATAATATGAGTATAGAGTTTGACGTGAGTTACTCACAAATTACTCGATACTCAGACTAATTTCTTATACTGGACGCTTTCAAGTAAAGATTTTTATATAAACTTGTGAAGAGGATACTGCCATTTGCGCAATTAGAATGCCATCAGCCTACTTTGTCGTATTAGTTTAAAAATTGCGAAAAACAAAATTAATTTTGAATTTCGCGGGCAGACCCTTTTAGTTCGCCTCAAGCAAAATCATACAAAACAGCGACAGAAATATTAAATTATCTCCAAACAAAAATTTTAGGAACCTAAACGTGTCACTCGGGACGCGACTAAAGGGCGATCGAAGTCATTATGGATGCCGCACCGCGCGACATGGCTCCGTCATTTGTTGATGGATTTTTGCATTATTTTATTCGTGTATATCTCAATATTATAATATCAACATCACTTCTATCAACTTCTCCATTGTTGCGGTTGTAAAAATTAGCTGATATTTTGCGACGATCCAAACACGCAGTTATACATATTTATTTATCATTCAGTTTTATAAGCAACTACAGATTATAGTGAGGGATGGTTGTTAGATGGGGTATAACTATTAACACTTTAAGATAAAAATAGAGCTTGGAAGTTAAAAAATCACGAATTTCTCAATTTTAGTTCTATTACTTATCTCGCGCGAGGAGAACTACTTTTTTTTTCTTTTCCTAAAAACCAATGTAATTACACATTTCTAATTATGGACTAGTAAAAAGGAAGAGTATTATATAATTTGTTTTCTTGCGAAATAAAATAATAAAGATAAAAAATTTGTTAAATCTGAAAAAAGAATGGTCTTTTGAAAGATTTTTTTCTAAATGAGAAGTTATTAAGTATATAAAAATAATTTAATACATTACAAGACTAATTGAGACATTTACTTAGTAAAATGAGTAGAATAATAATAGAATTAGTTTCATGAATTTGTAAATTGATAAAACTGTTCAAGTATTTGAAAAAACTATCAACTCTAAATCTTAAAATATCTTAATTATTATTATTGACTTATAAAAAATTGTTACAGTGATGTTGCAAAACTAGGAAATATTTTGTGAACAAAAAACAAAAATACTTCTTACAAATGAGTGAGGTAAGACATCAACAAAGTTTAGAGTGTAAAATGTCATATTGTGTGCTTTTAAGTGTTAAAACAGATATGACTGGTGTACTATCTGTAATATCACAGTTGCTGTTCTTTGTACTTATTTTAACAATTATTTATAACTGAAATTTATGGCAATATGTTCCAAAAATTATATACATAGGCATTAGTAGAACTAGTTACAATTATTAAAATTACAAAACCCTTTTAATTTTGAGCTCAAATTACTTAAATAATACAAAACAAAAACTGTCAACCTTATGTTATTGTTTATGGCAATAAAATATCAGTCTATTACATTATCCTACATTTTGGGTATTCCTCCATGAGAACATTCTAATAATATCAAAAATATTCTAAAAGCTAAACTTTATAAGCCAATTGTTGTATACAACTTTCCTCTTAGCAGATTCTTCTTGCCCAGTGTTACCTTTCCTTAGGCTTTTTATCAGGGCATTCCAGTAGAAGAACCAAGATAAATGGACATTGTGTAATGTTGTTGTACAGAATCTTTAAAATTAAACTAAATTGACAAGTCTAGTCCTATCCTTTTCTTCAGATAGCATTATGAAAGCGATAGCATGAGATGAGATTTTGTAGATATTAGATCTTTCAATTTGGTTTAGTTTAGATATTATGTACAACAGAATTAGTCATATTACAGGCAGGGGACACACAAATGACTTGGTTGACTAACTAACTGATAAGATTACTAGTGTGTACTGGTGCTATGCCAGTAATTTATTCGGAGATCAAACAAAGTTGTTGCTTTTAGAAAATTTCTTATAATAATTGTAAAATTTACCAGCAAGAGGTATTACAGTAAACTGCATATTAAAAAATGGCACAATATCAGACCTGGGGAATTCCCAATTGTATAAAATCAAAATTATTTCATACTAATCTCTTACAAATGATTTTTTAAATCATCAAATCTTTGGGTGTGGAATGCAAACAAAAACTTATATAAATCACTGGTATCAGTATACAACTATTATATTAGTCAGAGGAGTCTGCGCAAGTTTTTTCTGCTTTTCTTGGTGCCCACTGCACATGTATTTTTCTTCCTCTTTGAAGGACTAGGGCCGTCAAGGTCATATTTGAAGCAGTTCTTACCTGGATGCCTGTCGCATTTACAAAACCTGCAAAACTGGTAGGAGCAACTGACACTGGTGCATTCAGCCCATTCCTCCCCAGAACTTTCCTCTGTGACTTTGGCAGGTTGCTGGCATCGTCCACAAGATAGTTGCATACGTAGATCTAATGAGGCAGCCTACAAAAACATAAAATTAGTTATAGTTTCACTAGCAGTTGCCAGAGACTTCGTCCACGTACAAATTCTGATTTCCTATGACATTATCTAAACTGATACCCGGGGTGAGTATCAGTTTAGATAATCTCATAGGAAATCAGAATTTCAAAAAAAGGTAGGTAGGGTAGTTTGGAAAGTAGGTTCTAAAAAGAACCTACCTTCCAAATTCCAAGTTAACAATGCCAATAATTAAAATCGTCCTATAAAAACTTTCATCGCCTATTTTACCACCCTTAAGGGGGGATTTCCCAAAATAACATACAGATTTTTATAATTTAAAGTTAATAAACTAAATGCCAATTTTTATATGTCTAACTTCAAAAACATAGGACTTTCATGTAACCTTCCAAACCCCATTTCACTCCCTTAAGGAGGGGATTTTCTCCTAGAAGGAACTCTTCCAAATTTAAAGTTTGTAAGTTTTATAGTTTTTGAGATCACATGATGAATCAGTCAGTGAGTGAGTGACCTTTCGCTTTTATATACATATAGATTAATAAATGAGTTTGATTACCGAGTGAAAGTATACTTCACATTAAAATATTCTTGATCTTGACAGATTAAGTATGTGTTATTAAAACTGCCACAACATATTGTAACAAACTCAAAAAGGT
This sequence comes from Oeneis ivallda, assembly GCA_029955525.1. Lineage (NCBI taxonomy): Eukaryota > Metazoa > Arthropoda > Insecta > Lepidoptera > Nymphalidae > Oeneis > Oeneis ivallda. Next base: position 15,454,785 of record JARPMR010000003.1, read on the forward strand.
TTGAACACAAATTTTATATTGTGGACTTTATTATGCATTGTGATAAATTGCATGCTTGGCTAAGCAAGAGGGTCTATCCATTTCTTTGCGGTTGCCATAGTGAGGGAATTCAATCTTTGAGCCACTTAAAAAAAAATTGGTAATCCATATCATTAACTGTAGACTTACCTTTGCAAATCTTTTGAATTTAATGGTTTTTGGTGTCCCTGGAGGGCTAATAGGAGTACTTGTAGTCTTGGTCAACACATTGTGATTATTCAATACATTGTGAATCTCCATTAAAGGTCTTATCTGATTTTTTTCACTGCTTTTAGGAGTAGACATCTTGTTTTCACGATTTTCCCTTACATCCTTAAGGTAGTGTAAATACTCCTGTTTCTTAGACTTCACTTTGCTAACATCTTCCCAAACCTTTTGCCACAGGGGGCTCACCAAAGTAAACTTATAAATATCTTCATTGGTCAGATAACTGAATATTTTCATCACTGGAGGCATAACATTGGCTTCTTGATACAACATCTTTATAATATCAATTTTCTGATTAGGCCTAAGCTTATACACCTTGCCAGTGCTGTTTTGAGGTTTGGCAGGCTTAACAACAGGCTGTAGTGCTTGGGTGTCACACAACAGAGAGTGCATAGCAAAGTTAAGTTTCTTTACAGGTTTTCGTGGGTTTAGAGGACTACTTAACTTACAATTGCTTCTGCAGACTTTCTTAATTGGAGTTGTGGGGTATGGTGTGTGTGAATGTTCATTTTTTGTGCATAAATCTCCAGCTAAAAGATCTGCAGAATCAAAACTTACAGAAGAATAAGATCCATTTAACTTTTTATCACTAAATCTTAGCTTACATAATCCTCCTGCTATCATAGTTGTAGGAGTTGGGACTGAGCCACAGTTGCTATCTCTACTTTCGGGCTCTCCACTATATGCTCGTTTGACACCCCTTCGGTTTAGTGGTGATTCTGTATAGCTTTCCTTTGATCTGATAACTCCTGCACTGAACTGTAACTTTGGTCTAAAGTTGGCATCTGATTTTACATAACAACCCACTTGGAACTGTCCTGAGAAGCCAATTTGGCCCTTGAATATAGGATTGAAGTTTTCACTGGATATTTGCGAGCACTCCAATGAGCTTGGGGTGTATGAAGTATGGTAACCGCTGTCTTCAGTTTTCCAGTAGCCGACATTATCGTAAGTTAACCCTGGCGTTACGGGTTCCATATATTCAGAGTGAATATCCATATCGTTACGAATGGAGTTGAAGTCTGCAGTAACTGAATACGAGTTCTATATCACATAGCACATGGCAAAGCTCTTTTTTAAAGTTTAATTTTACTGTAGATGAGATCAATTGCACATAAATCAGCGTTTAAGTTTGAAACAAATAGTTATTGCCAATTATTTTATAGTTATTTACGTTACACTTTGTAGATGGAATTGAAAGTTGAAGCCAAATGCTGACAGTTATAGAGTATAGACCACGTAATACAGAATAGGTGTCACAATGATGGTGTCAGTTGTCACATTCCTAGTTCCATGGGTGCATTGCGGCCTTGATAAAATAGGCTTTCATTTGTTTGTAGGACTGCATGGAAGTCTTGGACGAAGAATCAACTTCGTCCGAGATGGAACTTGGAACTGGAACTAGGAATTACGACTACAGCCAATCCAGTGTTAATCATAGAGATTACCTAGCTCATCCCAAGAAGAATCAGCTTAAATACCTACACCACAGCACTCCATATTACATCCATCTGTACTCTGAGGCCATACTGTTATGGGTTATGGGCATGAAGGTAGCAAATACATGGAGGTGCCTTACCTACAAAAATCGGGTGCATACCTACAGAAAAAAACTCATAAAATGGCCGCCCATTAGGGAGTGTGCTTCGAAACTATCGACATCGATAAGGAGTGAAGCGATAATCAAGCATTTATGTATACGTAGTATTTATAGGTTATAATAATTACGTAACGTACGTTTGTACTCTATCAGGTACATATTATTCGCGTGGATTTAGGTTTTTAAAGATCTTGGAATATCCAAACAGGTTCGCTGCCGTTTTGTGAAATTGAAAGAGATCACCATATATAAAAAAGTACTCATTTATAAATTATAATATGTATCAATCGTTTGTTAATTATAAACCACTATTTCTTTTCATTAAAAGAGCAACTTGCTGGCTCATAGTAGTAGAATTTCTTTCTATAAGCGGTGGTAGAGTCGAAACATGACGTGCTTAGCATGAGACAGCTATCTGCATGCCCTACATATAAATAAACAAATATAGAATTCTAGTTGACCCGGCGAACTTCGTACCGCCAACTTATATTTTATATAAATAAAACAAATAAACTATCCTAATCAAAAAAAAAACTATCCTATCTTTCAAATTGGACTAAATTACAGATAGTAACGAAGTTTGATCAAAATCACTTTAATTTAAATTTAATTTTATATCACACAATATATTATTATCACACAAGTTAAATAGTTTAGGAGTCAGGGATTATTATTAAATCCACCTCTTGCTCTTACCGCAGAAAAGAAATGTATCACACGATCTTTTCATAATATTTTATGTAGAGGGATGTGTGTTATATTTATATTTTCCACGCCTATAGCACCCATCCATTTTTTTCTTTAAGTTTTCACTAGCCGGAAACGACAGCAGAAAACACGGACATTATCATCTATTATATAGAGGTATTAGATTCTAGCATTTATTATTTATGTGAAGTATTAAAATAACCGGATAAATGATATAAATTTCAACTATAAACACCAAACTTCTTGTATTATCTGATAATATGGTGATGAGCAGTACCTAATGCATTAGAATTTATTCAAGTCGTTTAACGTCACCTATAATAATATCGACAAGTCGATACTCCATTGACACAAATCCAATAACACGCAACTACTTGACAGGCTGACAGCTGAAGTTCAACCAATAAGAGTGAATACATAATGTGTTGTACATAAGGCTCATAAAATGGCGGATGGCACCCGGCTTGACTAGTAGTTACTTTATATATGGGCTATGGCCAATCTTAGCCGTGCTGTCAAACACAAGCCAAATGTCAAACATTCCAAATTTAACAAAAAATAAATGGTTTGGAGCATTGATGTGCATTTTGTATTAAAACTGATTAAAACAGTGTATATAATATGTATATCTCTGAATAATTATAGTCGAAATTTTCTTCCATTTAGAAAAACAAAATGATTGCAACAGTTTTCAAATGTAGACTAATAATAGTGGCCTAGTGCTACATACTACATAAAACACCTTTTTCTGTAATGTATCATGAATTCTTACTGTGCTAAATGAAAATGGCTCAAAATATAAAGGATCTGTGTCGTCTCTGTGCTAAAGGCGAACTGTTTACCAAAGATTTGACAGATGATAGTAATAAGAATATTCTCAAAATGATACAGGAATATATTCATATATCTGTAAGTTTTATGTCTTTAATAGTTCTTCATCTTGGGGAGTAGCAGCTATGCACGACTACTTATAGTTTCATATCCACTGTTGTTGGTCTATTGTGATTGTGACTATCTACAGTTCGTCCAATGCTGGTATTCCTCTCCTCGTCTTTATGTACAAATTATTTATCTATGTGGAGACTTAGAACTATGCGTTCATCATCATCAGCAACCCATCAACGGCTCACTACTGAGCGCAGGTCTCTCAGAGAAGGGTATAGGCCATAGTCCACCATGCTGGCCCAATGCGAATTGACAGAATTCACACAGCTTCGAGAACATTATAGTGAACTCAGGTGTGCAGGTTTCCTCATGAGGTTTTCATTCACTGTTGAAGCTTGTGATATTTTATTTCTTAACCACACTTAGAAAAGTCAGAGGTGCCCAGTGCGATCCCAGGATTGAACCTGTGACCCCCCGAATAGGAAACCACAGTCCTAACCACTAGGCTATCACTGCTACAACTATGCTTTAGTTCAGGGCAATAACAAAGAAAGTGCAAGTCTGTGCAGCCTCATAACAGAGCCTACACACAGCCATGTCCATAAAGCTTCAAGTCAAACAGAATTATTGTCTCATTAGTCCAAAAATAGTTACATAGTGTTGCCACTTTTAGTATGAGCTGTTCTTGAGCACAAACTGAAATATTATAGTGAATACCTATGTCAAATATTATAGTGATAATAATCACCTTCATAAATACCAAAGTAGCTTTTGTCTAGCAATTTATTTTTGAGCTCCCTGTCCACACATTGTTGCCTTGCTATATGTTGTTACCAGTGGCGTAACTATACCATTCGAGGCCCGTGGCAAATGAATCGGATGGGGCCCTCTCCCACCCATATAAAGAAGTTCAACCAACGTAAATATTCTTTTTACCATGTACTTACGGCCCTCTCGGGCTGGTGGCCCTTGTGGGCTGGGGCCCGTGGCATTTTGTCTAAATGCCACCCTATAGTTATGCCACTGGTTGTTACTTTCACTATTGTTACTGCCTTTATCCAGCAGCTCCTTGCAACTCAAAGCATGTGGTGACACAAGATGCCCAGCTGTGGACATCTTGTAAAATGTGAAACCTGTATAATAAAAGAGGTTGACACAAAGATAGTTAAATATTTTAAAAATTGTGTTTGGGTGATGCTTCCATATTATATGAACATAATAAGAGACAGTTTTAATCAATCAATATTGTGGATAAACATTTAATTTATATATTTTTAACCGACTTCAAAAAGAGGAGATTCTCAATTCGACATGTTTTTTTTTTAATTTTTTTTTGTTGATGTAAAAATTCAAAAGGAGGAGGTTCTCAACTCAACATGTATTTTTTAATTTTTTTTTGTTGATGTCCATCCATATCTCCATCAAATCTTAACTGATTTCATTTTTTTTTTATTTGAAAGGGCGTATCTGCAGGTAAGTCCCATTTAAATTTAGGCTTCAACATACGCTTACAAACTGAAATTATTTTAGACTTTTCAGTGGTGTTTGAAGTCTGTTTTTTTTAAAAGAATTTTTATATATTACTAGCTGACCCGGTGAACTCACCTATATAAATAAACCGAATAAATTATCTTAATAAAAAAAAAACTATCCTATCTTTCAAGTTGGACCAAATTACAGATAGTTACGAAGTTTGATCAAAATTGGTTCAGTAGTTTAGGAGTCCATTGCAGACAAACAACGTGACACGTAATTTATATATATTAAGATTATAGACTGGCTTCGCATTTGTTTGCAGGTAGATGAAAACGACGATTTACCTACTAAGGTGTGTCTAAACTGTGAGGAGAGAATGGTTTCATTTCAGCTATTTGTCTTAGAATGTCTGAAAGTGCAAGAAACATTAAAGAAAATGTGTGTAGAGGCATGCCAAACATTTCCCATTAAGTTTGAAGATGACATTATGGAGTTTAGGTTGCAACCTATTAAGTCTGAGGTAAGTTCATATTTTGTGAATGTGGTGTTAACTAATGTTTTTCTGTGCTAAAGCTAGATGCACAGTGATAATCTGTTTTTTCTTGTTGTAGGTTAAAGTGGAAATGATGCCAGAGGAATTAGTGAGTGAGTACAAAATAAGCATGTTAAAAAAGTAGCTGTTATAATAAAAACTAGACTTTTACTGTATGCATTTAGGTTTATTCAAATCCCTGTGGGAAATTATAGAAAGCCATCTATATCACTACATATATGTCTTGTATAGACCTCTACTTATAAAAAAAGTCTTGTCAAAATCAGTTGTTCCAAAAATTAACCCTGACAAACAGACTAAAATTTTATAAAGATGTATTTGGGTGAAAATATTGAAATGAGCCTTAATAAGAGGCAGTTGTTTTGAATCAACAAAACATTCATTATTTATTGATATGTATTTGTAATTTTGTTGATGTCACATTATGTACTTGCATTTCTTTTCTGTCATTTGACTAGTCACCTAGCACATTTTCTAGCCATGCTGAACATGACTCTCCCCTCCAAATAAGTGGAAGGCTTAAAAGTGAGTACAACAATAGTGAAACGGGCATAAATTGGACCAACCTTTCAGTATTCATTCCACACCTTTAACCATTGCACTATTGAGACCATAGAAATCTTAATAACAAGGCAATAGAAATGCTACATGTGCTACGTGGAACTATACCGAACGCATTCACCACCTTGCAGCTACAACTACTTACACAATTTCATTACTAGGAAACCACACATACTTATTGTACACTGAATGCTGTGCAGACAGAATGAAGCAATAAAAATAGTGAGTTAAAGATGCAAATGTGTTGCATCGTTCGCTTACCTCACACATCGCTGTATCTGTAGTAGTGAATACGTATACATCGCGCTGGAGACTCTCAGGGTCTCCAACGCGCCGACAGGGTCACGCGTACACAGCATTCCTGTGATTGAGACTCTCAATTACTTTTAAGTTACTAATTACTGAGCTGATTTTCTATTTTTTCTATTCAAGATATTAAATGAAAAACAAAAACGCATCTACTTCCTAATTACGATAATTATGAAAAAAAATGCAATGCACTTTCATTATAAACTTTGTTTTATAGATGCAATAAACAATGACCAATCATTTGGAGATCATTATGAAGTTGATGACTATTGCAACAGTGACACTAGAATAGACAGTGATGGTGATTTGAGTGACTCTGTAACATTAGCAACACTAAAGAAGACAAAGCTGAAGAAGAGGAAACAATTAAGTGAAGAACAGCAAATAGAATTTAAGAATGTTCTCAAAAAATCCAATTTGAATGTTAAAGATTTTGTAAAGTAAGTAATAATATCATATTTCAATCATTGTTTGATATTTTTGTTGCCAGTGTAAAAACTAAAACACTGTCTACCGCTCTAAAAGAGATAATAAATTAAAATGTATTATTTAATGTTTTAGACTAGAATGTAACATGTGTGAAGAAGCCATGTCAACGTGGAGCGCTTTAAGAGTTCATTATGCTAAAGTACATAAAAGCAAGCCCATGGTGTTTTGTCTATGTGGTTTCCTCATCCGCTCTAAGAGTGTACTCTACAAACACGTATCAGATCACAGGATAGAAAGCCGTAAACTTAAAAAGAACGATGGCTCAGATTCGGAAAAAACCGAAGAATCAAAGTATTCACATTTAAATGTCAATGATTTTGTGAAGTATGTATTATTTATTATACTCTTTTTTTTTACCCACATTTATTGTAAGTTTTAGATCGGCAACAGACTTATAACACATAACCACCCAACCCAACATCAAGCAATGTGTATATATACTGAAATGTAATGAACGATTGAAAATGGTTTCTGTGAAGTTAGTCAAAAAGTAAAAAAAAGTGTCAAGGTGTAAAAAATGTCAAGTCTACTCGCTAAGAAGCTCTCATTTCGCTGTGTATTTTTTTTTAGAAAAAACAAACATATTTTTTTGAAACATGCAATAAAAAACACAGTACGAAGAAAGTTTGGCGAATGACGATGTGGATTTGTTAGTACCACTATCTTGAAGCCGTTCTAGGCCGCCATCTCTTATGATGAAGTAAACAACTACTATTAAAAGACTTAGCTGATACCATGTGACTATTTACTAAGAAATGCATTAAAAAACTTTCTATGATATATGACGTATGTGAAAAAAAATAATAGGCAATTTTTTTCAGCTTCACATGCACATATTGTCAGAAGGAATGCACAAGCTGGTATAGTCTGAAGGCCCATTGTGAAGGGAAACACAAAACGTCGCCAGTAGTTCGCTGTAGCTGCGGCATTACTTTGAAGTCTAAATCTGTTTTGTACAAACATGTACAGGATCACAAAAATCCCAATGTTATCTGGTTAGTGTCACTTTAGCACCATATTAGTGTCACTTACTTCTGTGGTGCTATTTTCTTAAATGTCTTATACTTATTGTGTAATCTGTTTTGATATCGTGTGTAAACCATAAAAATAGTATTCCCTACTACAGTAAGAAGTGAATTTATTTATTTATTGAGAAGGTACACAAAACAGGTTGCAACCAAAATATGGACAAAATACAATAACATCACATTTGTGTTCCAAGTAACAACTCTTAATAGTTATAAAATTTATACATTGGGTGTATAGAAATTATAGTTATAACTATACAGTTAACATAAATATTTAAAACTTAATAATTTAAAGTGCATTTTTGAATATAAATAATGTCTCTAAAACTAAATACAATCTATAAGATTACTATCTTTATGGTATTAACTTTACCAGCTCCTCATTTGTTTGTTTTTGAAATCATATGAAAAAATATACTTGTAGAATTACAAATCTACCCCTACTCTACTCAATGAGCTCTTAATAAAGAGATAAGACACAACAAATGACATCAAAAGAAAAAATATAATGAGCATCACTTATTATCATCAGCAGCAAGCCATAAACGGCTCACTACTGAGTGCAGGTAGTAAGTAGTGAGCCGATCTTACTATATATTATTTATATTCATTCTATCTTCCCATAGATAACAGAGTTATAGCCCAGTCCACCACACTGGACCAATGAAAATTGACAAACTATAGTAACAACTACTACTTAATGTTATTACAGTTCAAATTTTAAAGTATGGCATTAATATTTTAGTTGTGACAAATGCCCACGAATAACTAAAACAGAAGCGGCGATGAACAAACACAAAATGAGGCATGTACCAAAGTCTGAGCGGAAGTTCTGCTGTGCTTCATGCGACAAGGTGTTTAACTCTAAGGACACTCTCAAATCACATGAACGGTCGCACATACCGATTGAAGAAAGAAAAATATACCGATGTGAAATATGCGATCTGAAGTGAGTACATCTAATTTTCCTAAATGTTAGAATACAGTTAAAATACTTTTTATTGATAACAATGATCTGCCATCTTACCTGTATGTTAAGTGGTGGTATCTCGATGGTAAGTGACGACGCAGTCTAAGGTGGTAGATGGGCTAATTTGGAAGGTGGTATGGCAGTTTTAGTTAAATCCATACCCCTGATCAATTTCTACACGCCATCATGCTTAAACAGTGTATTGCTTGGCGGCACGGCCATTGGTAGCATGGTAACTAACCAGACTGATCTCCACTATGTAATTAATGTTAAAAGTAGTAGAGTAGAGCAATTCTCGGTATGTTTTTAACCTCCGACAAAAAAGAGGGATGTTATTGCGTGTAAATTCACATTCGTGTGTATGGGAGCGGGCAGACTGGCTACTTTTAGCGGCAGCGATCGCGCGTCTTTATTGCCTTTAGCAGTTTTATGGCTTTTTGCGTGTATCGTATTTCGCGCGCGCGAAAATCGCGACTCAAACGCGTTCGCGTTTTTATAGCTTTCGATCGCAGAATTGCGAAACCGCCCGAAACGCGACACACGCAAAAAAGGCCCTATAACCGCTAAAGGCTTGGCATGCATGTCTGCACTCTGTGTATCCTGCGGTTGGCCGTAGCACCAGTAAATGCGACCATCTGGTAATGAAGAATTTGGTGTCGCTTAGATACCATTCATTACCATTACCAACCAACCATATGGTACAAATATGACGTTACGTACAGATTCACGACTCGGTCATCAGCTGCGTCGCACAAGCGCGTAGTGCACGAAAAGATCAAGAGTTACGTGTGCGACCTGTGCGGCTACGCGTGCGGCACCAACGGCGAGCTGCGTCAGCACCGCGCCATACACAGCGACGACAAGCCCTTCGTCTGCAGGACCTGCTCCAAACCGTGAGTACATTACTGGCACTGCAGAGAGATGGAGAGTAACACCTGCAATCTGTGCAGCATTTTTCAAGGAAGGACACTTTCACAACAGACAGACACAAGTAAAGATTTTTATATAAACCTGTGAAGATGATATTGCCATTGGCGCAATTAGAATGCCATAAGCCTACTTTGTCGTATTAGTTTACAAATTGCGAAAAACCAATTAAATTTGAATTTCGCGGGCAGAGCCGTATAATCCACCTTAAAATTAACTCCTGCTGGCTGCTAAACGATGTACTTACGAAACTTTTTGTTTAAATCGTTTGTTGCATTCAATTGTACAACAGTGTATTACATTGTATTGAAAAAGTTGTTATTAAAAATTTATCGCTGCTGCATGAAATTTGAATTTCGCGACCCGTAGAATCCACCTTCACGAAGCGCTCACATAATTACCACCTATGGATCCATGCGCTTTACAAATTCTTCTTCTTCGCGTGCCTCTCCGACTAGTGAAGGTTGGCAGTCAGCTTCGTAAATTCGACTTTGTTCTTCGTGAGGCGAAATAGTTCTGCCGCACTCGCGATTCCAGTCCACTCTCGGATGTTGCGCAACCAGGACTTTTTTCTGCGACCGACGCCTCTTCTTCCGGCAACTTTTCCCATCATGATGAGTTGTAGGAGTTCGTACCTCTCGTGCCTGAGCACGTGCCCCAAATATGCGACTTTCCTCATCTTGATGGTTTGCATAAGTTCGCGTTTTTGATTGATTGATTGACTTTACCAATAGCAATCCCTTATCAAAGCGTCCCCCTAAATTCTCACGACTCACATTGATCCTCGACGACGTTGTACAGATTCAAAACGTATTCGAATCTGAAGACGCACATGGACACGCACGAGGACACGTCGTACGTGTGCTTCGTGTGCAGCCGCGTGCTCAACAGCCGGCGCACGCTGCGCAAGCACCTGCTGGTGCACGAGGACAAGTGCCGCCACGTGTGCTCCTACTGCAACAAGGCCTTCAAGCGGAGGCAGACGCTCAAGGTGTGTGCATTTCAGAATATGTATGTTTGTTTGTTGGTTTGTCCTTCAATCAAGCAGCAACGGATGTAATTTTTTTGCATAGGTATAGTTGATTCAAATTCAAAATTATTTCACGTAGGCCAACCTGTGGCTCTTGTGACACGTCATGACTCTACCACCGGTTCGGAAAGCGGATTCTGCTGAGAAGAGCCGGCAAGATGCTCAGCTCAGCAGTTGCTCTTTTCAAAATAATCATTTTACGATATTATTATACAGCTATTACATTGTTATAAGTTTTTTATACTATCTTGTAGGCAGCTGGATGCCAAACCGATTTAACCCATGCAACTTTGTTAGAATAAAATATAATATTTCCACAATGAGGGGAAGTTCCAAAAAAAAATGTACTACAATTCAGTTCATGTTAAGACGGGCAGACAGAAAGTAGCCCCATTTCCGCCGGCGGTACCCGTTTACGAGCATGACGCATGATCCAGCCGTTGCCTCGCTCGACCATATTTGAGGGAGCGCGACGCGCGACATTCAGAGTGACTTAGGCTACCTTGTGTCACGAAAAACAGAGGGTTCCAGTGGGATTTTTAAAATTCTAACTGCATGCAGACGAAATCAGAATCAGTCAGTTGAACACGGCATAAAGCCAAATAACTTTTGTGTGTCAATTATTACGGAACGCATACTTTGTCGCGATTAGAGTGTAACGATTAGTAAAACGACGTGTTTTGCGGATGAGGGTGCATGTGAGGATATTAATATTACCACTTTTGCGGATACCGATGAGGTTATGGATGTAAGAAAATCTAGCAGATTAGGATGAGGAGCATGACGATGACTATGGATACTTTTAAGTTTTTAGTCCGTTTTGTGTTAGAAGAAGAAAGTCGTGGCTCATTCTGTGTGATTCTTATAGACTACTTAGGTCCTGGATATCAAAGAGTACCCACGAGATTTTTAATAAATCGCGTACGAGGTCACGCCCATTTCACCTAATGATAAAAAACCTTGTCATAGTAATTTATATGGTAATCTCTTAACAAAGAGGACTTACCGTCGTATCCGCTAGAATATCTATTCGTGTGTGTGTGTGTGTGGTCAGGTGCACATGTACACGCACACGGGCGACAAGCCGCTCACGTGCAAGTGGTGCGACGAGCGGTTCTCGTACGCGTCCACGCTGCGCTCGCATCGTCTGCGCTGCCACCCCGACAAGATGGCCGCGCAGTATTCCTCCTATAGCACGCAGGTCGTCATGCAAGAGGTAAGCAACCGAGATCAGAGGTGGCTCTGACCTCAACAACTCTACCACCATCCAACCCCTCCCGCACCGCACCGCCGCCACCAAACTACAGCCGCTACAGAGTATTTTTAACTGACTTCAAAAAAGGAGGAGTTTATACTTTATCAATTCGTCGGAATCGTTTTTGAAGTGAAAACGTCTTTAGGCGCGTTGAGCACTTTTTTGGGTGAGCAAAAAACATGGATTTCGCGTCATCGTCACCGTCACAATCGTCACCTGGAGACTTCAGTAAGCGTTCAACATTTTAGAAGTTCTCAAGCAACCTTGTACAGCGCAGCGGGCAAGCAGCCGCCTTCCTTACCGTTTAATGTATGATGTCGCAGGTTCGAATCTCACTCACGAAATCGTGACAGTGCGCTTTTCTTATTTGTTTTTAATTATTAGCAAATCTAGTTTTCACTTCTATCGGCAGTCCCTATATGTATGTTCACCGATTCCTCGAAGACACCTGAACCAATTTGGAAAATTCTTTTTTTTTTCTGAAAGGATATACTCCCCAGGTGGTCCCATATAAATTTTATCGAAATCGGTGGAGCGGTTTTTAAAATATCAACAATAAATTATATACTTTCTATAGTGGCGTGGGAGTTTGAAGTCGATTTTATAAAAATAATTTCTTATATTAAATTATCTTCCTACCAATTAACCGGTGAACGTCCAGTGCTGGACATAAGTCTGTTGTATAGACTTCCACATGTATCGATCTTACGCTGCCAGATCCTGTATCCAGCGGCTTCCTGCGACTTGTCTGATGTCGATCCATCTAGTGAGAGTCTACAAATACTGCGCTTTCCGGTGCGAAGTCGCCTCTCCAGCACCTTGAATCCCCAACGACCATCGGTTCTTCGAACTGTGTGGGCGACTATTGCCACTGAAGCTCGCAAATCGATGAGCTATGTCCGTAACTCGGATCTCGTAGCAATACTATAGTAGGTACAGCTCTCTCTATCGCCCGCTGAATGATCCTGAGCCGTATGAGTCCGAAGGTGCTCTAAGACGACTTACAATTGTCTACCGTGCAGTTTAAACTGTCGTGATACATGTGCTATGATTTTTTAATGTGGTTATTATCATTTTTTTTTTCATTGTTACAGGGATATATCAAAAACGACATGCCTATGAATAATGTGAAATCCGATGTGGAAGCTATTCAATTATAATAGTAATATTTACATTAATTAATCTAATATCATAATAATTTTATTATTTATCTTTAGAATAAAATATTGTCGCCCAAATAATTTAAGTCGTACTTTAATCATGATTTTTTGTTTAATAAACAAGTATCATTTTAATTTACAATATAATTTTTTTTTTATTTATCTCCTCTTACCCAATCTCTTAGCGAACCATTAAATGGTTTTCATCTCAATCTCACAACCTCAATTAATGAAGTAAATTCCATCAATTTAGATACAATATTTTTTGGGGATTGTACCTATACATCTATATATATAAAAATCTCGTGTCACGATGTATATTCGTGATAAACTCGATCTGATTGTGATCATACTTCGTAACCATCTGTAATTTGGTCCAACTTAAAAGATAGGATAGTTTTATCTTAATTATTGACATCAATATTGGTTATTGCAAATTAAAATAAATGTTAATTACACGACAGTCGAGACTCAGGTATATATACAGTTCGAGATTTAGATTGCTATAGGCAACCTAACAACCTAACTCTCGAACGATGTTAGATTGCGAGATAGTCTTAACACAAATAGACTATTTATCTTACTAATCCTTACTATATATTATAAATGCGAAATATATATATATATAAATGTGAAAGTGTGTTTGTTTGTTGGTTTGTCCTTCAATCACCTATATATATATATATATATATATATATATAGGTGATTGAATATATATATATATATATATATAGTTGAGGACCTGGAGAGTGACATAGGCCCGGAAAATCAAAGAGTTCCCGAGGGTATTTAAAAATTAAATCCACGCGGACGAAGTCGTGGGCATCAGCTAGTAGCATAATATACCTAACCACTAAACAAACAAGGCAGTTCGGCTGCGGGTGACAAGATCCCGGGTTCGATTCTCGGATCGGACCAAAAATGTAGGTTTTGGTAGCAAATCCATTGTAGGCTCATTTATAGGAACGTTCCCTCTCCTATTTTCATTTCAGTACCTATCTAAGCCTTCATCGTTTATAATACAAGTGTCGGAACTCGTACGAGATTTAAGTTCCTCATGTGGAACATAATGTTAATGCATGAAAGAGATATGGCACAATTTCACTTCTTATAAATGACACAGAAGCTACGCTTTTCACGATGCACCGCGCATTCACAGCGTATGTTGGAATGAAGCCAGTAACGTGTGTACTGCGAGAGTGAAGTGAATAGAGAATTTTTTTCCCAGCGGGTATTGGTGGTTTGGATCCAAGCGAAGATAAGCGCGGCCGACCGTCAGCGACTTGGCAGGCCGCCAACATCCATCCGTGCCGCACCTCCCCAACCCTCCATTTAACAAATTACGTAACGCAGTAAAAACGCTACATTACGTCACGTTGATGGTTCACACGATAGCTTATCGGCCGCAAGCCTCTTAGTAACTTGCGCTATTAGTTTATCTTGAATACGTACGACTAAGCACGGACGATATTTTTCTAATAAGTAAGTATACCTACCCATCTTACTTGTTACTTGGAGTTATAAGAGTTAGAAACTTACTGTCTCAACTCACAAACCGCCTATACCTAGAGTTGGACACATAAATATAATCACTTCGTTTTTGCATTGGGTAAATTAAGTGTGAGGTTAATTTTGTTTTCCTGAAAAAGAAAAAGAAATTGTAAACTCAAGTTTACCAATCGATAAATCAGAAATAATTATGGTCAACAGAAGTTTATGTAAAGGTATTTTACAGGAAAAATAAAACCAACACTAACTAGGTAGCATAGTTTTTTGATATTAATAATAAACGTCTCGTAAAATAAAGTTAACGATTAATAAATATCTGCTGTAGGTAAGTTGCCGAAGAGTTGGCTATCCCGCAGACTACTTGATGGCGATGCTGTAGCATCAGCTAAGGTTACCAATTACCATGTCTTGAAAATAATCCGTACTTATACCAAATTTCAAATCAAACGCACCAATGAAAGCTTGTAAGATCCTTTAATCAAGTAAAATATGAGCTGATGATCTTCAAACGCCTGAGCAGTTCTTCATATATTATAGTTATACAGTTAAGATCCACCTCGATTACATTAGCTTTCAAGCAGAAAAAAATCGCACCAATATCGGTTCATTGGGGAGGCTGCTACGAGGGAACAGACAGACACACAGATAGACTCATACACAGATACACACGTTAAAGTTATAACACCCCTGTTTTTGCGTCGGGGGTTAAAAATCTGCAGTGTGCTGCTAACAGTCAGCTACTAACTTTTGTTAATATAGAAATAAATACTTAAATGATAAAGTTAATCGGGCCTAATTACCACATTTTCCCCTTTGTTGCTACCTAAGTCAGGCATCAGGAAGTAGGTAGGTATGTACTTATTTATCAGTGTGAAAAGATTTACAGATATCGCAGTCTTATTTCTTTTTGTAGAAGTAGGCAATTTCACGCACAGCCAATAGATATACCCTTGGAGAGGTTCGCGTGGTCCCCCGAATACAGATTGCGCATAAGTTTCCTCGCTTGTTAGAAACCGCAGGTCAATATATTGGACGGGAAACGTTATTTACTATTTTTAGGGTTTTGCGTAAAATGAGAAACACTAAATTCACAGCTATGTTGTCGTCCACCTAGGTGGTGCCATCACGATACGACGATTAGAAGCCCAGTAAAAACGAAAAACGCAGACAAAGTCGCGGGCATCAGCTAGAAGACAATACTAATGAAAATAAATATTGCAACTCTAGGAATACACAAATTATTCCAAGTAGATTTCTACAAGTAGGCTTAGTACAATGCTACGGTTTCTACAAAAAAAAAAATAGTTATTTGTGTTATATGGGGCCAAAGGAATTTTTTGTTCCCCGAGGGCGTTATTTTGAATTCAGAGCGAAGTGAAGGATGCTATAGTAGACTCCCGAGCGCAGCGAGGGATTCTAAAGTAGAATCCTGAGCGGAGCGAGGAATTCAATATACGCCGCCCGAGAACAAAAAATTTTGGCCCCGAATGACACACAATATTTTTCTCACCTCCGGGCGGAAAGCGTCAATTTTCCTCCCGCTGCGCTAAACGAAAATGTCGCTTTCCGCCTCCGTTGAGGAGAAAAATAGTATACACACCACGGGCAGTAAATAAGAAAGCCTCAGATCACATGTTTATTGACCTCGGCTTCGCCTCGGACAACAATTACATGTGATCTGAGACATTTCTTATTTTACTGCCCTAGATGTGTAATATACTATTTCATCATTACCTATGAGAAAAAGCTAGGAGTATCAACCTACTATATATATAGAGTATAGACATTACCAATACGTATATTGAAAGTTTAAATAAAACACAAATAAATTTTTATGAAATAATTAAACATTAATATTTATGCTGGAAGTATGGGCGTATATGTCTAATCAACAAATTTGATCACGTGACTTATCGTAGACAACAGCTTCTCAAACATTTTTGAATTTCGACACATTTTTGAATTCTCTCTTCTGATTGGTCCGCGTTAGTGCTTTAGTATGCTAAAGCACTATAACGCGGACCAATCAGAAGAGAGAAATGAAAAGTCCCATGGGGTTAAAATGAAATTTTGCTCCCGCTGTCCTCTGAAGCCAATATTCGTTTTTCGAATAGGTATGATGAAAAAAACATTTTCATATCTTCAACCAGTCTTCAACAGTATTTCTATTAGGTATGGTCAAAACAAACGTAGAGTAATGCTTAGGTAAGTTACCCACTCGGTGTAGCTTTTAATATTTTAAGCTCTAAAATGTAACAAAGGTTCAGCATAGTGATCTCGTCGTCTATGCTTCTAGTGTTTCTACTCCTGTTTTCTTTTACATAAAAACAAAATAAATAGGTATTATCAAAGTTTGATAATATCTATTTATTTTCATAAGAGTTGCATGTTAAATTTTTTTTAGCTAACTTCATATTTTTTTCTTAGTTGATATGGTGGAAATACATAATATACAGTTGTATCCAGCCCCCAAAAGATATATAATGTATCTACCTATTACCTGTGGGTTGGAAAATGTAGAGCTCTAATCACTATTTACCAATATTTTACCCTCAAGCTACCTATGGATGTTTAAATATTGACTTCTGCAATGTGCAACCCCATTGCACATTTTAATCGCCTGACTTGCAACAGGGTATTAAAGGGGAAATAAGTCACTATCGTACAGAGAGGCATTGAAGCGACGAACTAAGCACGTCTGATGAAACGTTTTAAACGCGAGCTAGCATTGAAACCTTGATACAAGTGAAAACCCGAACTTTATAACTTCTAAAGTCCTATAGGCAAAGCAGGACGTTTAGCGACGGAGTGGTGCCATCGCGAACTTAATGTATTGAGACTGAGATTGAGAAAATTTAAACTTAGACCCATAATAGTAGCTATACCTATTAGGTACCTTTTATAGACAAATTAAAAATGAAATCCTATTATAATATTATAAATGCGAAAGTTTGTGAGGATGTTTGGATGGATGGATGTTTGTTACTCTTTAACGCGACAACGAATGAACCGATTTTGCTGAAATTTGGCACAGACATAGATTAGTCTGGAATAGCACATAGGCTACTTTTTATCCCGGAAAAGCAAACAGTTCCTGCGGGATAGCATCGCTATTTTTTACGCATTTGTCCTTCAAAATACGCGCAATGGAGATTTAGATTAACGTGATTTTTTGCACAGGTAAAGTTAAGAGCCTGAAAAATGACAAATGCTACTTTTTATCTCAGGAAAACAAACGGTTCCTGCGGGATATTAGTATACTACTTTTCACACATTTATCTTTCAATTATGCGCCAACGGAGTTACAGATTGACGTGGTTTTTTGGAGAGGCATAGTTGATGACTTGAAAAGTGGCAAAGGCTACTTTTTATCCTGGGAAAGCAAACAGTTCCCGCGGGATATTAGTGTTCTACTTTTCACATATTTATCCTTAAATAAGGCGCCAACGGAGTTACAGATTGACGTGGTTTATTGCATAGGCATAGTTGAGGACTTAAAAAGCCCAGGAAAACAAACAGTTCCCGCGGGATATTCATATGCTACTTTTCACATATTAATCCTTCAATTATGCGCCAACGAAGTTACAGATTGAAGTGGTTTTTTTAATAGGCATAGTTGAGGACCTGAAAAGTGAAAAGGCTACTTTTTGTCCCGGGAAAACAAACAGTTCCCGCGGGATATTCGTATGTTACTTTTCACATACTTATCCATCAATTATGCGCCAACGGAGTTTTAGATTGAAGTTTTAGATTATTTTTAGCACAGTTAAAGTTAAGGGCCTGAAGAGTGACAAAGGCTACTTTTTATCCCTGGAAAACAAACGGTTCCTGCGGGATATTAGTATGCTTCTTTTCACATATTTATACTTCAATCATGCGCCAATATGCATGCATGTATGTATGTATGTATGTATGTATGTATGTATGTATGTGTGTATGCATGTATGTATACGTGTATGTATATATGTATGTATGTATGTATGTATGTATGTATGTATATATGCATGTATGTAAGTATGCTTGCATGCATGCATGCGTGCATGTCTGTATATATATATATATATATATATATATATATATATATATATATATATATATATATATATATATGTATCTCCTCCTACTAACAACAAATACATTAACTATATCCTATCCTACTTATAATTACTCATATTATCCCACTAATATTATTAATGTGAAAGTTTGTGAGGATGGATGTATACGGATGTATGTTTGTATAGATGTCGTATACGGATGGATGGATGTATGTTCTCTGAGATAGGGGTTGAACTTTTTTGACTGTTATACTCCATAACTTCGTTAAATTTGAACTACTTTATATTATTACTTTAACCGACTTCAAAAAAGGAGGAAGATCTCAATTCAACGAATCTTTTTTATGTATGTTCACCGATTACTCGAAGACGCCTGAACCGATTTGGAAAATTCTTTTTTCGTTTCAAAGGGTATACTTCCCAGGTGGCCCCATTTAAATTTTAAAGAAATCAGTCGAGCGTTTTCAAAAAAATCTACAATAAATTATATACTTTGTAGTGGTGCGGGCGTTTAAATGTATGCTCCCGGGACAAAAAGTAGCCTGTGTTATTTTCCAGGTCCTTAACTTTACCTGTGTAAAAAAATTGGCCAAGTGCGAGTCGGTCCTCACTCTTTTAGGGTTTCGTTACAAAAAAATTAAATTAATTTTTATTATTTGTTGTTAAAGCAGCAATAGAAATACAAAATATGTGAAAATTTCAACTGTCAATCTATTACGGTTTACGAGATACAGGCCGCTGACAGACGGACGGACGGACAGCGGAGGCTTAGTAATAGGGTCCCGTTGGCACCCTTTGGGTACGGAACCCTAAAAACCACGTTGACTATATGCACTTACACTTTATATGGTGAAATATTATAACTGCGAAAGTGCGTTGGTTTGTCCTTCAATCACGCCCTAACAGAGCTCTAGATCGACGTGATTTTTTGCAGGGGTACCTATACTTGAGGACCTGGAGAGTGACAGGCTACATTTTCAGAGTTCCCAAGGCATTTTAAAGGCTAAGTTCACGCAGACGAAGTCGCGGGCATCAGCTAGTAGAAACAATAAATGATCGCATTTCTTTAGTTCGTGTCACGTGTTTAGAAGTAAAAGTGGGTCCTTGTCTTAATTCAATCCAATTATACCATCGTCGTTTCAACTTAAGATAAGCAAGTCAGGAAAAATTAATTGCCTAGGCGCGTTTTCTGGTTATTATCTGAAGCAGACTGAAACAGTCCACAGAAGCGAATTTATGATTACTTGAACCCTTCTTGAACCGTAGCGTATCTATTATCTACTCCAACATTATTGCCTGTGTGTCTGTTTGTTTGAGATGATCTTCGTAACTACTCAATGGCTCTTGAAAGAACTTTTTTACAGGTAGGCAGACTATGCTTTTAATTCAGATCAGAATTTAAAACAAGTGTAAATTATAAATTTTATTTTTAAATGCAAGCTTTTAGTAGCTACATCATGACTCTGGATATCATCTAGGATCAGAGTACTTGTTATGACCGATTTACACATAGGTACCTACATGCAAAATTTCAGC
Source organism: Oeneis ivallda (assembly GCA_029955525.1). NCBI lineage: Eukaryota > Metazoa > Arthropoda > Insecta > Lepidoptera > Nymphalidae > Oeneis > Oeneis ivallda. The sequence goes on from JARPMR010000003.1 coordinate 15,475,082, forward strand.
TCGATCAGAAACCGGGAAGTGGGTCTAATTCATTTTGCAAGATTTGACCCCAACAAACATTGCAAGTTAAATAAAGGCTTGTAAAAAAAAATTAGGTATGTAGGTGAAGGGTTTTTCGAGACTACTTACTTATATATCTATAGAAACTTGAAATTGAAGCTTTTATCTTCTTAATGCGAGTGTTGATTTTCCATTTATATATGTATTTAGGCATAACGCACACTTGCTATTTTCTGTAGGATTTTTTAGGAAGGATTAAACCCGACTACGGAAAATTGGAAGTAACATACGCCATATTGATTTTGTTCGTACAAAATGTAGCCTATGTCACCCGGACTTTCATAACGAATCGATTGACTGAGCCGATTTTGATGATCGATTCATCAAAATCGGCCCAGTATTTTATTCGCTACGGATAACATTCATAAAACCTAATTTATCTCGTTCACCTAATTATTTTGTTTACTCTGCGGGAAGAATTCAATAAATTTTCTATTCAAGGCATTTCAATAATATAATTGTAACCATTCAAAAAGACGAAGATTATTCTCTGCAGTACGTATACGTAGGAAGGTGCCTTAGTATTAAAAAGCAATTATTAAACCCACGCAAGTTGTTTCAAAGCGAAACAAAATAACAGAACCTCTAAAGAATCCTGAATAAAGTTTGAAAATATGTTTCGAATCACTCAGCCATAACAGCCAATGGCCTTGAGGATTCTGTCACATCACATTAAAGAAATGGTATTACGGCATAAAGTTAAACTGACTGTAGCCCGCATCTTCGTCCGCGCTGATTAAAGGTTTTGGAATCCCGTGGGAATTCCGTGGGAATTCTTTAATTTTCTGGGATAAAATATATCCTATTTAAGTGCTATTCTGATGTGTATAAGCCATTGAGGAGTTTCATCAAACCCGTTCAGTAGCTTTTGCGTGAAAGACTTACAAACATCCATCCACCCATCTATCCGGTTATCCTTTATAATATTAACTAAAGATACAAGCGGGGGTACGAGAGTGGTGCGGGGAGGCGAGGCCGCCCGCCCGCCCTCAGTGCCTCGGAGGCTGCGGGCAGCGACGCCGCCCGCCCTACGCCACTGTATCGCCCAACAAAACATTCCTACATCATTGTATTTTTTCCAAACATATTTACACTTTTTATCATAACAAATATGAGTGGGTGGAATTAGTTAAAGAGTTCTCCATTCAATACCGAGTAAGAAAAGATTTGATTACTTTATCCTATTCCTATTTTATATTTCCTATTTTATAGCTTGACGTAAATTGAAGCAATTCATTTCTTTAATGTCTTAATATTCCACGAGTACCTATATATTTTTTTATTAATAGGTATAAATGAATTTCGTTCAATAGTATTGTGTTTGTGTGTGTGTTAAATAATATGCTAGGTTTCTTTTGACGGTTATTTTAATTGGTGTAAAGCTGTATTTATTATCATTTTAAACGCCGCTGTGAAGTGTGTATCGGAAATCAACCTACCTATATCTTTTTTAACTAGAGATTAACTACAGAATAGTTTTAAAAATTATTAAAAGTGTGAGGTAATTATATAGATTATCTATTTAATAATACCTAGTATTGTCATATGAAATAATATTTATATCTACCTAAATATAAAGCCACACTAAAAAGGTAGGTTTGAGATCTGGAAAGTATCAACGGACCTACCTAATTTTAATTGGTTCTTATTTCTTATTTTTAGGGTTCCGTACCAAAATGGTAAAAATGGAACCCTTATAGTGAGACTTTCTCCGTCTGTCACAATAGGTTTATGTATTTTTTATAGGAAAAATAAAACCAACTCTCTAACTAGCATAGTTTTTTTGATATTAACAATAAACCTCTACAAACAAAGTAAACAACTAATTTAAAAAAAACATGTATATTATCGTTTTACTTTTACTGCTGGACTCTGGAGTACGGAACCCTCGGTGAGCGAGTTCAACTCGCGCTTGGCCGGTTTTTTTCTGCTTAAAATTGGTGGTTATTAGTGCTTTCCAAAACGAAAAGAAAACAAATGATCCCACGTACAATAGGTTTCAGCTTACTCGATAATTCGAAGTTCTACGTCATGAAATATGCGCATTTTAAGCGAAAATTACTAACGTCCGCGTCGGTTTACAACAAGCAATACTTTGATTTGAAGAGGGTCACCACTGACAGAGAGCTCTACAGCTTTCCAATTATAGATGTTTTTACTAAGAAGGGAGCACTACAGTCAGTGAGCAGTAGCTACCTATAAGTCATAAAAGCTTTTGGGTCACCTTTTTAAATCTCGTGACAAGTGTGACTCAATACGATGAAATATTTCAAGAGCTTTTGCAGAAAGCGTATTGTTTGTTGAAGTATCCAAGTCGCAAATAGTAGGTACGCACCGATCCTTATTCCTATTGTACGACTGAATACAGCTATAAAATACTATAAGAGGTAGAGTGGTGATGGTAGTGCTGGCAAACCGGTGGTAGAGTCTTGCCTCGTCGAGCGACAAGTACATTATTAATTTATTACAAATTCTAACATAAAATTGTGTTTAATTTTATGGATGGATTTAAAAGGCATTCTCTAGCAGGTAAAGTTATTTGGAACATTTGAGAGCTTACCATCACTTAAACACACATAGATAACTTCTTGTAGATAAAGTATCAGATTAATAGATAAACAGATACCAAGTTAATAATAACATGAGTAGGCATTTCCTCTAAAAGCTCACTTCCAAATTTTAATAAAGTATAAACCAATGTTTTGATTGTTTTGGCAGGCAAGGCTGTCTACAATTTACTGTTGAATCAGTGCCAAATAAACCAAGGACATTAATAAATGTTACAAAATGGCAATAATAGCGAATAACAATTTAAAACCTACAAACATTATTTTTAAAATGTACACCGTGCCAACAGTTTTATTGGGGCTATTATTTATGGGGGGGTGTAACTGCGATGTGACTGTGAATTTGACGGCTGAAAGTAAAGGCGTATCTAGTTCGCCGGTGCCTGCAACTACAGAGTTTATCCACTCAACGAAGTCTAGCGGAAAACCGCTACCGGTTACGGTGACTCTGAGTACTCGTGCTCCTACAACAAAGCAGAGCATTAAAACAACTAAGGCATACATCACTACAGAGCGCTCGACCACGACTCGCAAAGCAAAATCTCAAGTGGAGGCGAGTACAAAAGGTTTGCTGAAATATGCACGAAGGCGAAAGTTAAACTCTACTTCTAGTACAATCGGTACAGTACATTCGTCAACGCGCTTACAAGACCGCCTGGGAGCCATAGACTGTGAGCTGCCAGTTCTACCAAGAGAATCTCGATTATGGCGCGGTAACGAGACCCATGAACTTAATTTACCAGTAACGGTAAGTCCCTTGATGAGTATTATATTAAGTACAAATATTTTTAAAATTAAGAAAAATTGCATTCAAAGCTTCATGTGAAATTAAGTTGATTCACGTGTTCTTAGTTTTGGAATTCATATCTTTCCATATAGGTACACAATATACAGAGGAGTGGTAGCCTAGTGGTTAGGACTGCGGTCTCCTATCCAAGGGGGTATGGCCTTTGACTTCTCGGAGCTACGTACGTTTAAGCCGCTGTAGCGTCTTCAACGGTGAAGAAAAATATCATGAGGAAACCTGCACACCTGAGAGTTCTCCATAATTTTATCAAAGGTATGTGAAGTTTGCCAATTTCCATTGAGCCAGCGTGGTAGATTATGGCCTATAATATATAATATCTTCATCAGTAGTGAACCGTTTATGGGTTGCTGATGATGATGGTATACATCAAACAGTCTACAGTATGTAGCGTCGCACCAACAAGCAAGATGTAAATATTTACCTACTGAACTCTTTTCCTTCTTTTAGCATGACGCTCTATTAGAGTACTCGTAATAATAATTGTTTAAAATAATTAATAGTTTAACGTCACGTAACGTTAACCTCGATGAATGATAAAAATAAATAAACATTTATGTAACCCATGGTTCGACTTAAAATATCCTTGGTACCGAATTGAATACTATAATATTCTGCAGAAAATATAATATAACATTTTCAACCATAACTTTAATCGTGACGGCACAGAGCGCAGCGAGGTCAAATACATAAACCATAAATCGTCCTAGCGCAAAAGGAAAAGAAAAACCTTTTCTGCTTCAGCAGTCCAAAGTCTGTTCATTACTTTTATAAAAGGAAAATGTCTGTTACGTCTCACACAGAATATACTCAGTGGCATTTTCAAGATTGAGAACATGCGTCGACTTTTTATCTTTTCTATCCTTGATAGGTATACCTATATGAAATTGTCTAATAAAACAGTAGGTTTAGGTAGGGTAGTAATGAAATGAAATGAAATGAAATGTATTTATTTGCAAGAAACATTGTACAAATAGATGTTAACATAATATTCAATGTCCAGTATGTTTCGTCAATTTACATGCAAAATATAATTATATTAAATACTACTAAGATACTTTACTACTATAATTTAGATCTACTAAGTATACTACTATAATTTAGAATTTAGATCTACTAAATATATTATCATTATTGAATAACTAAGAATAGATTTGTTTTATACAGTTCTGGTAATTTTTATTAGGCTCTAGTACACATAATAATCATACATAGAAAATAATATTAGATTTCTTATTACCTACCATCAGCTTATTTTTATAGTACCCAAAATGAAAACACATAATGCGGTAAAACTTTTATTGCGGTTCTATTGTTGGAGGGGAAAGGGAAATATTAGTAATTTTCAACAGAATATGGAATGATCGCTCTTCATTCACGCCATTCAGGTACCTAATACCTACGTCCTACTGTGTAACGATTGCAATCGCCTCTGATTGGCCGATACTCAATCCTATTGGCTAAAGTGCTGTTGCAGAAAGATCGTAATATATTCAGCGAATCACCACAATTGAGACTGTAGCAATAATTGATGCAGCTTTAGCAGAATCGACACTGATATCTGATTAACTTGTTTTAGAGTGCTTTAGAAATATGTCTTGCCTACATAAAGGAACTGTACTTTACTTTGAACTACCTAAAACTCTAAGTATGTGTTTACCTAGACTGTTACCAAATAGGCAAACCAAATTAAAAGCGGTTCGACAATGATACACTATTTACTTACATCCAGTAGGACGACCAACTGTCTTCACGTAATATTAACACGATTATTAAATTTTATCAATTTTAAATACGATTAAACCAAAAAGCAGCAATTGAACACTGACATTCCATCAGCCACATAAAGTGTATAAACAAACTAATATTGCGTCGCCCACACGCTTTCATTTTAACGGTTGATTTATTTTAGAGGGTAGGTATCTACGCTAACATATAAATTATATACTGGCTATAATCTCTGCTTCTATAAATTAATTATTGTATTAACTGAACTAGATAGGTATAGAGGTTGCATCATGTTCATACACAAAGCAATGATTCGGAGATGAAGTTTTTGTAGTTCAAAGCAAGTTCGACTTCAAACTGCTCCAACTTGAATTAAAATCAAAACACATACTTACTTACAGCATGATCACGAACCCAAAGGCTCAAAGCGGTGAGCAAATTATTGTTATGTGGATAATTTATTATCTATTTTGAATTTGTGCATAAACTAGGTAGGATGTATTATCATCATCAGCAACCCATCAACAGTTCACTACTGAGCTCAGGTCTCCTCTTAAGAAGGGTTACAGTAGGCTGGCAAATAGTGCACCCTGACAAATTAACAGGTTTTACACACCTTTGTGAACATTATAGAGAACTCTCAGGCGTACAGGTTTCCTCGAGATGTTTTCCTTTACCGTTATAAACTACATATTAAGTATATAAAGATTATAATCATTATTAATGTATGCAACTTTGTGGTATGGATGTCGGAGGAGTGTGCGGGCACGTTCCGAAGAGGGGGCGAGGAGGAATGCCCCCCGGTCATCGTGTCGTGGGAGGGGGCAGCTGACATTCAGAGTGGAGATATCCTTATCGTGCGCATCGCCGACTCTTCCCCGCTGGACACCTTTGTTCGTGTCGGCTCCACCAACGAAACTATTGACACGAACACTTCACACGCTGACGAAGACAGGTGGGTTGATTAGCCGACCATAATTAGCTGTACCACCCTATTAAGCTATTTTTAAATGGGGCAGAGCTGATTTTCTTTTAAGTTATTTTTTGACAATAAAAAACTGAACTAAGTAAAATATTTTCATTGTTAGAATCTGTGTGGATTTTGTCAAAAATAAAATATCAAACTGACAAAGTTGTTAACCTAATTTTGATATCTCGCTGTCCGCCCCAAATCATACAGGGCGTGGAGTTGTGCTTGCACTAATAATAATGGGCACTACGCGCCAGCCGCGTAAGTAGACAAGTAGTGTATCCCACGTTGTCTCTTTATTGTTACTGTGGCTTAAAAATTATCGTTACATATAGATTTTGTTACTAACATTAATTTTGAATCGTCAAGTAGGTAAATCTACCGTCGACGACAATCGAAGCTCTTTTCAATATTTTCCCAAATTTCCAGTTAACCAACAGTAAAACAACATTATTTATAAATCAATGATCCGTTCATTATCTACGGGATTTTCAATGGCCCATGTCAATTGCTCTTTAGTTGTACGGTTCAATAGATAATTGTTTATGAAGGGGCTATTTCCAGGTCGCACCGCACCGTTCCCCAACCGGCTGTGTACCAGGTGACGCGGCAAGGCCACGAACACTGTGATGTCTCTGATGGCATGTTGCTTGATATAACACCATTAGACGAGAACGGATCAAAGATATTTACACTCTATGATAAGGATCTGACTGAAGGCGTTAATTTACTGATAGGTATTTCTGTCGATAGTTAATTTTTTCTCTATACATCCGATTCAAATTGGCCGCTACCTACCTCGCGCTTCCCCGTCAAGTAAGACTCACTAGTAGTTAGTACAGATAGCAACATAACGCTCGGGATTGTCAGTACCGTGTTTTTTTAAGCAAGTAAGCAAGTGCTAGCGACATCTAGTAGCAACACGTTGCAGATGTTGATCTACTTTTTTTCACCACCCTATAATACAATGGAGCTCTTTAGGAAAACCGTGTTTTTGTTTTGTTACGTTTTATAAAAATGATTGTAACTACATATTTACAATCATTTTTATGTCAACGATACAGCCCCTCTAGTTACACTTTGTTGTATCGTTTCTCTTTCTGCGATACTTGTCACTTGAAGTTTTGGCTAGGGTTCGACTAGATGGCGCTGCAGCTGATCAAAGACAGAAGTATATTGATAATATTTTGCGGCATTTTGTATTATAAATTTTTTTTAAATGCTAAAAAAACAATACAAAATGTCGCAAAATATTATCAATACACTTCTGTCTTTGATCAGTTGCAGCGCCAAATAGTCTAGCACTAGCCACAACTTCAAGTGACAACGATCGTAGAAAGAGAATCGATACAACGAAGTGTAACTTGGCTACAGGGGCAGTATTAGTTATGACGTCATTTTGTAACGGTCGTCGACGGCCAACTTGAATCGGACGGGTAGTACATTTGTTTTGTATTTTTGTATTCGATAAGCACTTTTAAGGAGGATGAAAATTTTGTAAATATAAAATGCTAGTTTACAAGTAGCAGAACCTGAGGCGTCTGAAAGTTTTTAAAATGAATTAATCCTGCGGGGAATCAACCAGGAACCTTATTTTGCTTACCAAGCGGGCAGCTTCGAAAAGTTCATCGAAAACGACCTTCGAAAGTATCGCGTGACGCTATGTTCCTGTTTCGTGTTTTTTTTTTGTTTATATCTTTTAGGTGTGCCCATCTGAGCACGCAAAAGTACAGTAGGTACCTACGTTGCGTGAGAGCTTAGCAGAGCTTACGCAAGCTCTTATTCCGGAAGCCTGTAAAAGAGGAAAACATCACTTAGTTACGACTGAGCTGTAGGAATAAATACATTTAGCTCTGACATGCGATGAAGGTCTTATAATGTATTTTCGCAGGAATTTTAATTTTGCCTTTTAATATAATATCGTGTACATTTATTTCCATTCGAAACGCCTGACTAGTTGTGATAAAACAATTGTTTGCAGTTGTATCCGAGAATTGGGGGTCACAATGCGTCCGGTTGAAAGTAACTGTGAAGTCGGATAACTGCGGGGACTCCCAAGATTGTACAGGAAAAGGAGTCTGTTATACGAACGTTTCTATGGTACGCTATACACGATAAAAAGAATTATTGGATTTTTTTCATCATTGGTGTGCATTTTCTATACTTTAGGCCAAGCCGGGGCACGGACTCGGCCCGGTCGAACTTCAACATGATGGTTTTACAAAAGCATGTAAGGAGATACATCGTTTGTCCGGCCCCGGTCGTTGCACGGCCGATCCCAGCTCGGTTTACATGAATCATGCTTTAGGCTATCAACTTTTGTAATGTAAGATTTTCCGATCTGAGGTATTTGTCTCACAATATAATTTAACGCAATTTTTAGCTATTATAATATTTTATACCCATGATAGCCTAGTAGTTAAGATTTCGGCCTTCTTTAGGGGGTTGAATTCAAAATAACGTGAAGCTTTGCTGTTTTGGATAGATTCATTTGCAGCAGGTACCTATCCAAATTCATATATTTAGCGAAATAATCTTTTATTTAAATGCAAAAGTTTCTATTTACTAGTGGTTCGCCCCGAACTGAGACCTCGCGGTAACGGTATCCCATGATTATTCATTCAATCGATACATGATAACCAAAACTGACATTATTATTATGCCCGTTTTCACCAAACATACCTAAATCATCCCCTAAGTAGGAGTCTCTTAACGTAGGTAGCTCCTAAATACAATCCTAAGTCCTAACATCCGTCCCAATATCCTTTTAGGTGTCCCGTACAGGATCGTGATAAATAAGTTGACAGAAAACATCAATCACCTAACTTATAGGTAGCCCGTAAAGGTTAGGGAACGTTAGTGAAAACATTGAATTATTTATCAAACATTGAATTTAACTCGTAGTTCCATGGGAATAGTTACTGACTGCGCCATCTATTAGCATTATTGTGAAGCTATGTTGATGCTATATGAATTACTGACGCCCATTAAAAATTAAATAATCTCGTTTCTTTATAATATTCATATAATTTTAGTATTTGTTGTTCAAGTACAGGATATAAGTGACCTAAAAACATAAAATCAGTTTGAAAATCCATAGCGGATTTTTCTAGAGAGCGTCTTCAAGCGAGCGTATAAAATCGCCACTTTGAAAGCCCCCCATTTCGTCAATTTTAAGGGAAAAATTAAAAAAAAAATATTTTTGTACTCAGTTCAAAATTATCTTTAAAATGATACGTAACAATTTTATGTAACGCGATTTTTTTTTTTTTACTTCGCATTCGCTTCTATGAGAGCCCCCCTGAAATAAAGATTTTTATAACTTTTTAAGCCATTTTCGGCTGGAGGCCATCGGTTTACATATTATATCTAAATTTGAAGTAATTACGTTCAGTAATTCAAAAGTTATAAGGCTCTGACAGACGGACGGACGGACGGACGGACGGACGGACAAGTGCAAATCGCCCTAGTTAACTCAAAGACCTTCGCTTCGCTCGGTCGATTATCTTAGTTCTTTCCCATCTGTTATATAACTCGGAGTAAACTTTAAGTGGACATTTAAAGTGCCGATAAATTACCGTAGGTAGCGTAATATTTAATTGAAAGTAGTTTGTCAACGTAGTCAGGATAGATTTATAGTGGTTTGATTGTAGGAAGGTTACGAGTGTCAGTGCTGCCGGGGGTACGTCGGGCCGCACTGCGAGGACAGGGACGCCTGTAATCCATCACCATGCTTGAATAATGGCATATGTGTCGACCTCTCGCAGCCTCTCAACGGGGCTAACTACCACTGCCTATGTCCATACGGTATGTTTCGCGTGAACTTCCTTCGATGATGGCGAAAATTTCCTGTTGGTCATCGATTTATTACTGAGTCACGATGGAACGGAGACGAATGCGTGTGGCGTAAGAAGTTGTGTTTTTGTGTTTTTTTATGAAGTATCTTGCTGTAGAACTAAGAACTTGCTTGCTTAAGAAGCAGCGATGGCCTAGTGGTTAGCACTGTGGTCTCCTATGCGGGGGGTCGCAGGTTCGACTCTGGCTTTTATAAGTTAAGTGTGTTTTATAAATTCAATATCACAAGCTTCAATGGTGAAGGAAAAACATCGTGAGGAAACCTGCACGCCTGAGAGTTCTTCATAATGTTCTCAAAGGTGTGTTAAGTCTGCCAATTCGCATTCGGCCAGCGTGGTGGACTATGACCTGAAACCCTTCTCTGAGAGGAGACCTGCGCTCAGTAGTGACTAGTGAGCCGTTGATGTGTTGCTGATGATCTTGCTGAAAATTTTCTGGGCCGAATTTAATGTGGATTTTTAAATTACTTTCGGACTAATTACTTTTGGGCACGTTACACTGTGTATAAGGTTATGTGTAAGAAATCCAACATCAACCATCCCTATGCTCAAAAAATAAATTACTTTTTATGGTTAATTAAGCTTAGATGTGACGTAATCGGGAACTAATGCGGAGAGCTTTGTTGCGTAACCTTATACCCACCCACTAGCGTAATAGGTACGTGATACGAAACCCCTTCAAGGTAATGAATATCTCTGTAGTTGTATTAAATGTTGATTAACGACGCCAGATTGTCCTGAAAGTTAATAGAATTCGGCTGACATGAGTAAGGTATCGCAAAAGTGCTACAATTAAGCTCGTAGGGTAGGTACCTATTCTGGTTTCAACTAAATAGCTTTTTGATTGTTTCGCATTCATCCTATGACATGATATCATGCAAATTTTGCTCTGAAAATGAGCTCACTATAATATATGTGAAAAGTTGATAATGTTAAAATTTTAAAATATTGCTGTCATTTTTTACAATATACCTAATATACCGTCAAGAGACGATGCTCTCCGAAATGGAAGCTAGATCATGATTTTAAAATTCATAATAACGGGTAGGTCTTGCAATTTTCCGGTATAATTTTTTAAATTAATTTTGTTAAGGCCTATACAGATTTAAAAACTATACTTATTCCCAAAATTTTTAGGTTTCACTGGAAGGAAATGTGAGAAAGATCCTTGTTATTCTGAACCATGTATCAACGGGGGTTCCTGCATGAGCATGGCAATGAACGGCTCGACAACGTTTCACTGCGCGTGCGCTGAGGGGTGGATGGGTTCGCACTGCGAGCTCGCGGCTACGGGCGGCGCCTGCGCAGGCAAGCCCTGCGTCAAGGGGATTTGCGTTGAGCAAACGGATAATGAGGTGGATGGACAGAAGTACCGCTGCTTTTGTGAACCAGGTGAGTTTTGGCCGTAGTCGATCAATATCTAGATTATAATTATGCAGGCCCTCTAACTCCATACAAACTCTATCTGAAGAAGGGGCTTCTTCAAACAGTGTGCAAAATTCTACTCACTTATTGACCTAAGCAAAATTAAATTTTCCCCTCAAGTTTGGTGTTTGTAAGTTTTTAAAATATTCAACAGTATATTGCGACATCCTACTTATAATTATTATAAATGCGAAAGTTTGTGAGGATGGATGGATGGATGTTTGTTACTTTTTCACGCCATAACGAATGAACCGATTTGGTGAAGATAAAATTTGGAATTGATATAGCTCATACCCAGAATTAACACTTAGGCTACTTTTTATCCCGGTAAATTACAGAGTTCCCGGGGGAATTAAAAAAACCTTAATCCACGCGGACGAAGTCGCGGGCTTCATCTAGTTGTAAGATATATATAAATGTTCACAACGATTTAACTAGAAAAGGTTCCCAATCGTGGGTGAGAATTAATTTTTAGTACTAAATGTTGAAATGGATGAATACATAATCAAAAACGAAGTAAGTATTAAACACTTAGGTGAATTAGGTATACCTAGAATATAATCTGTACACGGACTTGATTTCCGTTCTTAAATAGGCAAAAGGGAATTTACTTCTATGGCAAGAAGTAAGAACGGTACAGAAAATAACGAATACGGAATATATACGCTGAATTTAACTGAAACGGCACGACAAAGGATAAGGAAAATCCTCGGGGATTAAATGTAACAAGATTGTACACGTCCTATATACCTAAATAAGGCGTAGATAATATGTACGACCTAGAACGGATCCCATTTGGATTACAAATGTATAATTATCGAAATACGGATTACGACGTAGGTACATAACTACTTACTGGAAATTTTTCATATTGTTTAGAAAATGTTCTTTTGCTTCGTGAATGATTCGCCCATTTCATTCGATATTCAAACATTATTTTAATGAAGGGGATGAAATTTTTAAATTTAATTATTAAAACTAACCTTACTTATAATAACATAGGGGTGAATTGATTTTAATACAGTTTCATCATTTTACATAATTATCATCGTGCTATTTGTATTTATCGCAGGCATCGCAATTTAAAAATGTAATAAATATAACGCTATACAAAATATATATCATGTAGGCCAACTTGAGCCTCTCTCTACTAAGGGTTGTGTATCTTAACTCTTAAGTATTTTTTTCAATTAAGTATTATCTAACATCAATTTCAAGTTTGATAACTTCTGTATAAATTATGTATCTGAACAACCACACTTTCATAGCAGTTGGCAAAGCAATAAATCGTTCCTAACTTATTCAATTACAGTCAAAACAATCTTGTTTAGGTACGATGCTTGGAGAAAATATTATTTGTTTGTTCCAGTTACCTATTTAAGGATTTGAAAATCTTGTTTCAATACATCATAATGCTATGGCGCGATTTGGGATGCGACTAGGTTTTAGTTCGGGGCGAGCAAAAGTAGCTGCGATTCCGTCACACTATACCTAATACATTTTATATTCGCTTGCTAAAGACATCGCAGTGGTGAGACTTACAGCAAGTTAGTTAAACGTTCGTAGCCATTTGCAGTGCAGTCGAGGCGGGATCAGACGGTTTCAGGCGGGAGAACATTCTCCTTAGATCCCATGTTTATTTTCCTTCATTTACATTCACACGAGCAAAGCAGACAGGACGACGTGGAATGAAGTTCACCCATTAATTCTCTCGACATGGTACCTAATACCCAAGGTATATAATTCTCGAACATTTGGGTTGAATCTAAAAAAAAAAAGCTTAGTTATTATCTTCGTAGGTAAAACGCTTTTTCGTTCTTACCATACATATAAACTGGGGAGAATTAATCAACAAAATTGTTTTTCCGGCAACGAAGAAAAAGAATGGATGCTGATGTAAACAATCTCTAGGGCCGTGTTGGCAAAAGCAATCTAATACAGTATCTCGGAATTGCTATTGTGCAAGGAGTAATTTTTGTAAGAAACACTCCTGCATTATATGAAAATATTGGTTTAGTTTCATAAGAAAGACTAAATAAAATCTGTTATTGATACACTATATTGCATTTTGGCCCACAGCTATTTTTAAGCTTCTGCTATTAAGAACCCGCAGGTCTCACTAATACGTGAATTTGTGACCAAATTATTTTATATAAGAAACACTGATAGAATATCACTCGCGCGATTTATTGTTTTAGTAAAATTGTGTGTAGAACTAGGATAATATTAGAAGTAGCGTATTATCTTCCAAAAATTATGTTAGAAGTCGCTAATCTGTTACATCCTGTATCATTAATAGAGCTGTGCAATGTGCATTTACGAGCTCTAATATTTTTATATTATTTATGTAACCTCAACGACAATATATCTTCATAAACACAACCGCAAAAAGAACATCGCAATGTAGCGATGTTATGTTCGCATGAAAATATATTCGGATAAAAAATAAAATTACATTTGGCGGATGACAGTCGTAGGAAAGTGCTTTGATCTCATTTATATAACTGAGCTTTTAGCTTCCTTTTTTCCGCTTCCAGCTTTGCAATTCTATCATAATGTGTTTACACAGAGCGCCTTTATGTGGAGAATGTATTACGGCAAGCTTTAGATCGAGTCTCAAGGGTGACATTCGGGGTGAGGTACCTACATCTACTCTATACGTCTATACCGCGCAAGCTATGTGGAGAAGAAAATTGCGCCGCGTTAAATGTGTTTATAACATTTTTCATCTTAGAGAAATGCACAACGTTTTACAAATACAATTAAGTATTTTAAGGGTTCCCTACCGAAGGAAACAGGACCTCTGGATCTGGAGGTTCGTGTATCAAGGCCTTTTTTCCTAAGGTCAACGTATTAAAAATTTCAAGCTTTTAGTTCCTATAATTAAGTTTAGTTTAATTACCTATTACAGAATTTTATTGTGTTCGATGGAAAATAACCGTTTTTTTTAATTAAAATATTGCACAGCACTTATGACAAATTGTAACTTCACTGGAAACATGCCGCAAACATTCGTTCCCTTAGCACGACTTTGAGACCAACTGGGTGATAGCGATTTTGATAGCGATGTAGGAAGAACCTTTTTGCGGGCAAAAATTATATTGAAAATTCTTTACACCCTTTTCTCGAATGGCAAACAACTGGATCAGCTTAGTTCAACAGCTAATCGCTTTGCACTGAAAAGCAACTACATACCTTTCTATAATTATAGATATCTTTTAATGTGCGTAACAACGCAAATACGTCATATATTATTAACCCCCGACGCAAAAAGAGATGGGTGTTATAAGTTTAACGTGTCTGTCTGTGTATCTGTGTATCTGTGTATCTGTCTGTGGTAGCGTAGCCGCCAAACGGATGAACCGATTTTCGTTTTCGTTTAGTTTTTTTTGTGTCATAGATAATTTTATCCCGAGTGTTCTTAGCCATGTTTCATGAAAATCTGTTCAGCCGTTTGAAGATTATCAGCTCTTTTCTAGTTGATTAGGGGATCTGACTAACTTCGATTCGAAATTTGGTACCGTGTTACTTCAATGATATTGAAAGTATATGGTAAGGTAACCATGACCTGATCAGCCGTTTGAAGATCATCAACTCTTTAATAGTTGATGAGGGGATCTGACTACCTTCCATATGTCCTATCGATTCAAAATTTGGTACCGTGTTACTTCAATGATATTGAAAGTATATGGTAAGGTAACCATGACCTGATCAGCCGTTTGAAGATCATCAACTCTTTAATAGTTGATGAGGGGATATGACTACCTTCCATATGCCCTGTCGATTCGAAATTTGGTACCTTGTTACTTCAATGATATTGAAAGTATATGGTAAGGTAACCATGACCTGATCAGCCGTTTGAAGATCATCAGCTCTAATAGTTGATGAGGTGATCTGACTACCTTCCATATGTCCTATCGATTCGAAATTTGGTACCGTACTGCTTCAATGATGTTGAAAGAACATGGTAAGGTAACCATAATTTTAAATATGACATGTTAGGGTAAGGTTTAGATTTCGAAGGGGGTAATTAAATGGGATCAATTAGGCTCAATTACCACTGCGCTAACAAATCACTATAAATACCTTCCTAATATTTATACCTACTTTAAAAAGGACCAAATAAAAGTAAAATTAAAAATTTTAAAAACCCCCCGAAACAAAAAATAATCTCTAAAAACTAACAAATAATATTTTATACCTATATATAATTATTATCGTCACATATATTATGTAAGTTCAAATATTTTTATTTTCCAAGTGTCGGGGGACCGCTAAGTGAGAAAAACAGGTGTAGTCGCAGATTGCAACAAAAGAATTTACCGAAAAATTCTCAAAATCGACACAACCGTCAACGTCGTCTGCCCTCATGTGTCAGCGTAGACTATATATGCATGAAACTTAAGATCGCTCGTACCTAAATGTAATTCGTAATAATTAATTAGCTGTTGGAAAAATACTTTATAAACTTTAGCGGTCCCGCGACGCGACGACGACACTTGGAAAATAAAAATATTTGAACTTACATAATATATGTGACGATAATAATTATATATAGGTATAAAATATTATTTGTTAGTTTTTAGAGATTATTTTTTGTGTCGGGGGGTTTTTAAAATTTTTAATTTTACTTTTATAAGTATTATGCTAGTATTTTAAGGACCGACTTTTCATTTTATTTACTTGTAGGTAAATGGTAATTATCTAATATCACTCTAGTGGTCATATCACTGAAAACATAGACCCATCATGTTCCCGAATACTGGAAAACATCTCGTATGTTAGACGGGGCATACATAATTATGTTGGCATCAGCTATCATTCATACTAAATCAAGCTGAACGGAATGCTTTAGATTAATATTGTAATTTTGTCCATATTTTGACGAAAACATGCGTTTACCTTAATAATACGAACTTTTCAGGTTACACCGGTGATCGATGTGAGTTAGAATATAACGAATGTGAATCGTCCCCATGTGCGAATGGTGGCACCTGCACAGACCGTGTAAGTGGCTTTGAATGTGCGTGCGGGCGCGGCTACACGGGAAACACTTGTCAGTCGAAGGTATGTAAATAGTAATGTATAAATATCTTCTTCTTCTATTATCAAGCGATAGACGTCCATTGTAGAACAAAGGTATCTTGCTTCCATATGTCTTGGTTTTACTCCGCCTGTCCAGATTCCAGCGGCTACCTGCGACTCGATTGATGTCGTCGGTTTGCCTAGTGGGGGCTCGGCCAACACTGCATTTTCCGGTGCTGGTTCGCCATTCCTGCACCTTGGAACCCCAAGGACCTTCGAACTATGAATTTCGAGATAATAAATCGAGATAGAATGATTTATAGGTATTGTTTTACTAACGATGTTCATTCTGCGACCTGCGTGCTTATTTCTATGAAAACAGTTTCAAAATATTGTTTTTGATGAAAATAAACACTCCATTGTGTAAGAAAGGGCCTCCTCTTTTATATTAATTTCCAAGCTTTTATTTCGATAATTGGTATAGGACTTTCAGGGGTTTTTATTTTATATGAAATCTGTTGCACCATATTGCAAATTGTTGGCACGCGTGCTTTCTGTGGTGGAGACCATAAAGAAATGCGCATTAAATATGCTGATTGTGTCTTTAAATTAGTTCTAAATAATTAAATGTGCGCTTTTGTAGGTGGATCTGTGCAAGCCTAATCCTTGCCCGGAGCACCGCTACTGCTTGGATCACGGGAACAGCTTCACTTGCGAATGTCCTAGAGGCTTCGTAGGTGACGAATGCAACAGTGCTGCTAGTGTAAGTTTTGAACATTTTCAGTCCGTACTCGTGGCGCGGCTCTCACCCGCACCCGCAGCGGTTGCGGTGCAGCTGTTTTATTTCAATACTCAAGACACCGCAGGTTTCTGGTTCCGCAGGCACGGTCCCGCAGTTAATTAAGTCGGAAGGAGAAAAAACCTCCCGCCTACGTCGCGTCGCCTCGTGTCCGCGCGACCTTTCGTAAAGTCCGTGGGTAACGGCCGCCAAGCTCGCGTGCGACCGCGACCCGCGCGGTTCTACTGCGGGCGCCGCAAGCAACCGCGCCCGCCGCGGACGAAAATCGCGCCGTGAAAATTACTAGTTCATTTTCCATACCTGCATTCCGCGGGCCCGCAACCGCTGCGGGCGCGAGTGAGAACCGTTCCGTGAGTACGGGGACTTAATTCCATACCACATGTCATTTAGGCAGGGTAGAAGTGACAGACGGGGACGGACGTGTCTTGGATACATGTCTCTTTATTGGTAATAATTCATGAGATGCCAAATACCTACTCTGTAAAACTAACTCAATAACTAACTGCCAACAAGATAATCATACTATATTCATTAATTAGTTATGTACATTGTTACAGCTAAATGTTACATGACTGTAATATTTTATGTTTGGCATAGCTAATACATAAAGATAGAAGTATAAAATATAAAATAATATAGCTAATTAAATAATATTTACAATTTAAGGTCAGGCCTTTATTCCGGTAGAAGTCACCTTGGTTTAATTACTTTGGCACTATAGGGCTTTACGTTTACTTTTTTTCAAGTGTTTCTAGTATGGTTTTGACTACCTAATTGCTTGAAATTTTTAATTAGTAAGAATCTACTTCGGGGAATTATAAATTCCAACGTAGGTAACCCAAATAAGCTTTAACGTCCGAAAGTATAGGTAGGTACAACCTACCACAGAAAAACTTCTATCTACGATTCACAACTGGATATAAAAAATAACCTCATTTTTTTCACTCCTATTTCTGTTCGATTTTCAAGTCATTCTAGGACTTGAAAATAGTTTTTTAAACATAGTCAAAACGTCAAAAATCTAATATGTTGCACTTGTACCTATCTACAGGTTTGCGACAACAATCCCTGCGCTCACGGCGGCACGTGCTGGAGCGGCGTCGACTCCTTCTACTGCTCATGCAGACCTGGCTACACCGGCAGGATTTGTGAAGGTTCTTCGAATCTTTTCATGAATACTAATTACTATAACATTGTTCTGGACTCGACTGGATTACAACTGCGGAGGGCCGCATCAGAATATAATATTCTGATGCAATAAGAATGCCATCATTATATCTTACGCTATCATAAGGCTTTATCTTCTTTAGCAACCGATACACGTGCCACTGATGGGCATAACTCTCCTGCATAGACATCAACATTCCTCGGAATTGCGCCGCCTGCATCCACTGGCTCTCTGTGATGGAAAGACCTAGGCACGAAGTATTCTTCAGAGATCAAATCAGGAATAGCTCATCAAGTCGCGTGAAGCTAAAGTTGCATATAGTCCAAAGAACTGATGGTAGCTGAGATCTCAAGGAGCTGGAATGACGACCTCGCACCGGGAAGCACTGTGTTAGCAGACTCCCACTAAGTGGATAGATAATTTAAAGATAATTTAAGGCTCTTCTAATGCATTACAGAGGCTTTCTATACTTTCTTAAGCTTATTTAAAAAAAATATATATATATATATATATATATATATATATATATATATCAGTTAAGTTGAAGTTGACTAATATCCTCCTCTCCCCTCCAAATAAGCGGAAAGCTTGTTTTAGGAGTGGGTACGACAATAGTGCAACGGGTGGGGTTCGAACCTGCGTCCTTTCAGTTTTCAGTCCGTACCTTTAACCGTTGGGCTATTGAGGCTTGAATTTGATGAAAGCTTTTCACTGCATATGTAAGTACGTAGTTATTTATCCTATGGCGATGCTTGTTTTACAGAGGACTTTATACTTGAATCAGTGGTGGACGGCGAGAGCGAGTCCGGCGCGGAGTCCCGCGGAGGGGGCTCGGTGCGCGAGATGCGGCTGCCCCTGGGCCTGTACCACGACCGCCTGCACAACGTGTACATAGCAGCCGGCACGCTCGGCGCTGCTATTGCAATCGTCGGAGTTGTGGTCAGATATTTTTCAATACATTTGTAACTGAAGCTAACAGGAAGTGCAAAATTGCACAATGCGAAAGTGTGTCTGTTTGTTGGGTCCATACATCACGCAGCAACTTATCTTCTTTTTATCACGGAAAACCAAAGAGTTTCCGCAGGATTTTAAAAATTAAATCCACGTGGACGAAATCGCGGGCATCAGCTAGTTGGGTAATAATTTTATATACCTACGTATTTCATCTTCTGATCATCAGATGATTGATTTATAATATGTGATCAACACAAAGCTGTGTCTACCCTTGGCAAACCGATTACGAGCAGAGCCTATAAAAACAAAATTAGCGAAGCGTAGATACGTGCCTTGAAGTTATAAACCTTAACGCAGCCTTAGGCTGCTAAAGACCAAACTCTTACACTGCTCAGACTTAGGACTAATTTTATACTTATGTGCTGACATACGACAAGCATTAATGTCGTCTCATTTTTACTCTGACAGGAGTAAGAGTGCAATGTATAGAACTCGGCCTTAAGGGTAGAAATTTTGTATTTATTGAGTCGTTAGACTAAGGAATGATTTGGGTACCCATTTGATCAACCTCTTCCGCGTTGTTATACATAGAAAACCCCTACCATTGTTAGTGGCAAGGGTGATATAGGAATAATAAACACGATGCAGAAGATTATCTACATACAGACCTTCTGATATTGCAACAGGTGACCGCATGCCACTGCCGAGTTAACAAGACGTATTCGCGTCTCCTCTCGCGACTGTCGCGTGTGGCCGAGCCCGGGCCTCCTCACCACTGGCTGCAGGACAAGCGAGCGGCCCCCGCGCCGTTCCAGCCCCCCGCGGCGCTCGACACCACTGACATGTACTACACCCTCGACTTCAGCGACAGCCAGAGCTCCCCCCTCATACAATAGCCATCACTCACGAACTGCTCCGACGGGGAACGGTTCAAAATACAAATATAAATTCACACCGAGCAGGATTTTCTCGACTCAACTCTCATCTTGTCGGTGTACAAGAAATCATACATGACAGTTTTGCGAAAATTGCATTTTCACGTAACTAAATGTAAATCCAAAATATGTGCTAAAATTGCATTTTATATTTTCATGGTTTTATTTAATATTGCCTTTTATTTTACTTAAATACGATAACTGCCATGTTTGATGATCTCAAAATTCTTCTATTAAGTATTTCTCTTTTCATAAATATGTAGGTATAAATTATTTTGCCGTTTGGATGACACAATTAATAAATATTTTTATAATTATGAAAATTGAGCTTTTATAATGGATTTATTTACTAAATAGGTATTTTAAATTTTTTAAATAGGTATTCTTAGCGAAGGTTAATTTAACGCCAAATAATTATGTTAGTAATAATGAAGTGTCTAAGATATATCTATATATATAAAAGAAAGTGGTGTTAGTTACACTATTTATAACTCAAGAACGGATGAACCGATTTGGCTGAAAATTGGTGGAGAGGTAGCTTAGAACCAGGAGACGGACATAGGATACTTTTAAAAAAAACAGAACAGCGGATTGATGTGATTTTTTGCATGGGTATAGTAATGGATTTAGTAGTGGTTCCTCAGACCGGGAGAGCTACTTTTTATCTCGGATAATGAAAGAGTTCCCGCGGGATTTTTAAAAACTTATTCCATGCGGACGAAGTCGCGGGCATCAGCTAGTTATGTAATAAATTAAATTACTTAATTGGTGTGATTATAAAACATTTAATTTAAGTAAACTGTAATCGATTTAGCGAAAAATCCATTAATTGTTGATGTGTAGATTTGTATAATATTTTGCGATAAGAGTTGAAAGATAATTAAAGATAATTTGTATTCAGATTTATGTTAAAATGTTTAGTTTGCAGTGCTGAAAAAAAGTAATAAAAAATAATTGTCACTATAAGTTAAATGATTAGAAGCTTACTCATAAACATAGATAGTATTCCTTGCTACTGTAGTAAGGAATACTTAATCTTTATGTTACTACTTGGTTACTATTATTAATTTAGTTTAAAAAAAACATATCTACAGGAGTACATTCTGACCTTTGCCAAATGCCACACAAAAATAAACGTCAAAGAATAAAAGTTTTGAAAATTTTCAAAATTTTACGTGGAAATCAGAAGTAGATTCAACAAGACTAACCGTTACGTTACTTACGTTTTATTCAGGTACTTATATATTATTAAAGTGGCAAAGTTGCTTCTTCTTTGCAAAACTGGGTTTTACTTTATGTAAAGTTAAGTAGAAAGTATTTTAAAGCACAGAGCTTTACGAGTAGTAGTTATTATGAAACTCTTAGGGGAATGGGAGCTTATTAAGACGAAATGACTGACCTTCGACGTACGTAATAAATAAAAACTTATTCCATGCGGACGAAGTCGCGGGCATCAGCTAGTTATGTAATAAATTAAATTACTTAATTGGTGTGATTATAAAACATTTAATTTAAGTAAACTGTAATCGATTTAGCGAAAAATCCATTAATTGTTGATGTGTAGATTTGTATAATATTTTGCGATAAGAGTTGAAAGATAATTAAAGATAATTTGTATTCAGATTTATGTTAAAATGTTTAGTTTGCAGTGCTGAAAAAAAGTAATAAAAAATAATTGTCACTATAAGTTAAATGATTAGAAGCTTACTCATAAACATAGATAGTATTCCTTGCTACCGTAGTAAGGAATACTTAATCTTTATGTTACTACTTGGTTACTATTATTAATTTAGTTTAAAAAAAACATATCTACAGGAGTACATTCTGACCTTTGCCAAATGCCACACAAAAATAAACGTCAAAGAATAAAAGTTTTGAAAATTTTCAAAATTTTACGTGGAAATCAGAAGTAGATTCAACAAGACTAACCGTTACGTTACTTACGTTTTATTCAGGTACTTATATATTATTAAAGTGGCAAAGTTGCTTCTTCTTTGCAAAACTGGGTTTTACTTTATGTAAAGTTAAGTAGAAAGTATTTTAAAGCACAGAGCTTTACGAGTAGTAGTTATTATGAAACTCTTAGGGGAATGGGAGCTTATTAAGACGAAATGACTGACCTTCGACGTAGACGCATCAACTTCCCTCTTTCTATTTTTCTCTTGATACTCTTGGTAAATTAGAATTTTTTAGATCTTTAAAGCTGAAATATATAGATCGCACTCTCACTGCGCTCAGATCAGACAAACAAACGAGATAATTAAAACGAGACAGATATATAAATAATATGGTAAGACATAGTTGTGTCTCGTTTGAACTCTATCTCAGGTCTGAGCCAAGTCAGAGCAGCCTCTATAGATCTCACAATAAGAAATAAAATGTCTGCTCAGTGCTCAGTCTTATGTAGGATAGTTACAATTTTGCTTGAAATAATTCTGTCTTGACTCTAAGCTTTCTAAGCTTTTGGTGTACATAAGCAGTTATTGTTGTTGTAAATCGTAAGATACAATAAAGTTAAATATTCCAAAATAACTATGTTTTTACTATCTGCCTTACATTTGAATTAACGTAATATCTTTCGAATTTTTGATTTTCTCAGAAATAGATTTCACCTATTGTACCTACAGGTAAGAAGGGTATTAGTAAACAATTCACCTACCAACCTATCCCAATAAATTGGGTGACAGTCATATGAGTGGAAGATCAATGATTAATAAAATATAAAAAGTACTTATTAATCCTTGGACTTGGGGCAAGGTATCGTAAAAAGCAAATGTACCATTACTATGTTTTGAAGAAAAACATTTTTATTTAGATTATAAACTTTGATAAAAATAATTATATTAATAATATTTTTATGACAACTTACAAATATTCATATAAAAGAATAACGTAACATCTATTCAATTTAAAATTAAGTACGTTAAAATTTAATAACGAAAATGGAATGACCACTTTCGGGATGTGTATAATAACTAGTGTGACTACCTCACGCGGCGCAGAGTCGAGCGGTCGCGCGCTCGTCGCCAGCGCACCGGCGTCCCTCGCTACCCTCCAACCCTGCCTGGCTGCTCCAGGCCACGTCATTATACACACGCCCTATAGTTACTCTGATAAACTTAATCATTGCACACAACGCCGCTCCGGCGCACTGGCAGCGACGCGCCTCGCTCCGCGTACACGCCCATTTACCTACTAAACTGAATTACGTATTTTATTGCTACTGACGTTTGTGACTTATGACGAGATTCAGAATCACGATCTAACATCAATGTGAGTAAACATTAAAGCTGAACAATTTATAACCGTAAGTACATAAATAAATATAATTACGTCGTTACACGTTTAAGTAAAGTATAAAATGTAAGTACTTAGAGTCCGCTAACTCCAGAAGTAAATGCAGACTTTGAGCAATGAAATGCATAAAAATAACATTAATAGAGAATCCAAATTTCTTAAAATAAAGTGATAAGACATCAACGAGTGAGTTAAACATCAACATATATGGAAGATATCGAAAACGCCCCGGACTGATGATCGCGGTGCAGCTCGTGTGATAAAACAAAACAACACATTACATAAAATACGTAAATATTAATATACGTAAGAGCGTTATCCTAATAAAAATTCGATTCCTAACCTGCAACATGTGTGACAATAAAATGACCTAAACTTAATTTTCTAACTCTAAAATCATCAAGTAATCTAAACTATGTCATAATATGGCAGTTAATCGAACCGTCCGCACTAGGCACAGCACTTAAAATAATATCATCATAATGGGCGACTTTGTCTACGACCAATCCTTTTAAGGAACAGAACCTGGTTCTGAATTTTGAATTAATCGGTGGAGAAAACCTAACACATTTTTTGTGTTGTCAAAATATAATACCAATTCACATAATATGAACCGAGCGATTTCCATCAGAATTTAATATTAAAAAATCGGCACGGTTCGAAAATGGATTCTGTTTCATTTAACTTATAAAATACGTCTCGAACAGTAACTCTGTTCACATTCTAGGTATGTTAATGTCATGGCCCGATAACTTATGTATCGTAAGCATAAAATAATATAATAATATATATATATATACTAGAAATCTATTTTATCGTTAAAATTCTAAAACTGTAGGTAAGTATACAAACCACTCCCGCGGATGACAATGTAAATGTGTTCCAATGCTTGGTTAGGTATATTTTGTTTATATAAGTATATATAATTAGTAGATTGTGGAGAACTGTGTTGTTATGGTACATTATGCAAAATAGCGATCGTGTCTCATTTAAAATTTTAATTCTTGTTTATTTCTTCTATTAATAATTTCTATTGATCAACTGTCTTATGGGTTTCATATAATTAATTGATTAAGATAACAAGAAATTTGGTTTAAAAATAAAATTATAATAGGGAAATTAAAATTTATAAAATCCAACCCGTTGCTTGGCCTGTTTATAAGTTGTATATAAATTGTAAATTACACTTTACAGTGCTAGTCGTGTTACAGTTTTTATAAAATGGAACCAGCATTGAGACTCTTAAACCTAATATCAACTTTACTAGATGAATGAATTGAGCGAGCTTATAAAGCGAACTTACTTAAATCAAACTTAACAAAGTGGATGGCATTTAATTTGACTTAACTCACTTACATTAAAAGATAAAAATTAATTATTATGACGAAGGCACTTTATTTTTTCTTCATTGTAGATATTTATCCACAATAATACGTTTGTGACAAGAATTTCTTATTTTATCATCATGGCAAGATTAAAAGGTACCTGTTAAAACGATAACTACATAATATCTAGTATGATAATCGAGTGAATGGCACACACAATGAAATTTTAGCAGCTGATCATTGCAGTTCTTTGAAAATATACTTTTATCGCAATAACTGATTTTTATAACGATTCTCGAACAAAAACAATGTTCACGCTACTAAACACGACAATCACTTTTCTGAGCCATTACCATCTTGTGACAGTCACTTTATAAGGCACTAAAAGATAGATAATTATATACATTATGGTCTCGATCGCCGTTTATTAAACGGCGTAAAACTATTTGTGACGTGCGTTTTATCAATATTTAACGTAACGGTGATTGTTCCTTAATAGTAAATTTCAATCTGAGATCGACACTTTAGAGACAACCTTATTTATAAATAATGAGCGTACATAAAATGGAATGTTAAGGAATGTCAACGTCCACCACGTTAAATATAAAACAGTCTAAAGAACTATGAAATGTGAAACGGGTAATTCAATAGAGCGTGGTGAACAATATTCAGCGCGAGCCAAATTACCTAATGGATTGCAAATAATAATACAATCTGCCTGGATCATATACTTGTTTAGATGAATTCCGACAAATGCAATTGAGCTGAAAACAAAGTACGAATCATATTAGACAGCGCGTCGGAAGGTAGCGGCAATGTCATAGGGAACATTAAAGTATAATTTGACAGTTAAAGTTTAAATGTGGGAATGCTCGTGGTTGCTCGTGCATTACATAGAACATGTCAAATGTTTAAATTATATCACATGGAAATATGAACTGTAACAGTCAAATTTACCTACATTTCAATTTCCTTTATTTCAATGTCAAATGCCGCTACCCTCGAACGCGCTGTGTCATGTGTGTGTTTATCGTACGTAATTTACATATTTTTATAAAATATTATTATTAGTGGAAACGAAACGTTTTATTCTTTTTTTTTTTGTCAAAACCGAAAGTTCATCTAGACATGTAAATAATCTAAAACAACCTGACAATTATGAAACAGGTAATCTTAAGTATAAATTATAATGCAATACTCGCGCAGATTTAGAATATACAATGATACGAAGCAATACGGTTGCACTAGCGTTAGTGCTCAAGAGGCAACTCAACGAAGGTGATGTCGTAGAGAGGCTCGTCTTCACTGGAGCCTGCTGGCCGCACTTCTAGCAGGAATAGGTCTTCGTTGCAGTAGTATGCCAGCATCTCATCGTCAATTTTGGCCGTAATCCTATAATAAACATTATGTTTTAATCAATTAATCAAAAATTTAACAGTTTGATAAAGGGATATTTATTGTTATAAATCAGTTAATTCAGGGATCTAATTTAAGGATTAATGCTGTTTTTCGCGTCAATTAATGTGTAGGAATATTATATGTGCCTTTGCAATAATTACGGGTAAAAGGGTGGCTCGGGGGAGAGTGATGATAATTAATACACCTAACTAAGCAACGTAGGGTCTCTCAACACAAGCGAATTGAAGTTAGTGGCGCGCCCTCCGAACAAGCAAGGCGACTCGCGCGAGGCGGCCGGTTTGCGCCAACAAAACTTTTAGAGGCCAATGAAAACCACTTACCCTTTCTTGTTCTTTCGATAAAGATTATTAATTGCCGAACTTGAAATTTTGTACTTATTCTCAATCTGAAAATGAGGAGAAAAGAAAACAAATTACAATGGGCCTTTTGACTTCCAACCGAGACGTCTCGTCTAACGGATCGAACGATGGCTCGTAACCGGTCTAGCGGTTTGATAAGAACAAAAAAGTAAGTCGCGCGAGCAGTGCGGGACCCGGTACGGCGCGCGGCGGCCGCTAGTGTTAATTACAACATGCAGTTATGATGATCGTGTGGGTAGTATTAGACGGGGTTATAAGCGCCACATCGGTTACAGGACTTACAGGGCCGCGGGCGGCAGCTCCGCGCCTGCGGGGCCAGCACCCACGGCCGGACGAAGCGTCTCGATTCTTTCCTTCAAAGTTCATCAAAAACGAACATCGAACAACGGGTCAACGAGAAGCATATTAATCTCGTTCACTCGTGCTCTGCGGTTAGCTGACATCACCAAGGTTATTCTCGTGCTCGCTAGTCCTTGATACGTAACTTTGACTCGGCAGCTGGCCGGTCAATGTGACATGTCAAGCGTTTTGTATTTAAAATTAATTACATGCAAGCAGTAGTAGGATAAAGCCCTTAAGACACGATAACAACGGGTCAACGAGAAGCATATTAATCTCGTTCACTCGTGCTCTGCGGTTAGCTGACATCACCAAGGTTATTATACTTTGGTGAAACGGTATGTATTTTATTGAAGAGGTAGTCTCCTTAAAAATATTAATTTTATATGGAAGGGGGTTTGAGGTTGGCCTAAGTTAGGTTGTAACTAATCGGGCATACTAATACATATTATAAGTGAGTAAGGTAAAGTTGTTATAACTCAAAATTACTTCTTTTTGACTTCTTTTCAAAATAGAGAGCGTCCTAATCAGAGTATTTGGTCTGAAATCCTACTATTGCTTGCATCGAAGATTAGCAGGGGGTGTGGCGACTCACAGCGTGCAGGAGGCCCTGCGTGGTGGGCGGCACCACGTGCAGCGGCGTGTACACGTCGTCCGTGTCCTGGCGCACGTACAGCATGACGCGCTCGCTGAGCGGCGGCGTGGCCGTGCGCGCGCGCTTGCCCAGCACCACCTCCAGCTCCAGCGAGTCTTTCCTGTCACTGTAAGGCGACAGTCCGCCCACGTCTGATCGGTACCTGCAACAAATCATTCTTATTGAAGTGAAAACTTCTTTAGGCGCGTTGAGCACTTTTTTGGGTGAGCAAAAACATGGATTTCGCGTCATCGTCACCTTCACAATCGTCACCTGGAGATTTCAGTAAGCGTTCAACATTTTAGAAATTCCCAAGCAACCTTGTACAGCGCAGCGGGCAAGCAGCCGCCTTCCTTATCGTTTAATGTATATTGTCGCAGGTTCGAATCTCACGAATTGTGACAATGCGCTTTTCTTAATTGTTTTTAATTATTAGCAAATCTAGTTTCACTTCTATCGGCAGTCCCTATGACTGCCATTTTTTTTTAAATATTGTAGTATACGGAATGATTCCATCGATTTATTGTTCCCAATCTGAGTGCAATCGACATGTGCTGGGAACAAGAGCGAGCTCCACGTCTAATCACGTCACCCGTACTCCTACCTCGACTCAGATTACTATACTAAACAGCCATAATAACGCTCCGAATTTCCAATTACTATAATGACCAATGAAACTTAATTAAATTTTAAAGATACGAAATTGTCGTATGATTATGTATTTAGTTTCATCACGGGCTGAGGGGCATGAGTAGGAACATACTTCAGGTTCACATTTTTACAAAAACCTGACAAAATATAGACACAAATAATTATTAGTTATAAAAATATTACTGATCAAATTAAGAACTAAGCTTTATTAGTAAAGGTTGATAGAGAAGACGTTTATTGGCTTCAACAGAAAGTCGGCTTAATCAGTCATCGTCGCCCTTTATTCAACTTTACCTAGTAGGTACCTGAAACTTATACCAAACTACATAAATAAAAATTTAAATTAAATTATACTGTTGTTACTTACGCTGGTGCATCTGGTGGGAAATGGTTGTGGAATTTCAGCGCGGGTGCTTGAGGCTTCGCCGCGTGCAACAGGAAGGGAGAAGCGCCCTTGAGGTGAGCTTCCGCCAGGGCAGTCTCGTCGTGCCCATAGAAGCCCTGGATATCCATTCCCGCTAACTTGTCGATGTCTTCTGCAGGACTGAATAGGACAGGCGGTTTCGCCAAGTCGGCCATTGTATAGAATTCACTTCTTTCAGTCACCGGGTGATAGATTTCGTCTAGCTTTTTCCTATTCGTGGCGGACATTTTTCTTTTTGCTGCTCTCCTTTCTTCGTCGCGCGTTTTTCTTTCCGCACCCTTATAAAATACAAATTAGATTACTTAATACAAAAAAATATATATTCAAGTTCGAAGAAGAACCTATTACCTGACTATCTACTTAATATAAATACATAAAAAAAATCAACGAGCAGATTGTACTTAAAAATAATTTTAAGTACCTACTTAGTTAGAATTGGGTATTTGACTGTAGTCTGAATGTTGATATTCATTATTTATAATCGAAAATGTAACATGCAAGAATAACATATTTTGTAAAAACAGAAAATAAATCGGTCCAAAAACAAATGAGTTATAGAGCATTAAAGTTTCCTTTTAGACAGAGAGAGCGCTACGGAAGTGTGATGTCACAATTCAGCAGCTCCATACACGCTCCATAGAAAAATTTCCTTTTAGAATGAGACAGATAAAGTCAAAGTAAAACAGCTTATAATGCCGAGAATAGTAAAGATATTTAAAAAAGAGAAATGGCGTTGTGTTATAACTTATAATATTTAAAAACGTTATTTTAAATAAATAAAAAAATATCAGTAAAATACCCAATTGAGTTACGTTTGAATATGGATTGAATAATAGTAGATTATTAACCAAGGGGATAAAGCAGTGTCTTCTGTCGCGGGTGACGATTTAAATCGCGAGCGTAACGAAGGACTCGAGGTTTACTCCCGAGCGTAGCGAGGGTGTTAAAAACTTAAATCACGAGCGAAGCGAGGGATTTAAGACGATTCCTGAGTGTAGCGAGGGATTTAAGTTCACCCAAGACTAAGACAGCTTTATCACCGAGGAAAATACTCTACTTTTCGTACCATTTGCGAAAAAATTAACACAATAATAATATGAGATAAGCATTTATTAAAAATAATGACAGTTAAAAGTAAAAGTTAACATTCGAAACATTGGTCCAATTATTATTGATAGAGAGAGTTACATTTTTGTTTGGTACATTTATTGTTGATGAGTTGATTTGAGTATTTCTCTGTTCTTGCGTCTGAGCATTTGCACTGATGGAATCCAACAATTCACTGTCGCTTTGATTTAACATCGTAACGTATTTTTAGAACATTTACTTATTTATAAAAATAAATTAAAATAAACTTAACGTTTATGTATTTGAAGAAAACAAAAACGCGGCAAATTCCTAGACTAATATTTTTTTGTCGGAAAAGCAAAGGCATCAAGCTCATACGGCCTCGTCGGTTTTCGTAATTTTATTTAATAATCATAACTGCATAATAAATGCGTATTCCTTTTTCAAAAAGATGTATAATGCTTTATATACAAACTCAATGGTGTAAACACAGATGTAGTTCAGTATAAATTTCGGTAAGTATTCCAAATTTAAATCACTTTCTCCCCCTAGAGGATGAATGAAATTCAGTACAATTTTCTTTCCCTGTTTTTAACAGATTAAAAATGACTATTGTTATGTTCGCTTTTTGTGGCACAGAATGTTACTTTTTTGAGCAAGTGGTACGAAAAAAAAATTCCTCACCTTGTCACAAAACACTTTGATTTGGCAATATCCTCTGTGATAAACTTGTGTATCCCGTGGATCCTCGAAGGTGTCAATTTGTATATGAAGTGGTAAACCCTGCAAATAAATATAACTTCCATAAAGCATTGTGTATTTTCAAACCTGCCAGCTTTATTTATTTCCCAAAATTAAAGTTCCTACTTTCTTACTTTTCGGCTTTCATTTTGCAGAGCTTTAACAATCATTGTTTCGCCGATTAATTTGTTGAGCTACGTGTGTAAACAAATTACTAAAGTAATTTCACGCCTAAAATCTATGACTGTCTCGGAAATAATTAAGCAAAAGAAAAAACAACGGTAAAATAAACGTATGAAAGGGATAATTGCGTGTATTTACGAAAAAGGAAAAATATGCACGTGTCTGAATCGAAAGACGGTAAAACGTCTTAATTGCGTTGGTTCGAGGTCAACGGTGCGGCGTCACTACACGCAGTGATATTTATTGAGAGTCTGATGCCGCAGCGACAAGAAAATAGACGGACTGATGGAAAATACTGACGTTAGATCTGAAACACATAGGCCACGCGACGGCAGCTACAAGTTTTGACGTAACACTGACGCGCGCGTACATGTGTCATAGTCAGCTGAGTAGCTTATGAAAAAAAGTATTGTATAACCAGGTATAACATTTGAGAACCCAAAACACTATACTACACCTTGGTTATGCAAGCCACACCTTCAGTAACTAAGATATAGTAAGGTTCAAAAAAAATTGTTCCTATTATTTTTCTTCTTTACACATAAGTACTATGTTTATACCTACTTCCTAGCCATGGAGTAAAAGAAAAGTAACTGCTGATTTGATATATTATGTATTTATCTAAACGAAATCTATGAAACACATCTAACTCCAGCGCGATACACAGACGCGCGCGTAATTAAAAACGCAACTCCAACGCGCGCGAAGTGTGAAACGCCTTACACATGTATTAAATGAAAGGAGTCATGTACGCAGTATTACGCAAAAAATAGAGATTAAAAATGCAATCAGAATTTTGGAGCGATTTTATAATGTGCACGCTGACGTCATCCATCTAAATTCTAAATCTAAAGCTCCTGACCGGCTGAAAACTGTTGTCTACGTGTTTTAAATTATGTTGCCGTCAGGTTTCTTTCACGGGGTGTGTATCATGTCCCGCCTTGAATGTGTGTTGAATGTCATAATTTGGAACTTTGTTGACTATGACGTAGGTAATTATAAAATCAAATATGATGTAAAATATGATTTCTCTGATTTGATATCGATAAAAATTAAGAAAAGTATTTGAAATGAGTTTAAACTACACTCATATAAATTTCACGATCACTACAGGTTTAATTGAAAGGCCTATAAAAGCAAAGCTACCCGTGAAACAGATGGGGTAATGTGACGCGAATCACTAGGGCATGGCAGAGCGGCCCAAGATACACTATACCTACACGGGGCTTACAGCCTTACGTCACTCGTTGGTTATCAGGTTGTCTCAGGCAACAACGCGGGTAACGACCTCTTGCCTCCATGCGGCGACGCATCGTATTTTCATTTTATTTTAATACTTTCTGTGCTACTAACTCAATTAACGTTCCGCTAAATAGACAACTGTAATTACTTATTGCATTGTGTAGTGTAGACACTGCCTGAATTCTTATTTATATTATTATTTCGGCTGAAGGTGTATATTATGGTAGTTAGGTACTATATTTAACGAAATCTATTCAAGCGATCCAAATATTGTAATGTTATTCCAGTTAGAGAAATTAACAATAACTAATCCTAAAACTTCTCTTAAAAGTTCACCTCTTCTAAGATTTTTTATTTGTATCAAATATTTATAATGATTTTTATAATTAACCAACCTTAACTCCCTTTTGACTGCTGAAGTCGGTACTCAAACACTGAACTGCGATATTGATCTGAAATTAAGCAAAACACGTTAATCATTATGCGAAAATAATACATTCTTTAACGTCGTCGTATTAAATTACACAGTTACTAATTATGGTGAACATATATTCTTGCGAGGAAAACATCGCATGCACTGCGTTTATGTGATCTCTCCACCTTATACGCTGGCAATAAGACCGGATGTGCGATGTCATAACTGAGATGATTGTAAAAAGCTGTAAGTGACGAGCTGATTTTAATGAAACTTATTGAAGGTTCGATGTGAGTGTGTAATAGCGTAGCGAACGGCGGGGGACGGCGACGAGGCTTCGGCTGTGGTCAGCAGGTAAGTACTCATTAACGCGGTCTATGCAAATGATCCTACGCGTTTTTACCGTCGAGACTCGCTGCCGATCAAACTCGGACGCGCCGCATATAGGTAACATTATGTCGCAAACGACTCGCATCCGCTATGGCTGTTGCGGGCAATCGTAAATAATTATGAATATCGATAACCGATTATTCACGGTTAAATAATGCCCAAGTAGAAACCAATTTTAGAATTTTAAACGGCACACAAGGAACACACATAATTTCCGTTTCACGCCTTAAAGCTATAATTTCTATCTGCATGAATTATACTGATTAGATTTTGTATTGAGTATTATCGCTAATGGTGGCCCTGAGCTTGTGGAGTGGAGCCGGAGGTATACGCAGGTTGCTCTATTGTGAGGTTCTTTCACGGGGTTTTAACTGTTCGATGAAAAGATATTGAATGGCCTTTATCCTGTCTACATTATCGATGAAATACCAATTTCACTACCCTTTTACATCTTATACATAATCGTAATCTTGGATCGCGGAGTAAAACTATTTTACATAGTAATTTTTAACAGAAATTAAGCAATCAGGTGCGTTTTAATCGGTAGGTAAAATAGAATGCTTTATTTAGTTTCATAACTTTATTAATTGTACAACACAAAAGAAGGACACATAAAAGAAGTGTCAACATCAATAGTACCTAGTAGGATAGTTACAAAAACCTTTCGGCCGTTGGCCGTTCTGTACAAGGCAACTGAATTAGGAAAACTTGCGGATTAATTTATACATTACACATAGTATATATTTATTCCATAGATATATAAACACATACATACTTATAAATTCATTCATCGCATGTGTATTAAATTGTACTAAAAGTATGTATCACAATTATACCACAGGACACAAGGATGCAAATAAAGCCGCCTTTGTAGGAAAGGTTTAGCCTTTGTATGCATGAAAAATCTCAATAAAATGTTTAATTTTTTTTTATATCCTTAGTTACCGATTCCCGTAACATATTAAATTTTAAGTAAAACCGTTCACCGAAACCGGTGTCTTTGTCTTGGCGAGTGTTCAAGAACGACAGAATTTTTTGCTTCATTTGCAGCCCGTCCAAATATGGTTATAGGATTTTACTCTTTTTTTTTTAATTAGCCCTTAATAAGTATAATCAAAATCATGATCTGAATTTAAATTTATTAAATAATGATCGTGGTTACAAATAATTTAATGAATGCTATATTTGCTGTATAGGTACGACCGGAGGCATTGCCATAAGAGACGTATTCCCATAAACAGTTGTAACTTAGGAGAGACTTTAAACTTAAAATAGCTTTCGGTTTTTTATATCATCCTTTTAAATTCCAGTCAAGAGGAGCTTGAGTAACTTTGAATTGTCTCTACCTATACTATACGCTACACTCCGTCAGTCAGTCTTAATGAAATTTAACTAAGTATTTATCACTTACCTACTCTATTTTTCTGAACATTTGTATAAATTATCAAAAAATTAAATACGTACAAGATTTTTCCGGTAACGACGTTTCCAGACATAAAATAGGCAAAAATTAAATAATAATTAGCACAATTTGGAAATATACAGTATAGCGGGAATTGTGATGAATTTGTCAAGTGAGCACAGTTTTGAACCCAAGAATCTTATGATGAAGATGATACTGAAGTTTTTCTGTCTTCAGGGGACCCCACCTTGTCATCCACGTATAAAAAAGAACTGGAAGCTCTCCAACGCGTGGACGCCACTTATATAGTGCCCGCGTACAGTCCAGAGTTAGAGGCCTGGCGCTCGAGTCTGGGGATTTAAAAAAAAAGGGGATCCCAACACTACCCTATTGAACCGAAAGGTGGCGGTTCTTGTCCTTTCCACCCACAAAAGCATTCCCAAAGAGGGTTGACGTCAGGCAGGCGACCGGTCGTAAAATGTCATGCCGAACCATTTACAACATGGCTTACAAGACATGTTGTGCCGACCCCACATAGCGTGGGACAAGGACAAGGAGATGATGATCATCAGATTCTGCTTACCTTTGCGGCACTTTCCAGCGGATTCCAGTAGACGGCGATGGCGTTGTGGGCCACCTCCTCGATGCAGCCGGCCAGCCCGATGCTGTTCTTGGTGTCTGCAACAAAACCACAACTTGTCATTAATCTTGTCTTCAAGTAACTGTGTACTAATGGTTGCGGAGATTTCGATTAAGATATCAACGCACAATACGTCATCGGCGACGGAAATTTATTTGCTGGGCGTGAATAATCACGTGATAGCATCGATTCATCAGGGACTGCTATGTTTCCATTTCTGTTAGCGTGCAATTAGCAGGCCCGGACCTAAATTCCAATCAGTCCCACCTTACAAATAGCGAAGGCAAATTGCTTTACGTATACATTGTTTAATCGGTGGAACACAATATTGTATCGTTTTTAATACTAAATTGTCTTTGCATATCAAAATGACTCAGTGTTTATATTGAGATTTTACGATGCATTTTATGTTTTAAAAGATTCATAAAACACTCGCTGTAACAATAAGTCGCGCTTAATATTTGCAGGTGTTCGAGTAAATCAGCGCACCGCCTTAAATAAGTCACCCGCGTGTTGATTTGTATTTTGTTACAGTTGTTTATTGCATTCGGAATACGATGGTTGCATTAACGGACAGGCGGTGGTCGTTAGTGAGTAATCGCGGCGCGGCGGGTTGCGGAGAGATGCGGCGTGGGTGCACTATCACTGTCTCTTAGGGTAACCATTTCTTTTATAACAAGAGAATGCGTTAATTAAAATATTAAAGAGAAAATTTACCAGCAATATTTTAATACCCTGATACATTTTTCCTTAAACGTGAAAATAACAGTCTTACTCTCTTACGTCTCGTATCACGTTGAATACTTATTGATTGAATGATTTCATGTTATCTGAAGCCCACGAAAAGACCTAAGTCTACATGGATTTAGGTTTTAAAAGAAGTTACCCATAATACCCTTAGAATAAAACAAAAATTCACTTTCATGCAAGTTTCTAGGGCAGATAGATGCCTATACCAGCTCAAGGTATTTTCTCTTTTTCAAAACCTATAGGTTAAGCCGTGGCCTGTCATGTCAGTCAGTCTATCACAGTACTGTTCAAAAGTATTATGTTTATGATCATTGAATTGATATATTTCATAACTTTGGCTATTATAAGTTGGGAATCCTGACTTCTCTGGCTCTTGCAAAACGCACCCAAGTTACGCCCACGCCCGCCCGCCCTTACACTCAACTGTTATCAACTTTAATATCCCCTCATCTAATTTTGTTGAAAAGTTGCCTAGAAAATTTTCAAATTCGGTTCCTCGTTCTTCTTATAGTATCCCATAAGAAGAACGAAGAACCGAATTTGAAAATTTTGAAATTTCAGGATTTTTGAATAACTCAAGACCAACCAACCAATCATATCCAACCGATTCACGATTCAGATGATGGATATGCGTATTTTTTTCGTTTTGTTAGTGAGCACGGAAAAATAAGTACCAGAAAAAACAAGTAGCGCGATAAATTTTGATATTTAATGGACATTCGACATGTATCTCAACCTTGGTAGGTTGTCGTTCATTTTTACTTAAGCGACATTATTTGTTTTTTTTTTCATTTTCCAATTTTGTTGACATTTGTACCTACAGGTCAACGTTTCTCGGGTTAGCTGGGGTAAAAAGAGCCATACATTGGCAACTGGTAACCCTACCAATCAGCGGGTCCGCAATCTGTGCGGGCGCGCTCAGCGCTGATGTGTTTACGAGCACCGGGAGGACGCCGCCCGCCCTCGCGCAACACATTGTTTAACAGCTTCTTACAAATTTACGAGTTCTGCTGTGTCACTTATTGATAGATATTTACATCTTCTTAAACATTATCTTGCATAATCTCAATCTAATTTTATATTTATTTCTGTTTTTTTTAAATCGTATGGCATGTTACGCCGTCTAGTTCGTCGCTCGTTTAGCACCACCCAGGGGACACGTGCAGGGAAGTGAAAGGTAGTTCCTGCGGACGTGAGCGACGGGGCATCCCCCAAGCGACGGGGCATCCCCCAGCGACTGTTTACTTACTGTTTACGACTTTATTTCTGTTAATAGTTTCAGTTTCAATGGTGTCAGAATCCGAATAAATTTTTAAATTCACTCATTATTTTTTTTCAGGGCTTTCCTCTCGAAGACGAGTTAAGGCTATAGCCCACGTTATGGAGAACTCTCCGGCGTGCAAGCTTCTTCACTAAGTATTCCTTCACTGTGTTTTTAAAAGCTTAAACCGCTCATAGCTCCGGAAAGTTAAAGAAGCCTTGGATAGAATTCCAGACCCCAAAGGAAAAAAAAGGTCTTCAAGAGAAGATAAATGCTTTTTTATGCATAGAAACCTATTTAATTTTTTATTAAAGGCAACAAGGATCCCTCTTTTTAGGAGAATCTCCTGTAAAGGATAGGTATTATAGCTATAATACTGTATTATAGAAATGTAATTATTTAATTATTCGCCCGGTATATATCACATGAACGTAGATAAGTCAATTATAGTTTACTCGAGTTGGCAATTGTACATTTTCAACACAGTCGAAGGGACTAATCAACAATCAGTGAAGTGTAAACTGAACGAAAACTGACAAAAGAACTGCGCGGGTAAACCAAGGAGCTTCGCCGCCTGAAACGGCCTGTGGACACGCGATACAAGAAGACTTGTACGTAATCGGAGAAGGCATTGTGCGGAGGCGCGGTGCGTTGCGGCTCAGGCTCTCCGCCCTCCCGCCCCGCCGTCCCGTAGGTTGCGAGCCTCCGCGCTTTCACACGCCTGCGCACAGGTGTCCGGTGTCGCCCTTGACGCTGCTCCCAAGTTCGTTGCATTTGTCCTACGCCTCTGCGTCTCCCCCGTTACACCGTTTTAATGCCCAGTGTATTATAAAAGTGTATAAACTTCACATTATCGTTTATAATATGATAGCACCGCGTAGCTCAAATTCAAATTAGGGCTAATAAAACTCGTAAGTCTTTGTGAATAATTACTTGAATTTTTTTTTTGTAGAAAATACGTTCTTATAGCCGTAACGAGCAAGTGTTTATGTCTTTGTTGTTGTTAATATAAAATACAATGACCAAAGGTATGGAGAAAGTTCATTTTTGACCGAGCGAAGCGAGGTCTCTGAGTCTACTAGAGTGAATTTGCACTTGTCCGTCCGTCCGTCCGTCCGTCTGTCAGAGCCTTATAACTTTTGAATTACTGAACGTAATTACTTCAAATTTAGATATAATATGTAAACTGATGGCCTTCAGCCGAATATTGCATAAAACATTATAAAAACCTTTATTTCAGGGGGGCTCTCATAGAAGTGAATGCGAAGTAAAAAAAATTTATCGCGTTACATAAAATTGTTACATATCATTTATAATTTCGAACCGAGTACAAAAATATTTTTTTTTAATTTTTCCCTTAAAATTTACGAAATGGGGGGGCTTTAATACGCTCGCTTGAAGACGCTCTCTAGCAGAATCGGCTATGTATTTTCAAGCTGATTTTATTTTTTATTTCACTTGTATCCTGTACTTGAACAACAAATACTAAAATTATATGAATATTATAAAGAAACGAGATTATTTAATTTTTAATGGGCATCAGTAATTCATATAGCATCAACATAGCTTCACAATAATGCAAATGGCGCAGTCATTAACTATTCCATGGAACTAGGAGTTGCGACTATCCCAAAAACAGTTTTGCGTCGACCATTATTATTTAGTTACATAAAATAATAACTTATTATTCAATTAAAATTATTGTTTAGTTAAATATCAAACTTCAATAAACTATTAATTACTGCATTTTGTATATTTTCTATTCGCGTCGATAGATGACGATTTGTACAGATGCCCGTAACCCGTTTTCACTCATTAGTACTTATTAATTCAATGTTTTCACTAACGTTGCCTAACCTTTACGGGCTACCTATGATAAGTTAGGTGATGATTTCTGTCAACTTCTTTATCACGATCCTGTACGGGACACCTAAAATGACATTGGGACGGATGTTAGGACTTAGGATTGTATTTAGGAGCTACCTACGTAAAGAGACTCCTACTTAGGGGATGATTTAGGTATGTTTGATGAAAACGGGCATAGTAATAATGTCAGTTTTGGTCGTCATGTATCGATTGAATGAATAATCATGGGATACCGTTACGGCGAGGTCTCAGTTCGGGGCGAACCACTAGTTTAACTGAGTTGACAAATTGTTTCTTTTTTTCTTTACTTACGCAATGTTAAAACGTAAACGACGATATTAAGAACAAATAAGGAACATGTTTTAATTTTATCATGTTAATTCTTACCACGCTAGGTAGTAATTATTCTCAAGATTGAAAACAATAATTTAATAATATGACAGCATTGAATAATAATTATACGTATTATATTAATGCGATTCGTGGACATAATAATGCTATTAATTTAGATGCAAATAGGCAAAACTAATTCATGATTTGCCTGACAAAATTATTACTCAAATATCTCTAACATTCGAGAAAACATTCGACCGCTGTCGCTTGGCCGTTAACAAGACGAGACACGGGCAACTGAATTCCTTCGTGTTTAGACATTATTTGAGTCCATATAATAACACAACAAAGTAAAAAATAAAACTTGACTAACATCGAGATAAGCTAGAAACCTTGACATTAAACTTGGCCCGACGCGCGAATTAATGGCTTCCATGTTTTTATTTTCCTTGAGATTAAATTTATAGACACCGCTTGTGACCAGAGAGTCACTCATTACAAATGCTACGAGTCTCAGTTAAGTAATGTTAGATTGTATAAAGTGTCATATATCAGCGTTGTTTATTTCAATAAGCACGTCAGAAGATTAATAAGTGACCATTAGGGGGATTACGCAAGCTTTTATCTGACTGTTGAATAGTAATTGGGGTCGATTTGAGAACAACGATTTAATCGTACTGTCCCCTATACTACAGCTCTGTTATAATTTAGTTACGGTTCATAATGCAATATAGTGTAAGAGTAAGATGGGCTAGACTTGAAGAGTTGATACTAATGGAATAAAACTAATTAATGGAAATAGCCAAAGATCTCGCCAATATAGCTGAGATATATTTTTAATTAAATCAGCCGGAATTAATCTTCGAACGAATTGGAACGAATAAAATGATGCCTTATAACCTTATATGTAGAGCCCGATAGAGCGCATAAATATACGGATATGACAAAAATATGTAGTCTTAAGTAAGTATTACAGATTCAGAATTGGCCTAAGAGAAAAAAAATAAAGTAATATAAATGCGAAAGTGTGTCTTTCTGTCGGTGTGTTGTACCTTTTTACGAAGCACTCGCTAACGGTTCTTAAAAAATGGCATAGAGATAGATTGCACCCTAGACATTATAGTTTTTTACCCTGAATAAAAAGTTGAGACTTAAAAAAAATCGGCCAAGTGCGAGTCAGGCCTCGCTCTTTTAGGGTTCCGTACATATGACCAAATTATTTTGTTTAAACTAGATACATATTTAGATATCTTAGTTCTTCGAAAGTACTAAATTAGCATATGGGGAAAAAATGCTCGTTGTTTTGGTCGCAACTTACAAACCGCATTATAAATCGGTGTTTTCAGTATTTGTTGTTTAAATACACTATATAGTACATAATATACCAAAAAGTCAAATTCCTAACTAGGTTAGTTTTTGAGATAGACCCCCTAACAAAATTGGTCTAAAACCGACAACTTTGACAGCCCCCCATTTCTTCATTTTTGTAGCTAAAAAATAAAAAAATATATATATTTGAACTCCACTTAATGAGCTCTAGACAATGACACCCCACATGCTAGGG
This sequence comes from Oeneis ivallda, assembly GCA_029955525.1. Taxonomy (NCBI): domain Eukaryota; kingdom Metazoa; phylum Arthropoda; class Insecta; order Lepidoptera; family Nymphalidae; genus Oeneis; species Oeneis ivallda. The sequence goes on from JARPMR010000003.1 coordinate 15,515,675, forward strand.
TAAAAAAATAAAATTTTATTTCGACTCCTTTTCCTTGTATTGGAGCCCCCTTTATTTTTTAATTTTATTTTATTTTTATCATTTGTTGTTATAGCAGTAATAGAAATAAACAATATGTGAAAATTTCAACTGTCTATCTATTACGGTTTACGAGATACAGCCCGCTGACAAACGGACGGACGGACGGACGGACAGCGGAGGCTTAGTAATATGGTCCCGTTGGCACCCTTTGGGTACGGAACCCTAAAAAGAAACCTACATCCACGCGAAAGAAGTCGCAGGCATCAGCTAAATTTAAATAATCGCGAGTCTGTTTTCCTCAATATCAAATACTAATAATACCTAACTCCTTAGTGAGCTCATAGCAAAAGGCGAGGCGAGGCGCGAGAGGGGAGTCATCGCGCAATTAACATGCTAATGAGCGCGCTCCCCGATATCATCGCAGTAATTATGTCCGCGCGCCTCTATATCGTACGCTAACTTATACCGCGCCTCCTCAGTTTAGACACCCGAGCATATATCATGCAATCAATGGTTCGGACCTCTTCAAAACACTCATAATATTATGTCTTAAGTTTACACCGACAATTCCAACAGGTGTTACGGCGTCGTCGCTAGATTTCTCACGAATTTTTACGATTTCCTGTTATTCTCTGTTCATAAACTCGGCTATCTGTATCTCTATTACATCGTCTTAGTTAACTTCATTACAGGGAAGTCTGACGTTCGATTTTAATTAGTTAATATGAAATGCGTCGGGTGCAACCTGCGCGAGAGAAACTGGAGAAGGTTAGACGACATTAGATATGGCGCCAGGGGTTTATTTTTAGTCGAGAATTGATAGGTCGGGAAGGAGGCGGTGCGGCGCGCGGCGGTGCGGCGGGTTATTTATGCAAATGCCCTAACGACATATAATGGTGGGTAGCTGCGCAGAGCGTCTCCGCGGCTATCTGCCTGCAGCACGGTAATTAGGTCCTGCGTGCCGAGCGCCGCCGCCGCACGCAACTTCTGCGTGTTTGTGTGTCGCCTCGAGCACGACTAACCACGTTTTTGTATATACCCGTGGTTCGAGACCCCGCATTAGCTACCGTCTAACCATTACACTCGCAGAGTTCATTGTTTTCCAATTAAAGTTATTTACATAAACTCATTGTAATTGCTACTCAGCACGCGAACACAGAATAGATAGTGTTAACTTACCGGCGTCGAGTATCCTTTGTTTGACTGAATGCTGTCTCCCGTGCCAGAACTGCCATGCCTTGATTTCGTCTTCTGGTGATTTTTCTTCTCGGAACATAAGCATAACGACGCTCTATAAAAAATAAAAGAAAAATATTAAATGAATTAGCCATTCAAAAAGAACTTCATACCGACTAAAAACTAACTAAGTAAACTACAGAAGTTCATCACACTAAAAATCTACTTTTTAACATAAGTTTAACATACGTTTTGTCCTTGTAGTTGGAGGTATTTGGATTTATTTATGAAAACAAATGTTCAAATAAATTGAGCTGTGAAACGTAAAGATAATTTCTTTAAACTTAATTGACTTTGTCGCCAACTTTATAAGGTATAAAACTTAATTACAGTGTATATGCCGCCAGCATTTTGCGAATAAGTAAAGCGCGATTAGTAGCGCGCATTACCTACTTAGCTATTACGTTAAATAACCACACTCATGTTGTTGTGTCGAGCATTTAAATTTTACTTTTCATTTTAGCCATATAAACGATTCACACGAACCTTTTGTACTATTTCCGTTCAGATGGTTAACGTGAAATATGCTGTTAGAGCGATTTCTATAGACAGGTTAGAAAATGATGTGAAAAAGAAGTGGCATACGCCAGGCGTGGTGCCAGGCTGCCCATATAGGGCTAACGACGAGAAAGCACCTCCGATCGTCGCCTCTGATTGATGGATCGGTACGCCGATCGCCGCGCGGCCGCACCCATGATCCTCAACACTATCGGAGCTATTTACGTACAATCCCTTCTTACATATCGTATTAAGTTATGAGGCCCTAACCACCTCCTCGCAGTACGTTGTATAAATGCAAAGGTGATAAGGTGAATAAATATTCGTAATCGGCGTAGAAATCGACTATTACCCGGCACCGCAATTAAATATCGCAAGGACCCATGGTTACAGTGTTAGGAACGGGTAATAAACACAATGTTTTACTGTGAATGGATGAATTTATGAGTAATTTGTGCCGGCGAATAGCTCTGCGTTTCAATAAGGGGGACACAGGCTTTCTCTGTAGATCTGGTGTCGCGTAAACTCAACTCAACGGAACCACGCATACTAATGGATAGCCCGTGTATTAAATTGTAACGGTGTTTTCCGCCTCTACGCGAGCGTCACATCGACATTAATAAATAAAAAGATTCACTGCTTTATCCGAATTCCTCAGACATTGGGTACAGGGTATTTTTGGTAATACATAATGCATGTTCAACTGTAAAAATGATTCTAATATCTGCATATAATGCGTTTTATGATATTTCAAATTAATTCAAATATTGTTTTATTGCCCTAATGTTTTATTGTTAACTAGCTGATGCCCGCGACTTCGTCCGCTTGGATTCAGTTTTTAAAATCCCGAGGGTACCTACTCTTTGATTTTCCGGGATGCTTTACACTCTACAGGTTCTCAACTATACCTATCCAAAAAAATCACGTCAATCCGTAGGTTTTTGCAGCGTAATTGACGGACAAACCAACAAAGACAAAATTACGTTTAGCTGTCATTTACGTTTTGTTATTCCACTGTCATTTGCGTTTTGTTATTCCATGTCAGATGCGTTTTTGTTATACCACGTTTTATAGTGACTTGACGGAAACGCGGTCGAACGGGATAAAAAGTATCCTAAGTCCGTCTCCTGGTTCTAAGCTACCTCTCCACCAATTTTCAGCCAAATCGGTTCATCCGTTCTTGAGTTATAAATAGTGTAACTAACACCACTTTCTTTTATATATATAAGATTTGACTTGATATTGTTATTTATTACAATACTTAAGGCGTAATGTAACAAATAAATATGAGACACGAAGTAATGAATCACAAGTAGGTTTGCCATAATATGTATAAGTAATTATAACTGAGCTTTTATAATTTTAAACTTATGCAAAACAGTAACCTACATGTAATTTTAAAACAAGCGACAAAAGTAAATGCAGGAAAAATTGGAAAACAAAAACAAGTTTTCTGTATTAGATACATACAAATTCAAAAGTTTTATTTTTGATAAGTTTATACGTTTTTAGAGTTCCGTACCCAAAGGGTACCAACGGGACCCTATTACTAAGCCTACGCTGTCCGTCCGTCCGTCCGTCCGTCCGTCCGTCCGTCTGTCAGCGGGCTGTATCTCGTAAACCGTAATAGATAGACAGATGAAATTTTCACATATTATGTATTTCTATTGCCGCTATAACAACAAATAATAAAAATTAAATTAAATTAAAAAAATTAAATTAAAATATTTCCATGGGTACATGGAAATATTTTTATTTAATTTTTTTTAACGGAACCCTAAAAGAGAGAGAGATCTGAGTTCAGTAGTAAGAGCTGTGTATGGGTTGCTGACTATGATGATGATGAATGAAAATTATTGCTATAAAACTTATCATAATAATTTCTGTTTCTGTAATTTGAACTGAAAAATACTACCTACCCCTGAAATCTGAACTGAAACGTACTACCTCTGAAATCTGAACTGAAAAGTACTACCTTTGAAATCGGAACAGCAAAGTACAACCCCTGAAATTGGAACTGAAAAGTACTACCCCTGAAATCGGAACTGAAAAGTACTACCTCTGAAATCGGAACTGGTAGTATTACCCATGAAATTGGAACTCAAAAGTACTACCATTGAAATCGGAACTGTAAAGTACTGCCCTGAAACCGGAACTGACAAGTTCTACCCCTGAAATCGAAACTGAAAAGTTCTACCCCTGAAATCGGAACTGAAAGTATAAACCTCTGAAATCGGAACTGAAAAGTAAACCTCATGAAATTGGAACTCAAAAGTACAGCCCCTGAAATTGGAACTGTAAAGTACTGCCCTGAAACCGGAACTGAAAATTTCTACCCCCAAAATCGGAACTGAAAAGTAGTGAAATCTCTGAAATCGGAAAAATCCCAGTCAAACCAGGACGTGTGGCAGATTTATTCATAAATGCAACTTGGCAAAGAACCGGTAATCGTTTACGTAATTTAGTAACCATTTTAAAGTTGCGATTGATAACGAACAATGCAGCCATTGTCGCCCGACAGAGATACATTGCTGCAATCAGCGATCTTAAATGTCTGAATTAGGTAACAATTAAAGACAAGTCGTCGTTGAATAATAAGTAATACAATTTCAATGCATTGTTTTTGTGTAGGTAATGTTTGAAAGCTTGGTCGTTTTAAATAATTTAACTAAGATTTTAATCGTGTATTCTCTTATCTTACTTAATTACATTCGATAAAATAAAGAAACTCATAAATATCATTGATAAATTATTAACTGAATTTTTTCTTTCTTGCCGAATCTTAGATTCTGTTTTCCAAACTTTTTCCGGTATAAGTGGAAATCCGTTATCCGAATATTTACCTAATTAAATATTTCGGTAACGTCTACATCCTTGCAACAGGCAATTCTTGAAATCGCCTTACAAGATAATTTTACTTACTAATTACGTACTTTTATAGTATACTTAATTATAATTGCTTAGTTCTGTGTTATATTTTCTCAATTAGAATTTAAATGCTTTGGAATAAAATTAAAATTTATCTCAATATATAAACCTATCTACCTTCTTTGTAGATAAAGCAAATAATAATTTAAATGCAATAAAAGCAGTTTGGCAAGTAGGTATAATTAAATGTTTTTATTTATTGCATCTTAACCGAATCAAGCAATTATAGGCAAGGAGATCAAAAAGATAAATAATATATTTCTTATAAATACTGTATTAAGATTTTATGGATTGAATTATAATTAAATTTCTATTATAAATCAATCACTTTCATGTACCGACATCAGTCAATCTATGAATAAGTAAATCTGAATAGATGCTGTAGTGTAAAAGATTGTTACCTTCTTACTTTGTTTAATACCTACAGACAGCAAGTTAGAGTTCATACTCTAACTTGCTGTCTGTAATGTAAGTATTAAGGTGTATTGAGGTTTAAGGTAGGTAGAATTACGAAAAATTTGGCCTTACTTTTGTCAACATTATAATGAAAACCTCTGTGCAAAACTCTCAATCTCAGCTCTCAGCATTCTAAATCTAAGGGTTTCGGGTAAGGGATTTTTTTAAATAGCTATATAGATTTTATATTTTGTCACTGTTTTAACAAACTTTTGATAAACCACTATACCACGAGAGACTCATCATAAACCATCAGCTTGGGGACATTCACACCTATGTAATTCACGTTTTATCAGCTCTATTATGAATACAGTGTTCTTGTTTCACAAGAGTTTTGCCTTTTTGGACCAGTTACCTCCACTTTTCGGGCCGTCAATTAATTAATCGAGGGTATCGACATTCGACCCGATTTCAGGAGCCCGAGTTCGGTTGACAATCTTAGTTATCTGATTAAGCACGCTTTCTCTTGAGCCCGCGCCGCTGCGGTGTGTCGCACGCGAGGGACTGTGCGTTCATATCGCCGATTACTTGACAACCGCTCCGTATTCGTTTCATCACTCTATTTAAATAAATAAACGATTGGTACATGTATTTCACATAACATGGACCCATACATTATGACGTCACGCATTAAGTGTATGGTTTTAAGATCCCTTCTTTAATAAGGGTCAGATCTCACTTCTCACAAACGTTTCAGTGACCCTGTTTCATCACAAAACTCTCGTGTAGTAGATGTTACAACTTACAACATAATCTTTATTATGTTTATATTTAGATTTGAAAATATCGTAAACTAGATTCTTGAAACACGATATAAGATATTAGTATATTCATTTAGGAAGATATACACTGGCACAAATTATTTGTACTGTGTCCAAGTCTATTTTACAAAAGCTATGGAACCTTCTTCGAAACTGTGAGGAATCACAGACCATTTAAATATGATTGATGTACCGAGTCATAATGTATGTAGCTAAGTAATCATTTCAAGAGTAGGTATAGTAAAAAAAACACAGCGAATTAAATATCTACCTAGTGAATCTCCTAAAAACATATTGTTTATCTACCAATCACATTTAAGCTTCCACCACACTTACTCGTAGGTGCATTGTAATGTTCAAAATATCACCAAGTTCTTGTTCTTGCGATATCTGTTTTTAGTAATTAAACGACTTCTTTTTCCTTCTTCTTCCTTCCTTGGTTTTCCCGCCATAAGTCTATAGAATCGTTATGATATCTGTTTATATCGTATTTCATCAAGCCGTTGTAGGTATCGCATGCATCAAGACGCAAGGATTTTGCAGTGTAAGATGGTTTACGTCCTTATACAAAATCACCAAAAACAGAAAATCGAAATAACGTATTACGATAATGTCGACTTATTACATAATGATCACTATTCACCTCATATTTAAGAACAAAAGTATATTAAGGAGTTGACTAATTAAAGATTTTAGATATTTGACTACTTTAAAGGCAGTAAATTAACATCTTATAAAACATACGGCATGATAAGAGTTTGCGTAGGTATAGTTAAACCCCTATTATCATAATAAATAAATTAAACGAAGCTTTGAATAGTTTAACCTATAAAGCCAGCCTATTTAACAGCGTATAAATGCTATATGACGCAAACGCCTCATTATTTTCAATATTATAGCGTGAGTTACGCATTTATGCACCTACTAAGTTGGAAAACATTGCAATAACAAATAACAATCGCAGCGTAACGTGTGTGCACGACGCATCATCGGTTTATCAACACGGTAGTAGGCACTAGGTAGTAAGTTTTAACTTATTGAATAATAAGTTACGTAGCAGCAAAAAGCCTTGTCGTCGGTCGTGATTTCTTTGTGGGAGCTTTTTGTCGCCTCACTTCCTCGTTAGCGCCGACCGCCCATCCATCAGCCCTATCTACTTTATGACAATTATTTATGTTCCGCGAGGCAAAACTATTCCGCTCACCGTTGAGCTTTATCGATAGCGCAGAAGTAATGCCCTGCCGTCTCGATACGCTATATCTGATACGGATACGTCTGTTTGTTAAGTGCGCCAGTTGTTTTAACGCCTAGGTTATTTGCCGCGAGTGTTCTTTGCAGTGAAGTTTCGAAATAAATTCTGAGCGGAACTGTGGGTGTAACTGTTGTGCTGTTAGTTGTCTGGGCTGTACCTACCTACGACATATAGGTAAACCCATTACATATTATACCTGCCTATCTACCTACACATAATCCATTCCAAAATACTTTATAAGATCTGAGTATTCGTTATCTAATTTGAAAGTTAAGTGTTTACGTAAGTAAGAGTTTTACTTACCAGCAAAAGCATTCTTTATAATTTTATTCATAAAAAATATTCAATATTGATATTAGCTATGTACACATGATACAAACTAATATAATTCACATCTTATTAAAAATCTCAAAATTAATTAAAAATCATACTAATATTAAAAATGCGAAAGTTTGTTTGTTGGTTTGTCCTTCAATCACACCGCAACAGAGCCATGGATCGACGTGATTTTTTGCATGGGTATAGTTGAGTACCTGGAGCACTCTCCAGGTACTCAACTATAAAAACTAAAAAGTAGCCTATGTCACTACATAGGCTACTTTTTATCCCGGAAAATCAAAGAGTTCCCGAGGGATTTTTAATTTAAATTCATGCGGACGAAATCGCGGGCATCAGCTAGTTTTAAATAAATGCAATATATAAAAATATAGTTACATATTATATTTACATAAGTTTTAATGAATAATAAAAATAATTTATATTCATAAGCGGGTGCAGAAAATTAAGGAATGAATGACTTCCGTTCGTCGATAACTTACCGCCCACTCGGTGTTCCTAAGCCTGGTTCTAGTGTTTTATTATTCAAATGCAATTAGCTATATTCGCAGACTTGAAGACATGTTTAGGTATTTCTTTAATTAATTCAAAAATAGACACTAAAGGCAGTATTAACTTCATAAGTGGAATTGACAAAAAGAAAAGTTCGTGCGTACTTATCTACCTACTTACTTAATAATTATGAAATTATTTATATTCTCTTACCATGTAAGTATCCAACCAATATTTTTCAATTAGAGAATCGAATAAAATTAAGAGCTATCTAACTATGCCATGTTTGTATACCAGTAACTCTGCTCATTAAAATACATAATATATAGGTATTATTTATATTAATCAAGATTATTATTATAAATACAATGTTTTCTTTGTTTTGAATTTTTGAAAGGACAACGCAATACGCAAATCGAGCTGCACAACAAAATGTTTTCTGCTAAACGTACACTTACATAACGTACGTACGTACGTAAAGGAGAAGTAAACGTCTCCTTTCAGAGGTGTTTCAGAGACGTTGTAGGCGACGATTAATGGACAGGAGGGTCCTGTGTTGCTTCTTTACTATACATATAGTTAATATTCTTTGACCGAGATATTCATGATTCAAAAGCTAGTGCACTATTTGAAGCAGTTTTAACTTCCGTAGCACATTAGTATTATAGAAATGATCATACATTCATACTTATAAATGTTCTAAATGCTTTACATATTATAGGCGTATGTTCTTCAAACACATGACTTTTGGATATAGTTAAAAACAGGTAGTGACAAGGAATACTTTTTGTACAGGTAAAATAACAGAGAAAATATAGGCTTGGCGTGGGATTTTTAAAATATCTAACTCCATGCGGAAGAAGTCGAAGGCAAAAGCTAGTGCGTAATAGTTAATTTCCTATAGACAGTAAAGCTCGATTGCATTATCAGGGGCTGGCAGTAAGCGCTAAACCTCGATTAAACGTAGTGATTCCCGCGATCCGTCTACCGTCAGATTAACATCCGAAGTCACGTCGTAACACTAATCTGCTTAAATGTCGAAAGGAAACGTCAGATTGTAAAGTGCAGGGCTCCGGCTGGAGTGTGATGCGGCTTAGTCGTACCTACCGCCCACAGCACTGCTCCAATTACATCTTCAGAAGCGCATACGTCAAAGTAAGGTGTTGGGTTCTTATTATAAAAAGAAAATAGTTTAAAAACTGTAACCCTGACTACGGAAAGTTGGATATAAAATCCGTTAAATTGATTTTGTTCGTGTAAAATGTAGCCCATGTCACCCGGACCATAATAAAGAATCGATTGACACCTCAGTCATCTAAATCGGCTCAGTAGTTGAGGCGCCAAAATCATAACCCTTGCTTTTAGCTTTGTCGTAGTCGGATAAAAATAACTCATATATGTATTAAAATAACTCATATAGGTATGTATTAAAATAACTCATATAGGTATGTATTAAAATAACTCATATATATATTAAACTCATATATATAATATGTACTAAGTAGGTAGCTAATTTCTCTTCCAAAGTCAACTACATCCAATAGTGTCTAGTGCGATCTAGACTGCGACAAAGACACCACGATAGACCTCATATTATGCCTTCTTCTTCATCTTTATTAGGTAACCGATAGGCGTCCACTTTTAGACATAGGTATAGAAGCGGGTGCATGGACATCCAGGACTTCGTGAGTAGGCATGATTTGGCTCAAATTCAAACAATTCACTTTTGGGTTAAAAAATACCCTGAATATAAAGGTTTATAATACATAAATACATATTATATAATAGAGATAGTTCGTTGAAATTTTAACGATTGACATTTTTATTGAAACTTAACAGCTATGTGCTTGTGGTGAAGGTATATTATGTCTCCGAAATTCAAAGTTATCTGCCGAACCAATAAAGTTGGTTAATTGGTCTTAATTATGCGCACGTCGAATGTTACATCACCCTGACTCAAAAAAGGCGGATTATAAAATATGTATGTAGACAAAAAATCTGTGTACGGTCCGAAAGAAAAAGTGCACGTGCTTATAAAAAATACTTACCTTTATAAAATATTAAGTCATATTATGAAGATATTAAAACTTCAATCTCAATACCTGTTACCTAATAACATTCCCAATATGACAGTCGTTAAATTAAATTGACTGCCTGTTGAGTTTTGTTCTACTTAACAATTTTTATCACGCCTTGCATGAAACCGAATGCGATAGTAATATTTATTTTATCTCCCTAACCTGTTTAGTAACTTAATAAATGTTAGATTTTAAACGATTTAGCGCCAGTTGCACCATATCGCCAAGTAACGTTTAACCGGGGAAAAACTGATTCTCCAAATTATTTCTCGATCAAACGTTACACACCTGGTAAAATTTGCTCTAAGAATCTTTTTTTTGGGATAAAAGGATAAAAAGTAGCCTAAATGTATATATTATATAGGCCACTTTGTAAATATACCTAGTTTGTTTTCTTAGTGCCGATTTCACTAAAGTTGAGTCACGCTTCACCGAGGAATAAATTGGACGTTCTGACAGTTTTCTGTACCTATTGAAAATCTGCCAAAATATCAAAACGGTAAGACTTATTTTACGTTGGTGAAATCGGCCCTTATTGGTGTACTATATTTTTTCTATTTACCTATATCACCTTTCGGCTTTTTAACTTAGTACCTATATCGCGTCACGCTTTCCTGCTGCTCTGTTGCAGCGTGAAAGAAGAAAAGCTATAAACAAACAAACAACTGTGTTCATATTTTTGAAGTGAAACTTCTTTAGGCGCATGAGGGTAAAATTTTTACAAATGTAACGTCACGCAAGTATGCAACGGAAGTGTCGAAAAAGAAGTTTCACTTCTGACATGTGTACTTTGTACGCACGCACTTTTTTTTTTAAAGTTAGCCATGCTGTTCTTGACTAATCCTACTTCCTACTAATATCCTACTAATATCTATTATTATAAATGCGAAAGTTTGTGAGGATGGATATGTATGGATGTATGGATGGATGGATGGATGTTTCTTACTCTTTAACGCCACAACAAATGAACCGATTTGGATGTGGAATGGAGAAAGCTCATACCCAGGATTACAACATAGGCAACTTTTTATCCCGGAAAATTACAGTTCCCGCGGGAATTAAAAAACCTTAATCCACGCGCACGAAGTCGCGGGCATCATCTAGTAAGTTAATAGTTCCATAAATTCTCTTGCATACAAAAAAGCGTAAAGCTTGTGTTGGGAATGGTTATAAAAATAGTGCGGGTGGGGATTGAACCGTCGACCTTTTCAATTTTCAGTCCGGACCTATAACCATTGGACTATTGAAGGCTCAAAAAATTAAATTAGAGAGAGGCTCAATATTAAACTTTTGTAGACATAGTAGGAATAGATAGGTACTAATACAAATAAGATCATACGCTTCTGAAAGCTTAACCACAAAGGGGTTGCACAATACGTAAAGTCGAGATCGCCTAATGTCGCTGATTACGGCGCGCTGTCCGTCGCCGATGGTATCGACGATTGACGCTAAATACGCGCGGACTGTGACAGTTTCAATATCGAAACAATGACGAACTTCGCATTGCGTAACGCCATTTGCGTCCAACTCGCTGTCACTCATTGACAGAATTAAAGCTAAGTGAAAGTTAATTTAAATATCTACATGAACATTTCATAGGTACATACGGCACGTGTAGATATTAGATCGTGGAAAACGCAAACAGGGGTAGGTAATTATAATTTTATAACTGATTTCAGGTGTTACGTGGATGTTACCGAATAAAACGTAACGTTTCGAAAGTGTAATAGTTATCGAGCAGTTACGCGAACCTGAAATCGAACGTGGAAAATTCATGCTCTGTGGAGCGGCGCGGGCATGGATACCTATACTCACTTGAAATATCTACGCACGTTGTTGTTTGCAAGTAACATCTCGGAATAAAATAATGCATTCGTAACATGCCGTCCTAACTCCTAACTCCTACGTGAGCGAACTCAGCGCGATTTGCGAATATCAAACGACCTTACGACGCAGAGGGCGACTCGAAAGTGAGGCATATAAAATATCCAACACTAGCATCCCCCTTGAAGTATCCTGTTTGGGCGAATTGCGGAGTGACGCAGCCACGGGATTGTCTTGAAAGCATCGCTACAGTGTGTCGTTTGCAATCCCTTTTGATTAGACTTTCTCTGGCTTTATTGGCTAAAATGCATTGTTGCAACAAGAGCGCGATAAATTCAGTCAGTCACTACAATTGAGGCTATGTAGCAATGATCGATGCAGCTTTTGCACTATCGACCAGCTGATTAGGATAAAGCTGGATGGTTTAATATTTTCCGGCGATTTGGACGCGGTTTTTATGTTGTTTGCGGTTACAATGTTCGAAATTTTGATATTGAAACAATTCCGATAGATGCCAAATAATTTATGCTACAAATAAGTTCATAGGACCCCATTTGTATTTAGATTAACATTGTTTAATTCTTTATAATGTTAGAATTCTTCATGAAGATGCCTTGTCATGGACCTTTGTGTAGTCGGTTGGCAGTTGTAATACAATAAAAATCAATTGCAATAAAACTGTATTCTAACTGCATCGGGGTGTAGTTTAAATGCAGTCCATCTGTCTAGTACTTAAACACTCAAGTTTCATCAGGATGGCTAAATTGTTTGTAATTAGTTTTAATTTTTTCTTAAAAAAAGTATTCGAGCAATACTGCTATCATATCAGCGCCACATTGCGTTCACTTGGACCCTGGGCCCTGGGGTACAACTGAAAAAATGCTTAAAATAAATAATTAGCCGCGCTCAATCTCAAATCACTCTTTTTCCTCAAATTTTATGTACCTACATAAATAGGGTGCGAAAAAAGGAAGTAACCTTAATATGACTTAAATTACTCTTTAAATAAAGAAATCATAAAAAGTTCATTACTCGAGAACGAATTCTGGTGAGGAGCGAAAATATATTAAAAAATAAGTAATGACTGAATTATTCAAGTCACAATATTTTCAAATGTTTTGTATTATATTTCCGTCATGTATGTTTTGCCTAAGGATGTCAAACATAATACCTACTAACTAACTAACTTATTACTATACTACTACCTACTAACCGTTTAGTAACTATTCGTAATAAAAAGGACTGTGTGTTTAATACCATCAAATTCGTGACTTTGGTCTCGGGAAATTCTTTCAGGTAAATAGGTAATATTAAGTAACAACAGTAAGTAATTTAAGGTACTTTATGTCGTGATACGTAGAAAAATGTACAGCCTACAAAGTAGCCCAGTGTCTACGATAGCTAAATTATAATTACATAAGATATGAAGAATACATTTTTAATGTTAATAAAGGAACTCCGTCAGCAAAAGCTTTCCGTTGTATAATTCCGCAATTTATAATCATTAGTGTTTTTCTGCGACAGCAGCAGAGCGGGGTGCGGCGGCGCGGACGAGGGTGCAAGCTAAATTGAGACATCGCAACGTGTGATTGATTGCGAACATGATTGGCATCTCCCAACTATCAGCGGAGCGTATGCTAATTTTGATGCTCGCTTTTTCGTAAACCATTATATCACAATACTTTTTTTGGAGTCGAATACTTGAACATTACACATGAGCGCGCCCTGTGAGAAAATATTCTATCTGTCTCATATGACAGCCCTTCACTCGCCGGCGTTGGCGTCGTCGGCCGAGAGATACGTCGCGTCAGGAGGGATTGTTCCGTTATACCGTTCGTTATAATCCCTCATCAAGCGTAACATGTTAAGTGTAAAAGGCATCATTAACGATTACCTTAAAAAGTTAAACCGGAGCAATCATTAAAATCGTAAAATAAAACAAAGAGAAAATATAAACAACGACATGTCTCGTTACTCGAGTTTCCGTTGCTACGAAAGTGAACAACACAATGATGTCAGTATCATGATAAAAACTAGAGCAAAAACGCTCTGAATAAGTGTGCGCTTTAGACGTGCAAGATACGGTTTAATCGAAGCGAATTGAAAATCATTAACACGTTCTGTGTACAATGAGAAGAGTTCTGTCAATGGCAATGATATTAGATGTACCTATTATCGCAATATTTGACTATTCATGTTATTTCTTTTCGTAATAATGTTGTTTGCTTGTTATCCCACTATCCAAAGCTGAAAGGAAGGGTTATAATTTTAATTGTCCATAGCCGTCCGTAGAAATGTAAGTATATGTGTCCATTTACGTATGTTCCATCGTAGCGCCTACACTACTAAGCCAATTTTGATGATTGAGGTATCAATTGATTCGTTATTATGGTTCGGATGACATAGGCATTCCATACGTATGACAAAAATTTTATACGAACAAAATGAATAAAACGGATGTTATTTCCAATTTCCCTTAGACGGGTTACAGTTTTGATTTTTCTTGTTAGTTTATAATCATATTTTCTTATAATATAAAATTCAAACTCCTGACTGACTGACTGACTGACTGACTGATATATCAACGCACAGCCTGAAACTACTGGAGTTATACGCTTGAATTTTTGACAGTTAGTAGGTTTCTTCTATGACGTCAGCGCGAATTAGAAAGGATTTTTTTGAATTTCTAACCTTAAGAACGCGTATAACGCCAAAAAAAATCAGATTTCGCGATGAGATAAAACATAGCCGCAACCTCATAATATGAGGCGCGACAAAAGAAAGCGTTTTGCGCAGAATAGGAGTGTAGTAAGCGCCAAATACTTTGTAACTCGTAAAATATTCATTTGCTTTTCAATTCGCTAGGCTACTCTCTTGATAATATCAATCGGAATTTAATGTAAAAATTTTGGCTCTGTAATATGCAACACATTGAAAATAAATGAATATTGGTTAAAAATTAGACCTAACTTCGCGATTTTTTATTATCGAACAAATTTCATCATTTTATGTTTTTGCCCAAGCACGTCCCTTGGCAGTATGATGTAATTTTTGCGTGTTTTTTTTTTTTGGATAGTTGAAACTTGATCTACTACTGTAAAAATCAAATCTGTTTACTGTTAACGAGCGCACACCCACTCTTAAACGGGGTTAAATATGGGGTTAAAGTTTGTATGAAAGTCCGTCATTTATCAAGCTATATATATCCATGAAATGCATGTATGTATTTGGGTTTCGATTTAAAGTAAAGAAATAAGTGTTTCATAGTTTTTTGGAAGTTCTATTCCCAAAGGCTTTAAATCGGGGATGAATTTTTGTATGAAAGTTCTTCATTTTAAAGTAATTATTCAAGTTATATCCATGAAACTTGGTATTTTGAATTACGTGTTTTGGTATGAAGTTGGTACGTGTTACACAGTATTTGAAAGTTCCAGACCAAAACCTGTGCCAAGGTTTTGGCACAGGTTCCACGCGGACGAAGTCGCGGGGCAAAAACTAGTTTTCTTATATAGGTATAGGCATGTCATTACACTTAAAATATTAGTAAACTACGACACCCGGAACTTAAAACAATTTACAGAATCCGGGAAAATCACAAGATAAGCGGAAATTTACCTTTGAATAAATGGCTATTTAAAAGGTATCAAATGACTTTCGTATGCAAATTACATTATATTATAAAGGCCTTCTACAACATACGCGTAATCACTCTGTAATGTATTCCTCAATATTAATATTCAACATTTAAAAAGCTTAATATCTCAGTTTTACACTAATTAGATACATACACCTACATACCTTAGATCAAAAATATAAATAATTTACAAAAAAGATAAAACATGACATTTTTGCATTCCAAATATTACATTATTTCCCTTATTTGTTTTGGTTAGGTATTTGTTGTTTAATTTCACAGTTTCAACCACCCTTATTATTATAAATGCAAAATTTTAAAGAGATATAGGTACCTACGAGAACTACTGCATGTAAAGGTGATTAATTGCTATCATATTATTTGATTGATGACTTTAATTATGGATGTAAGAACCCCTTCACAGGATATTTTTTTGAGAAGCACAAAAGGAACATCTTAAAAATCGTTTTGTCATGCGATATTCAAATGCAAATACTTGATGGTGTCAATATATCGTGCGAACATCCCAAATAAGAGCGCTATGTACCTATTCAGCTATCCTTAGGTACTAATACGTATTATTATCAATGCGAAAGTGTGTTTGTTTGTTCGTTAACCTTCAATCACGAGGCAACGGAGCAATGGAGCAACGGATTTACGTGATTTTCTGCATTGGTATAGTTGAGGACTACCCTCTATCCCGGGAAAACAGACTTCCCGCGGGATTTTCAAAAATATTACTCCACGTGGACTAAGTCGCGAGTAAACGGTAGTATCAGCTTAATTAGGTGCAAAATCCAGTACTGGTTGCGAGTGGACGGAAATCGCGGCCCGATGATATCGCGGGCAGGCAGAGTGCTGCCAAAACAGCACCGGGGCTGCACCGCCGCCGCCGCGCCGCCGCGGGTAATTACGGCGCACCACGCACGGCTCTCACACCGAATCTCACTTTTTACAAAATTTTCTCATATCCTCCACCGCTTTACGGCACGCAAAACTCATTCGCATCGCGTGTGAATTTTAAACTGTCAGCTACGGTGTACGTTTATAACAAATGATGATAATTGGATGTTGTACGAAAGGTTGTACGGGTAGGTAGGTACATATTATTTGGTAGTGTTTTTGCCGCTTTATTATAATTTACGCCGAGTGATTTGATTATCAACTCATTTTTATTTTTGTGATATAATATAGGTATCTGTTTAATGGACGGCAATTAAGTTATTTGCGTGTTTATGCGCGAATAAATTCTCATAATGTAACAAACCTTGTAGGTCGGGTATATTGATACGTTCGCGTAGCCAGAGTACATAATATACATAGGAATGTGGCTAGGCTTTTCTTTTCTCATTGAACATGGCAAAACAGCTCGTTAAGGAAACACGATGTTTGCCGCATTGAAATTATTTTATCATAATACAGTGAGGTTATTGTTTATAGGGAGCGATATTATCCGGGGAGGCCGGGCCGGCAGCGGACAGCGGGCAGTGGGCACCCGAGGCGGTTATTGTATTCCTATATGGTGAATGTCAAAAGCGTCGTCTTAATTATCGGGCGCGGCCATACAATGCGGACTCGATTGCGGCGAGATAAGCGCTCTATATCTATCGGAGTGGTATTGAATGCGCCCGCGCCGGACCCGCGGCCCACTTACGGCCTTAATAATAACTTCAAACGTATGTCGCATTGTATTTCTGATTATTCCGATCTAAGCCCATTGAAAAGAGATAAGGTGGTGTTTCCATATTACTTCTACCGAGGAAGAACGAAGGAAATGTAAATGACGAGATAGCGTTTCATATAATAATAACTATCCGAGTGTAATGCGTTTTTAATAAAGCCGCGTCCAGAACTCTTAGAACACCTATGGGAATTAGGTATTTCCATTTCATAACAATGTCGGATATATTTGCGATTATCGGAACAGGATTAACCTGATTGGAGTGGATTTATATTCTGGTTTTTCAAGAAATGCTATAAAAAAGGTTGTTTTAATTAAATTTCTTTGTGGCGGCTCTTTGTTTATCACTTAAATTGTTTTCCACGGAAGTGTCGGTAAGTATGAAGTAAGGGGATTTCCGATTTCCACAACAAAAAATGTGTTTACCTACATTCATCCATGATGACTTATCTATTGTTGTCTCAGATAATTATTTTCTCATAGGATATCTAATAACAGTATTCTATCACGCTAGTTTTGACATAATTATGAAGCCAATTAATACTGCGCAGTTAGGTATAAATATATTAACATACCTATAAGACATATTATTTTTATTCGCTTCAGCTTTGAAGAAAGTGACATTTTAAATGGAATGTAAACACTATGTAGGTAAATAGTACCTAATGGATACGCATATTATATATTATATTTCTTTCACAAAATTCGAAGGATAATTTTATTATCAATATGTACAAGTAGGTATGAATTAACAAATTCAATATGGCAACTACTACCTAATACATAACTATAGGTAATATCTTAATTACTATAAGACATGTTTGAACAGAAAAAGTAAGACATGTTAAGTAGTTGCTATGTTTATGTATTTCGTACACAAAGGTGCCAATAAAGACTTGCATTCAGAAAAAAATGTTATGTAATTATTTTATTGGTAATGTATAATTTTAATTAGGCATTAATGCAAATATTTTATGTTCGATTTCCTTATAAGTTAAACAAGTAATCGGATCATGTGATCTGATGGATAAAACTATGTAGTTCAAAAAAAAATATTACGAAAGTGAGTGTTTCGAAGGTGAACATGAAACTTTAACCAGGAGCCGGGCGATGTGAAACCTACCCGTGGCCGCTGCGGTCAGGAGCCGAGAGGCAGCAAAAACAATATCAAAGTATACTTTTTTCATATTAATGTAAAACTGAACATGGATGTTGCCAACCAAGGAAACCAATTACTCTTTATCAAGCATCAAAACGCGCGCGGCAGCCTGTAATAAATAAAATAGTGAACTGTGACGTCATAATCGTTTGACGCACTTTCAATATTTTAATCGATAATAATTGAAAATGTTATTTATTTTTATCAAACTTAAAACTCAGGGTAAGGGGAGGGCAAAATAGTCCCCTCGACTATTTTGGAAGAACCTCCTATTTTGAAAGATTATTATTATTTAATAAACCTACTCTTATTAACAGCATCTTACTATAGTATTTGTAAAATCCAATTTGAAGTGGGCGTCAGAGCTAATGCCTTGTGTGGCAATAAATATCGAACACATCGGAAATTACACTTTGGTAATCGGTCTTGCTTTGCAACTTGTTATTTTACTACAAAATAATACTAATAATTTTCAGAAGAAATGCTAATGAATTTAGTAGGTACGTTTTTTTACGTTTTCAGTCTTCTATTATTTAATTGTATATCACCAAGTTCAGGTACCTAAGTAATTTTTTGCGATCTTTAACCTACTTAAAAAAAAAAAGATTATCAATTGAACGCGTATTTTTTAACTGACTTCAAAAAAGGAGGAGGTTATCAATTCGACACGTATTTTTTTTGTCAGTGTTACTCCATAACTCCGTCGAATCTGAACCGATTTCAATATTATTTTTTTATTTGAAAGTATATAAGTACCTTAAGGTTAGTACCACCATTTTTTGGTGAAAATCTGATGAATATCTTCGGTGATGGAGGACGGAACTCCTCCGGATGACAACTTAATGAATTTAAGAGCAAATCGCTCGCGATCAGAGAATATGAAGATTTGATCCTATGAAGCTACAAAATATAAAAATAAAAATATAATATACAAAGTACAGGTATTATGAAGTCGGGCTAGCGTTGCGGTTTCACCGTTTCTATTGAGGCCCGCCCGACTTCTACATACCAGTACAAACTAAAATTATTTTTATACTTTGTTGTTTGAAGTCGGTTTTTTTAAAAACATTTTTTATGTATTAATATTATCTTTTTAAATGTTTTAGAAAAGTAGAAACTTGTATCAATCTATTTGTTTGACTGTGGGATACCTACTTCATAGTGAGCTTGTTAACCTAAACCTCGATAAGCTTTTTATTAATAAAGCTTCATAGAAGTACCTAATGAACAACTCGGAATAGAAAGTATAGCCATAAAATTAATGTTGATTGCGTTGATTCGCAATAATCATGTATACTTTATTACTAGGTTGAAATACAAACTAAATAGAGACGTTACGACACGCTGGTGTGTGTGTTCTACCATAGATGCCTCTAAAGTGCGTGAAGCTTTCTAAGGTCCGGCAAACATCCGGCCGCTAACCGTTAACTGCGCGGCGCAAGCTTAATCAAATATCTACTAATGCCTTCGAGTTCTAACTTCACGTAAATTGTCAATAATTAATTTCCTGATTATAGAGGTTCACTTATGTTATGTTATTACATAATAGGATAAGAAAAACAATAAAATAATATTTATATCAGAAAAATTTAACTTAAAAACTACCTACAAGTGTTGGTTATATACTCAAAGACCTACAAAGAATGACTATAAGTACAGAGGTTTAATATTCTTTGTGGATATAAAATTCTAAACCAAAAATGCTAGGTAGTATACGTTGGTTCTGTGTTTAAAATACACCTTCAATAATATGAAATAAACTGCTGATTAAAAACCCAAAATATTAAAAAACCTTGCAATTTTAGCTGGATATTAAGGATCATACATATTATACAGATCATTTATGTACCTATGTTGCTAATAATGATGCCGTAATTTCTTAAAAATAGTTATCAATAAATTATACTTAATTATTGAACATAATATGATTTTTTTAATATTACCAATAATAAATATTAAGTATGTGTTGAAATTATGCAAAACTATGATGATTTAACGTGATTTAGCAGAATTTAAAGTTTACTCATTAGTAATGGTTAATGGTAGTCCTAGAAATATTATAAATGTGAAAGTTTGTGAGGATAGATGGATGGATGTATGGATGTTTGTTTTGTATCCATACTAATGATAATGTTTGAAGGCATCTCAAATTTCACTACCTATTTCGATCATTTTAAGTTATAGCAGTGCGTGATCTTAAAATCAAATAGTAGCGCTTAGGTATATCCGTATAAAAAAGAGTATATTTTCAAAAATTAATTTAGAAAATTTCGGCGCTACGCTCGGACACTATCTATCGTCTATTAATACTTACACTACTAACGCACTACTTAAACCACACATACCATAATGCACTATTACTATGAGGATTCATACACTGAAACCTGTGCCCATTTATTATCCGGATGTTGACTTACCTTCACAGTTTGGTTCTTAAGTGGTTTGTCAGGATCGTGGATGTACTCCAACGTGATGCCGTAAAACTGGCCCTTATTGATATACGTAATGCGGTCATCTTCGCGCCTTTGGGAACTACTGCTCGCTGTCTCGAGGTGATACTTGAAGCCGTACGGTGAAAATCTGCGGGAAAAACAAGTTATTATTAAAAAGAATTACCTGCTATATGTGTATCGCGGAAAACAGAAAACGGTATCATCTGGTTATTCCCGCTCTATCAAGATGCTGTGGAGTAATATAGTAGGAGAGTCATTGCAACATTTTATTTTATTTTTCGGCATTACAAACTTTCAAACTGCACAGTAATCTTGTTTTGAAACCATCTAGAAAATGCGCGATTTCTTCTTTGTGATACTTATCTAAAGATACATGCTCTCGACAATAAAGTTTCCATGAAGTAAAGTAATAAAAGTGCGCAAAAAAAGTGGAAATCTTAATTGCGCGGCCAGTAAAACTTGTCAGCGGCCGTAGTTATATAAAGGCGTGGAGATCCAGTTCGTAGTACGCAATGAAAAACTGAGTTTTCTCGTGATTTCCTGCGCGTCGGATCAACGGAAGGAAAACCCCGCCAATTTAGTTGCATGCATTGCGTGCTTTGGGTCGTTAGTGGCCACGCGCACGTCTCGCGACACGGCGGCACGACGCAGCGCCTCTGCGCCTTGTCGCCGATCTCAACCCACGCCCGCGCCGCTCCACGCACCCTCCTGATACCAGTTACAGTCGCTCCAGGAAATGGCAGACGTCATTATCAGAGCACTCTATTGTACCACGCCCGTACCTGGGCCGTTTACTTATGTAACACGATAAAAAGCCATAAATCGTCTCGGAAATTTTAATCCACAATAAATCGTTCCGCGGAATGTAGATAGCGACTTAGGTCCGACACAATTCTTGAATTGCAGCTGAATCATTTCCTAAAGCTTATTGAAAACAATTTGGTAAACAGCCGTGCTGATGTTAGCGATTTGAAGCGAGCAGGGGCAGATAAGGGCGTGTAATGCAAACGCGAGCGGACATTGACGGATCGGTCGCAGCGGTTCGCGCGTATCTGATTCTCTCCAACTTATTCCAAATGCAATTTCCATTTGTGACGTGACTTGGTATTGTCATTTCAACAATTCTGATTTTCTTTATTAGATAAAGTACATATACCTGCCGACACGGATAAGTGGGCTGTACGCTATTTATACAAGATAAAACTCTACAAAACTCTTCAAAAACTTCCATATCAAATAGTGTACACCTCTACCGACATAATCATCGTAAAATAATTAAGTTTTCTTAAGTGATTGAGTTGGTAGGTATTGATAAAGATTTTTCGTTTTCGTTTCGTTCGCATCAGGACAAGCTGCATTTCCGGCACTAGTGGATTGATTTTCATTTAGCTTAGCGTGACAATAGAGCTATACTCGTAGCGTGTCTATCTTCTTGCTACATGTGATAGAACTACAAGAGTTGTAGCACAATCGGTTCAATAATTTTTGCTAATGTGAGCAAAAATAACCAGACAAACTATTTTAATTTTATGATCATAAATAAGGGTCGGAGGAGATCCCATCTATCAAGAATAGGAGACATCCATAAGTACCTATTCTATACCTGCAGTATTTTATTGCAGAGTAAGTAAGTACCTCTGGGTTTTTCTGTTCAAAAGAAAAAGTACCTATATATTTTATCACCTGGGAAAATACGATACGAACGTACTCAATAATAAACAACGTATTGTTTTCGAATGAGCTTCATTACAAATTTCAGCAGCGCAGCATCCGAAAAAAGTCACTTCCTGCGTGAAGACGAAAGGCCTTTCATGAATAAATCAATCGTTGAGGCGCGGAAATTGATGAGTTCGCAAAAAGGCTCGGAACGCGAACAACAAAGTGCTGGCAAAAACGCATGCCGATAAGAGTCTGCGACGGACGACGTCCCGCGGAGTCTGCGCTCAACGCCAAATTAGATGCGCATAATCTGCCCTCTACTTACAATACTATTACTGAGTACTGACCGAGCATTCGCGCGCACACCTTGTTAAAGGGACGTATTCAAATACAGTAGAAACTCGATTATCCGGCCCTCAGTTATACGGATTCGTGATTATCCGGACTACCAACCGCAACCAATCTTCTGACTGACTGAATGATCTATCAACGCACAGCCTAAGCCACTGAAGCTGCCTGCCTGAAGCTAGAAAATTGAAATTTTGACAGTAGGTCCCTTTTATGACGTACGCAAGCACTAAAAAGGATTTTTGAAATCCCACCCCCAAGGGGGTTAAATGGGGGTTCAAAGTTTGTATGAAAGTTCGTCATTTTTCAAGTTATACCCATGAAACTCGGTATTTGGGCATTAAAATAAAAATAAAGAATCACGTGTTTCACAATTTTTGAAAATTTTACCCCCAAAGGGGTTAAATAGGGGTTGAATGTTTGTACGATAGTCTTTCATTTTTCACGTTATACCCATGAAACTCGGTATTTGGGCCTTAAAATAAAAATAAAGAATCACGTGTTTCACAATTTTTGAAAATTCTACCCCCAAAGGGGTTAAATAGGGGTTGAATGATTGTACGATAATCTTTCATTGTTCAAGTTATATCCACGAAACTTGGTATTTTTGGCTCTTGATTAAAAATAGAGAAGTACGTATTTTATATTTTTTCAAAATTCTACCCCCGAAGTGGTAAACTAGAGGTTGATAGTTTGTATGAAATTCCGTCATTTTTTAAGTTTCATCTATGAAACTTTGTACTTGGGCTTTCAATTAAAAACAAAGAAGTACGACTTTCACAGTTTTTGAAAATTCTACCCCCAAAAGGGGTTAAATAGGGGTTGAATGTTTGTATTATAGACCTTCATTTATCAAGTTAGGTTTATGAAACTTGTTATTTTTGCTCTTGATTAAAAATAAAGAAGTACCTACGTACCTATTTTACCTGTTGGAAAATGTAGCTATCTCTTAATAAACATTGATTTTCGTGGATATGTAGTGGTTGTTTTTAAAAACATATAACATTATGTATGTACTACATATGCACGAAACCCGCTTTTCTTCATACATTCGATTATCCGGATTTTCGATTATCCGAATCCCTAACGACAACAATTAGTCCGGTTAATCGAGTTTCCACTGTAGTCGATTAACTGATAATATTGAATTAGGAAAACATTATCATACACTTGCGATGTATTATGTATACGTATTATGAATAGAGTCATTAAATGTTTCGGCTTCTCTTAACAAAATATTTTACGATAAAGTAGTTATTACCAGCTTTTGCCCGCGACTTTGTCCGCGTAGAGTTAGGTTTTTAAAATTCTTAAGAACCCTGTGTTTTTCCGGGATGAAGGTAACTTATGTCAATCTCCAAGTCCTCAACTATACCCATGCAAAAAATTACTTTGATCATGAAGGACAAACAAACATAGCTAGGTATTTTCGCATTTACAACATTAGGAAAAATATTATGCTTGTGATGTACTTACATAATAAATGAATAGACATAGGTAGTTTAATATTTCGGCTTCTTTCAACTAAATATTTTATTTATTAGCGCTGGCCTCGATGACTGCTACATATTCTCGATTGAGTGACAAAACTTTTTAAATTTATACAAGTAAAAGGTACCTAAATGAGGTTAATGCACTCTTGAAACGCCTTGATTTTGCGATTTTTGTTCTTTATTTCGATCCGTTCACAATTACTGGGAAATTATTAACATACGTATAAGTTCCGATCTTGAAACACTATCGTAATTTAAAGGAAAATAAATTGTTATAGCACTATATAGGGAGGGAAGTGCGTGCACGTCCATCGTATCAATCGCTGATGTAAATTGAGGGACCATTGTGCGGCTGACACGAACGCCAAGACTGATGAAACGTTCAGTGCAGAGGACCGTAACAGTGAAATAATATATATTTTGTACTGTATGCTCATTTAATGGTGTTCTTATCTTATCTTTTCTGTTTTAAAAAGTGAAGCAATCCGTTCCTTAATTTAATTTGACATAAGTACGAAAATCTACATCTACATTATAGGACTTATTTGGACTTGCTTACTTTTGCTTGCTGAAATAATATCAGCCAAGAAAATTAATTTAAATAAAACCCATTTAATACGTAGTTTTTTTTAATTTGAACTTTAATGTCAAAATCTGGGTGATTCCCGAAATAAGGTTAAAATTCAAATAAACTATAGATTTTCAGCTAGGTATACATATTTTAAGGGACATCTGTGGCATTTTAACTCCCCTATTAAGTACTTCCTGCAAGGAATACGGCGAGTTACCAGTAACCTTGTAAGTATAGAGATATTTTTAAAATAAGAAAGTTTATTTAAAATCGATGTAAATTCAAATAATTTGTTGAAAAAAGGCTACAAATATAAGTCAAATGTAGTAATAGAACAATCGGTTTCGCTTTGTTTTGGCTTATATTTTTTTACGCTCGTATAGGTACTTACTAGATGATGCCCATTCCTCCGCGTGGATTATGGTTTTTTAATTTCTACGGGAACTCTTTAATTTTCCGGGATAAAATGTGGCCTAATGCTAATCCTGGGTATGGGCTATCTCCATTCCCAGCCAAATCGATTCATTCGTTGTGGCGTTAAAGAGTAGCAGAAATCCATCCATCCATCCATCCTCACAAACTTCCGCATTTATAATATTACTTATTAGTAGGATTTATCTCTTTCATTCCGCTGCTACATAGTAACCACTAGTAGTTCAAACTATGATGACCGTTGCCCTAAGCTACTCACTAGTCAGCTAAAAGTTCCTACCTACTATAATCTTGACGTGTCATAAGAGCCACAGGTTGGCCTACATGAAATAAATAATTTTGAATTTGAATTTTGAATTTGAATTTGAATATATGCAGACTCTACGGTGGGTAATGAGAACACTTAAGGAACTATAATGGCTGACTGATTGCGGACTCTACGCCGACGGAAGACACGCAGCATCACTAACACTGCGTTCAAGATGTACGCACAGTTATTATACTTACAACTACATTGTAGTACATATTTTCTACTTAAATACCCATAGCAATACCTTTCCAAGCATACCTACTATTAAACACGGTAGTCGTCGATATGACGTTATGCCACCTATTGCCCGCTTGAGGTTTGAATTCTGAAAAAAGTAGTGTGACTCTACGGCATAAAACTAAACCTATGTAGTTTTGAGCGGTCAATGTCTTTTGACCTGGATATTTGGGGATGAAAGATTAAAGATTTTACCCCTTTATTACCCCCCTGTATTTGATCCATTTGAAATTCGAAATTCAAGAATTCTCCTCTAAGTGCACAATTGCACATTTAGGCATAAAATAAATCTAGGTTACCTACTTATGGTTTATAAATAAAACGTGACCAACAAGATAGAGGCTTTTTGCTATAATATATTCACATAGATTTATACATAATCTTATACTCGTAGGTTTGACACTAATTTTATTTATTTTGCAAATAATAATTAATCATTGCAGTTTAATCATTTATTTAAAACAGATGAATCTCGGAAAACTACTAACGTTTAATCAAATGATGTTCTATAGTGCCTCATTGAAATATTTATAATAATTCGGCCCAATGTTTTTAGGGTTCCGTACCCAAAGGGTGCCAACGGAACCCTATTACTAAGCCTCCGCTGTCCGTCTGTCCGTTCGTCTGTCAGTGGGCTGTATCTCGTAAACCGTAATAGGTAGACAGTTGAAAATTTTCACAGTGCGTATTTCTATCGCCGCTATAACAACCAATGATAAGGGAAGTCATTATCTAGAGCTCATTAAGTGGAGTTCAAATATATTGATTATTATTTTTAGTTTTAGCTTCAAAAATGAAGAAATGGAGGGCCATCAAAGTTGTGAGTAAAATAAAAGAGCATTTTTCCCATAATAATTATGCTAATTTAGTACTATCTAAGAACCAAGATATCTTAATATGTATCTAGTTTTAAAAAAAGTGATTTGGTCGTACATACGGAACCCTAAAAGAGTGAGCCCCGACTCGCACTTGGCTGACTTTTTTGTTGTTATCGTCTATCAATTAATTATCGCGGATCTAATAGGCTAGCGTCTAGACCAGGTTTCTTTGACTATTCAAATAATATAAATCTCCATAAGGAAGGAAAATGCAACAAATTGTATAGGTACCTTTAGGCGTACAATTATCATATTTCTACTTCTAGCACAGCAATGTAAAAGGAATATCTGATATAATTAATTCTTGGGAATAATATGGACAGATGTTCTGATCGCGTGCAAGTAGCAATCCAACTATAATGCCTTGCATTAAATTTTGCACTTAGAATCTGTCATGAACAAGTATACGAAGTACTCGATAGATTAAGGCCAACGGATACTTACACCGCATTTATAATGCAGATATCAACCTTTTCTAGATATTTACGTTTAAAGATACGGAAATGAAAAACGGGCACAGTAATGTAAAGATCCCATTACAGCAATTAGACAGCTCTGTCGGGTGGTAATCAACTGTGCATACATTAGTTGATTAAGTTACTGCCTTTAAAAAGCTCATTCCTGTTAGGCATTGGGATGTAAATAAATAAAGCGTGTATAGAGAGCATCTACGGATTGAACCTTTAAACGAAATGGCCGGTAAGTAATAGTACAAACTCAGAAATGCGAGTGTGCTAGAAGCCGAATGCTGATGGGTAATCGAGTAGGAACGGGCGTAGTATCGAAGTACGTATTATAAGACATAATCGTAAGCGACCGAGTTTTTCGGGCCAAATGCAAGCGAGTAATTATCGAGATAATAATGCTAATGCACTTATCATGTTGACGACTGTTTCCGTCGCGTCGATCCAAACGCTTCGTACAACGATTTGTTAAATAAAAGTTTAGCTTGTTTGTATCCAAGATTTTAAAGTAAGTAAGTATTTTTTTTTGTTAACAGTTGCGGTTTGGGTTGAACCTATTCATGTGTGTTTCACTTTAACTTGATAGTTGATAACTAGGATCATGTGTGTTACAGGTTTCTAAACCGGATTGTTTGCGGAAGGATCTGACGACCCAACGCATTATTACCTACTCCCAGAAAACCCCTATCATTCTGTGATAAATAGCTCACGACCCTCAGTAATAACGAATACTTACGTTTCAAATACGTACTTATTACAATTTGCTATACCGTTAGACTTTAAGGCTGCAGAAAACATATCAATAAGTATGAATAAAAATAAGGTGCTGAAATCTGAAAAGTATGTACCTACCTAACAGAAAATTGTAATATTTTTAAACTGATAAAAAAGATACTATAATTAACTACGTTACTCACATTTCTTATGTTATCCGAGCAGGCATAATGCGGCATGAAAATAAAATAGATTTTCATTATTCAATAGTTACCTAACAAGGTGCGTGCAATATGTTCAATGTTCATTACTGGATTCCTTAATACAATAAATCACAGTACTCTTATATTTTTTCAATAGCAGGAAAGTTTTTGCACTATGACTGAATTTGTTTTACATTACCTATTTGTAAACAATATTTTCATAGTACACACGAGAAAATAATAAATCTATATATATAAAAGAAAGTGGTGTTAGTTACACTATTTATAACTCAAGAACGGATGAACCGATTTGGCTCAAAATTGGTGGAGAGGTAGCTTAGAACCAGGAGACGGACATAGGATACTTTTTATCCCGTTCGACCGCGTTTCCGTCAAGTCAATATAAAACCTGGTATAACAAAAATGCATCTGACATGGAATAAAAAAACGAAAATGACAGTGGAAGAACAAAACGTAAATGACGGCCAAACGTAATTTTGTATTTGGTTAATTATGGTAAAAACAATTATAAAAATTATAGTTTAACGTCATTGATAATATCATCAGTAAGTAATATGTTTTCTTTTTGAATCATCATTAACAATGCCGCGAGCAAGACGATCAAATGTTTCCTGCTACAAAGCTACGGATTGACGTGATTTATTGGATAGGTATAGTTGAGAACCTGGAGGGTGACAAAGATTTCCCGCGGGATGTTATGAACTAAATCCACGCAGACGAAGTCGCGGGCATCAGCTAGTAGATACTAGATGTTAAAACGAAACAAAGTGCGGAATCCGGAAAATAAAAGCATGCACACTATTCAAAATTACCATTGATGAAGCAGTAATATGTCTAATGACGATTATTGACCGAGCGAAGCGAGGTCTCTGAGTTTACTAGAGCGATTTGCACTTGTCCGCCCGTCCGTCCGTCCGTCTGTCAGAGCCTTATAACTTTTGAGTTACTGAACGTAATTACTTCAAATTTAGATATAATAATATGTAAACCGATGGCCTCCAGCCGAAAATGGCTTAAAAAGTTATAAAAATCTTTATTTCAGGGGGGCTCTCATAGAAGCGAATGCGAAGTAAAATTTTTTTTTTGCGATTCATAAAGTTTCTGTGTATCATTTTAAAGACAATTTGGAACACAGTACAAACGTATTTTTTTTTAAATTTTTTTTCCTAGAATTGGCGAAATGGGGGGGCTTTCAAGGTGGCGATTTAATACGCTCGCTTGAAGACGCTCTCTGGGAAAACGGCTATATATTTTCAACCTGTACTTATTTTTTTACTTCACGTGTATCCTGTACTTGAACAACAAATACTAAAATTATATGAATATTATAAAGAAACGAGATTATTTAATTTTTAATGAGCATCAGTAATTTCCACATAGCTTCACAATAATGCTAATAGATGGCGCAGTCATTAACTATTCCATGGAACTAAGAGTTACGATTACGACTACGATCTATCCCAAAAACAGTTTTGCGTCGAGCATTATTATTTAGGTACATAATATAATAACATATTATTCAATTAAAATTATTCTTTAGTTAAATATCAAACTTCAATAAACTATTAATTGCTGCATTTTGTATATTTTCTATTCGCGTCGATAGATGACGATTTGTACAGATGCCCCTAACCCGTTTTCACTCGTTAGTACCTACATAATAATTCAATGTTTTCACTGACGATCCTTAACCTTTACGGGCTACCTATGATAAGTTAGGTGATGATTACTGTCAACTTCTTTATCACGATCCTGTACGGGACACCTAAAAGGACATTGGGACGGATGTTAGGACTTAGGATTGTGTTTTGGAGCTACCTACGTAAAGATACTCCTACATAGGGGATGATTTAGGTATGTTTGGTGAAAACGGGCATAATAATAATGTCAGTTTTGGTCGTCATGTATCGATTGAATGAATAATCATGGGATACCGTTACCGCGAGGTCTCAGTTCGGGGCGAACCACTAGTGCCTATGGATTTCTCAGTACCCGCGGAATTAATTAATTAAACGTTGAAAGTTAATACTTAATAGTGGCACTGCTACGCGCTACATATACATAATAATATATGAGTCACGTTGGAATCTAAAAAGCATTCATTGACTTATATGGAGTGTTGTAAATAGCTTTCAATGAATTTGTGGACGGACATAATTTTTAATTAATCGCAAGTCGTTAGGACCATTCCTAAAGATAATTTTGAAGGTGTGTTTTCGTTAACTAATACCTAGTTCTTTTTTATCATAAAAGTTTTAGAACGCAAATCCACAATTACCTTGTTACAAGTCAATTAGCTACGGAGAAATAGGAAGTTATTAATTCACATACACTTTCAGTTGAATTCAACAATCACGAAGTGTAACTTAACACCTCACACACTCACACACATACTTTGGAATCATGCATTCTTATGGAAATCACGTGATGGCAGCAACTCCCAACAATATTTTTTCCTAAAAAACCTCTACGTCAGAAAAATAACAGTGGTGACATCTTTTTTCAGTGAAATCGTTTTTCATCCATATTTCATCTCAATGTTTTGAAAATTATTATTATATCTACACATTCGTATAATAACAGTAATAACTGTATAATATAATAATTAAGTATAACTAATCGCCCTTTGAGATAATTTATAATGAAAATTTTGAGTGGACATCCATTTATGGTCGGTGTCAACGATGGCGAAAATACGTATCTCTTAGTTTTCAATTTTTTTTAGTATGGAAGTATGTCAAAAATCAGTCATTAAGTTGTTACCAAAGCTGCTCAGTTAGGTGAGGTATTTGACTGTATAAGAAGTTATACAACTGATAACTAGTAAATAAAGTAATGTCTATGACACTGTGTGTGTTCGGGTCAAAATGTGTTTTCCTAGAAAGGGCCGCTTTATCACAAATTGAAGGTGCAAAGTGGTAGGTCAATATCGTTCCACGGGATGTAGGCTGTTTTCGTCTATTCACACCAGCGCGTCATGCGTGTAGGTAAACGGTTATTAAATTATTTTTACAATTTACACTAGCTATTCACGGTTTACCTTTACGAGTTTGGTTTAACGAAAAGTGGAAAATTAAATGTGATTGACTAATTTATTGATTCTTAATACTACGAGAGGCATTTCAGAGCAAAATTTATGCTAATAAGATAATTATATTAAAATGCTATCTAAATTAGTTCGTCATACTCTTCCTATTTCATCAACAGTTATGTGTAATAGGTATAGTTAATAAATATTAAAAGTAAGTAGTTTACGTAATTTGTTGGTATAACGGAGACTTATTGCCTACCTACCTATGCGTAATGTAAGATGCTGTTTGTTTGTTTATGCGTTATTATTAAGCAACTATTCTCATGAAAAACTTCTGCAGCAATTTTAATGTGACTTTTTATATTTTCATTAGAGATTTTTAGATGTGTTTACGGCTAGAGCCACAGCGCTATTTTTAATTTTGTTCTTACTGTGTAACTATGTAATATTTTCCTGAGAAACTACTTGCGGGTTACAGGTGGTTAAAATTAAGTTACCATCAAGTTTATACTTGGCCACCAAGACAATAAATTATAATTTATGCAAAGCACTTTGCTTGTTTACAAAATTAAATTAAAAATTATTTTTACAAAATTAAAGGGATTTACTGAGCGGTCCCAAGGTGTTGGACTGATGACCCCGCTCCAGAAAGCGCAATGTTGGCAGACCCCCAACTAGATGGACCGACGACATCAGACGAGTCCCAGGGAGCCGCTGGATGCAGGCGCCCAGACCGAGTCCTGTGGAAGTCCATGCAAGTGACCTTTGCCCAGCAGTGGACGACAAAGAGAAAAAACGGATTTAAAACCTCAATACAAAAAACTTACAATTTAGCGATCTGTATCTTGTCAGCGTCGTTCTGGCGGCCGAAGTCGTGCCAGGGCCTCGTGCGCGGCTGCGCGGGCGAGTGGTGCGCCGCGGGGGTGCCGCGCCCGTCCTCGCCCACGGGCTGCTGGCAGATCACCGTGTACTCGAACGACTGTGTGGACCACAACATGGATATTTCTTATACATACCCCTTAGGGCCAACGTAGACACGATGCTTTTAGCAGAGGCGATCGGCGTGTCTTAGCCGCTTTTCGGAAGCTCGATGCCACGTTCGAACGCAAAACACCGATCGCCGCTGCTAAAATTATCGGGCCTGCCCTGGCCTTTACTCATTACAAAAGTAAGGGCTAACGCACGCGGGTGGACGGAACAGCAGAGGCTTTAATATTTTATACTTATGCAATAGAAATAAGCTATATTTCAATAATAGGCATCGCAGCGGATTTTACAAAGCATTGAAATATAGAGGTGCCCTATTTCGATTGGATAAGTGACCTCTGCCGACCCGTCTATCAGGTGCGTTTCAAACCTCTAAACTCACAGATGCCGAAGCGGGAAGGTACGCGACGACGCTCGGAATTTTGTTTCACTATCGCCGAGTAACTTTTAACTACCTAACGAATATACAGAATTTCAATACAAAACTGACTCACTAAACTATATGGTCGATGGTGAACTTGGCACTAAGCTATAATAATATATTAACTATGTGGAGGATACAATATGGTGGAATCCATAAGTGTGCGCAAGTGATTATTTTCTCAATAAAGATATATAAGTACCTAATCGGTACGGAAACTGAAACAGCCATTGAACAAAATAACTACAAATTAATAAATCTACGTCCTAAAAGTGATTGAATTTTAATAAACCATGAATGAACGAATGAGTAGGTTCAAGCTACGAGTATGTTGAACACGCGTAAGATCGATACGTGTATGTACAGGTAGGTAGGTAGTAGGTACTGCTGCGAGTCTAGGGACTCCAAGGCGTATTAGTGCAGTGTTCCACCAACCGCGGTGACACCAGTATAAGTACCGATTTACTTATTAATTTAAAATCAAAACACACATCAAAATATTGACTGCGGATGGATCTTCGCACAGATAACGGAAACAATTCCGTTATCTTCTTCGCAATCTTCGCAATCCTGAGTTGCGAGACACTCGTTTTTGACCGAGCGAAGCGAGGTCTCTGAGTTAACTAGAGCGATTTGCACTTGTCCGTCCGTCCGTCCGTCCGTCCGTCCGTCTGTCAGAGCCTTATAACTTTTGAATTACTGAACGTAATTACTTCAAATTTAGATATAATATGTAAACCGATGGCCTCCAGCCGAAAATGGCTTAAAAAGTTATAAAAATCTTTATTTCAGGGGGGCTCTCATAGAAGCGAATGCGAAGTAAAAAAAAAAAATATCGCATTACATAAAATTGTTACGTATCATTTTAAAGATAATTTTGAACTGAGTACAAAAATATTTTTTTTAAAATTTTTCCCTTAAAATTGACGAAATTGGGGCTTTCAAAGTGGCGATTTTATACGCTCGCTTGAAGACGCTCTCTAGGAAAATCCGCTATGGATTTTCAAACTGATTTTATTTTTTTAGGTCACTTATATCCTGTACTTGAACAACAAATACTAAAATTATATGAATATTATAAAGAAACGAGATTATTTAATTTTTAATGGGCATCAGTAATTCATATAGCATCAACATAGCTTCACAATAATGCTAATAGATGGCGCAGTCAGTAACTATTCCCATGGAACTACGAGTTACGACTACGACCTATCCCAAAAACAGTTTTGCGTCGACCATTATTATTTAGTTACTTATTATAATACAATAATTGTATTGTAATTTTTTTTGTACCATATTATTCAATTAAAATTATTTTTTAGTTAAATATTGTATATTTTCTATTCGCGTCGATAGATGACGATTTGTACAGATGCCCGTAACCCGGTTTCACTCGTTAGTACCTACATAATTGACCGAGCGAAGCGAGGTCTCTGAGTTAACTAGAGCGATTTGCACTTGTCCGTCCGTCCGTCCGTCCGTCTGTCAGAGCCTTATAACTTTTGAATTACTGAACGTAATTACTTCAAATTTAGATATAATATGTAAACCGATGGCCTCCAGCCGAAAATGGCTTAAAAAGTTATAAAAATCTTTATTTCAGGGGGGCTCTCATAGAAGCGAATGCGAAGTAAAAAAAAAATATCGCGTTACATAAAATTGTTACGTATCATTTTAAAGATAATTTTGAACTGAGTACAAAAATATTTTTTTTTAATTTTTCCCTTAAAATTGACGAAATGGGGGGCTTTCAAAGTGGCGATTTTATACGCTCGCTTGAAGACGCTCTCTAGGAAAATCCGCTATGGATTTTCAAACTGATTTTATGTTTTTAGGTCACTTATATCCTGTACTTGAACAACAAATACTAAAATTATATGAATATTATAAAGAAACGAGATTATTTAATTTTTAATGTACATCAGTAATTCATATAGCATCAACATAGCTTCACAATAATGCTAATAGATGGCGCAGTCAGTAACTATTCCCATGGAACTACGAGTTACGACTAACGACCTATCCCAAAAACAGTTTTGCGTCGACCATTATTATTTAGTTACTTATTATACTAGTGGTTCGCCCCGAACTGAGACCTCGCGGTAACGGTTTCCCATAATTGACGATCAAAATTGACATTATTATTATGCCCGTTTTCACCAACCATACCTAAATCATCCCATTTGTAGAAGTCTCTTTACATAGGTAGCCCCTAAATACAATTCTAACATCCCAATGTCATTTTCACCTTTAGTTGTCCCGTAGAGGTTCGTAATAACAAAGTTGACAGAAAGTGTCAACTAACTTAACATAGGTAGCCCGTAAAGGTTAGGGAACTGTTATAGTGAAATCCTCAAGGCCTCAATCAAACTTAGGTATAGTTTTTTGGAACATTCAAATTAAATTACTTGTACACAGCGTCAACTATTGACACGATCAGAAATATGTAAAAACAAACTGCAACGTGAAGTTTTATTGATGTTTGCTAAATGACTAAATAATAATCTTAATTGAATAATAGGTATGTTACATAAAGCTGCATTTGCTATATGAGATGAGAGCGCCATCTATTGACATCATTGTGAAGTTCTGTTGTTGCTGCTCATTAAAAGTTAAATAATTTAGTTTCCTTATTACATTTATCTAATTTTAGTATTTGTTGTTCAAGTACATGATATTACGCTAAAATTGTAAAACTTTCAAGCCCCAGCTTTCAATGGTTATTCCGTTCTGAGGTCAAATATAATCTCCACTTTGAAAGCCCCCCATTTCGTCAATTTTAGGAAAAAAATTTAAAAAAAAATACTTTTGTACTCTGTTCCAAATTATCTTTAAAATGAGGTACTGTAAACCTATGAAACGCAAAATTTTTTTTTTTCTTCGCATTCGCTTCTATGAGAGCCCCCCTGAAATAAAGATTTTTATAACTTTTTAAGCCATTTTCGGCTGGAGGCCATCGGTTTACATATTATATCTAAAATTGAAGTAATTTCGTTCAGTAATTCAGAAGTTATAAGGCTCTGACAGACGGACGGACGGACGGACGGACGGACGGACGGACGGACGGACGGACGGACAAGTGCAAATTCACTCAAGTAGACTCAAAGACCTTCGCTTCGCTCGGTCGAATACAATAATTGTATTGTAATTTTTTTTGTACCATATTATTCAATTAAAATTATTTTTTAGTTAAATTTTAGTTAAATATTGTATATTTTCTATTCGCGTCGATAGATGACGATTTGTACAGATGCCCGTAACCCGGTTTCACTCGTTAGTACCTACATAATAATTCAATGTTTTCACTAACGTTCCCTAACCTTTACGGGCTACCTATAAGTTAGGTGATTGATGTTTTCTGTCAACTTATTTATCACGATCCTGTACGGGACACCTAAAAGGATATTGGGACGGATGTTAGGACTTAGGATTGTATTTAGGAGCTACCTACGTTAAGAGACTCCTACTTAGGGAATGATTTAGGTATGTTTGGTGAAAACGGGCATAATAATAATGTCAGTTTTGGTTATCATGTATCGATTGAATGAATAATCATGGGATACCGTTACCGCGAGGTCTCAGTTCGGGGCGAACCACTAGTAATTCAATGTTTTCACTAACGTTCCCTAACCTTTACGGGCAACCTATAAGTTAGGTGATTGATGTTTTCTGTCAACTTATTTATCACGATCCTATACGGGACACCTAAAAGGATATTGGGACGGATGTTAGGACTTAGGATTGTATTTAGGAGCTACCTACGTTAAGAGACTCCTACTTAGGGAATGATTTAGGTATGTTTGGTGAAAACGGGCATAATAATAATGTCAGTTTTGGTTATCATGTATCGATTGAATGAATAATCATGGGATACGTTACCGCGAGGTCTCAGTTCGGGGCGAACCACTAGTATACAGTGCGACAAGTATAACTTGGCGCGGCTGTGCGCCACTGTGCTCAACTTTACTATTGCCACTGTATAGAACATGAGACTACATTTGGAAAAAAAAACATTTTTAATTTACACAATAAACGCAAAAGCACACAACGAGATCAAATAGTGAATTTTCAAGATGGCCATGGAGTATAAAAATTGGATGACCGAATTAGTTCCTCAAAACGCCACCGCCAACTTATACTTGTGGCCTGTAAATTATATTGTGTTTGCGTGACTGAAGGTGTACGAACAGCGTGTTCCAATGAACACGTAACCGACTACGCGTACACTGGAACGCGCAGTCCGGTGGCTAGTTTACATTATTCCAGTCCAGTAACCCAGTAGCGCTAGACTGGAATAGGCCGGACTGGCGATATCGTCTACATGATTCCAGTCATCCGCAAAAACAAGCAACACGTGTTACCTGTAAATTTTTTCTGTCAGCACTGGAACGGCACTGGATTGGTCGTCTATATGATTCATGAAGGTAGGAAACCTACCTACCATGATATGATTCCAGTTGTGTTGGAATGGTTGCGCTGGATTCAAAAGTAGACGACCAATCCAGTTTCTGCACTGGATTGCTCATGGATCCAGTGCATTCCAGTGCCGGTGTACATTTTTCCAGTTGCAATCCAGTGCTGGATTCGATCGCTGGACTGGAATAATGTAAACCTGCCTTAGCTTTAGCATGTATCTACCTACTATGAAACTCCTTGGAAACTTTATAGTTGCTACAAAAATTTAGTATGCTACTTCATAGCAAATGTTTGGGTGAAAGGATTATTAATTCGTTTATTCGATTATTCGTTACGCTCGCGATTTAAATCGTCACCCGCGACAGAAGACACTGCTTTATCCCCTTGGTTAATAATCATTAAACCAGTTTAATGATATCTTGTACACTTATTGGGAAAATAATTTCATCGCATGTGCACACAATAAGTACTATACACAACCTATTATGATAGGTGTGAGCAAGTGGTTAATTATGTACATTTATTACGAACTTTTCATGCTTTAGCATACATATATTATTATCTTTATCTACTCCAGCATCGAAAAGTTCCAATTTCGAATTTGACAGCTGAATCGAAATGAACCCTCTTTCGGTTTTGCTTCTCATTTCGATGCAGCTCGTTGTATGGGAGCTGAATCGAAATGGTTATCCTCTTAAAATAGGATACCTAAAGCTAAGGCTCTGAGTTCTGGCACTTTTGTACCGTTCATATGACAGAGGCGCCACAGGCGGCTGGTGGCGGCTTACGGAGTTACTTTTTGTTGACAGAGGTGCCACAGGCAGCTGGTGGCGGCTTACGGAGTTACTTTTTGTTACTTTATTGAGCCTACGGCGTATTTTGTTAATGATTTTATTTTCCTTGTCGTAGATAAAATCTTGTATGCAACTGAACGTAATAAGTCATTTTAATTCTCGTACTATCCTATTTTGATACTCGGCAAGCCTCGTATCAAAAAACAGCACTCGAATTAAAATGACCCTCATTACGATGCAGTTGCATAAATAGCTATTCCATAACAATAGAAGTGTAAAAATTTTGTTCTAAGTATAAGAAATATTTATTTAAAAAAATTAATAATTAAGATGAAATGGGTGAACTTCATACCTAAGTACTAATGTTTTAAATGCGTAAGTGGGTTTGTTGGTTTGTCCTTCAATCACGCCGCAACAGAGCTGCGGATTGACGTGATTTTTTACATGGTTATAGTTGAGGACCTGGAGAGTGACCATACTTTTTATCCCGGAAAATCAAAAAGTTCCCGAGGGAGTTTAAAAACTAAAATCACGCGGACGAAGTCGCGGGCATCAGCTAGTCATTAATATATCTGGATCCCTTTATTCTATTAGATCTAAGGTTTACTTTTTTTTCTAAGATTTACCGATAATATTCGACCGAGCGAAGCGAAGGTCTTTGAGTCTACTTGAGTGAATTTGCACTTGTCCGTCCGTCCGTCCGTCCGTCCGTCCGTCCGTCCGTCCGTCCGTCTGTCAGAGCCTTATAACTTCTGAATTACTGAACGTAATTACTTCAATTTTAGATATAATATGTAAACCGATGGCCTCCAGCCGAAAATGGCTTAAAAAGTTATAAAAATCTTTATTTTAGCTCTCATAGAAGCGAATGCGAAGAAAAAAAAATTTTTTGCGTTTCATAGGGTTACAGTACCTCATTTTAAAGATAATTTGGAACAGAGTACAAAAGTATTTTTTTTTATTTTTTTTCCTAAAATTGACGAAATGGGGGGCTTTCAAAGTGGAGATTATATTTGACCTCACAACGGAATAACCATTGAAAGCTGGGGCTTGAAAGTTTTATAATTTTAGCGTAATATCATGTACTTGAACAACAAATACTAAAATTAGATAAATGTAATAAGGAAACTAAATTATTTAACTTTTAATGAGCAGCAACAACAGAACTTCACAATGATGTCAATAGATGGCGCTCTCATCTCATATAGCAAATGCAGCTATATGCAACATATTATTCAATTAAAATTATTATTTAGTCATTTAGCAAATATCAATAAAACTTCACGTTGCAGTTTGTTTTTACATGTTTTCTGATCGTGTCGATAGTTGACGCTGTGTACGAGTAATTTAATTTGAATGTTCCAAAAAACTATACCTAAGTTTGATTGAGGCCTTGAGGATTTCACTATAACAGTTCCCTAACCTTTACGGGCTACCTATGTTAAGTTAGTTGACACTTTCTGTCAACTTTGTTATTACGAACCTCTACGGGACAACTAAAGGTGAAAATGACATTGGGATGTTAGGATTGTATTTTAGGGGCTACCTACGTAAAGAGACTTCTACAAAGGGGATGATTTAGGTATGGTTGGTGAAAACGGGCATAATAATAATGTCAATTTTGATCGTCATGTATCTATTGAATGAATAAGTAATTATGGGAAACCATTACCGCGAGGTCTCAGTTCGGGGCGAACCACTAGTAATTATAATTTAAGATGCACAAACTAATATTTCTATAAATCAATATTATATTATGTAGATATATGTACGAGGTAGGTACTCAAGTATCTAGGTCCGCATGTATCTATTAACGATTTTCCCCTGGGACCTTTTGGTTTCCCGGTACCAAAGTAGGTACCTATGCCCATCTCCGAAATTTAAGCTTTCTTTGTGCCAAATTTCGCCAAGATTGATTAGCAGAATGACCTAATTATTTTCGGGTTTAAGTTTAGCCTAAGTTACTATACTCTTTAGCTTAACCAGCGTTAGTAGGTAATGTAAGATCGAAAATAGGTATTTATTTTAAGACTTGCTTACAAAATACTGACTTTTCTCTACTTTTTGTAAATATAATGTTCAGGTTTTATACTTATGAATCTACCGATATAAATTGTCTAAATGTTTCTAAATGATAGCGAAAACGATATCCAAAACTGTTGTGTAGCTTAGTTTAAAAGAACAAAGTGTAGTTTGTGGGTATGTTTACCCACGCACGCAGATAACGATCCTCTTTTTCGATTTTTATTAAAAATGGCACAAATTACATATTCCAATTAAATTGTATAAACACAAAAAACTAATTAGCTAGATATACCTACCTACGCATGCAAAAAATGTTTTGTTTTTGTTGAAATTACCTTCAACACGGCACAAAGTAGGTAGGTAATTCTGAATTCGTATACCTAATTATCTTAATTTGAAAACAACAAAAAATTAGGAAGTCATAGGGTTCAAAGTTTACTAATTCGACTGTTTAAAATTAATTCGCGATAATAGATACCTACCTACCTATTATGTGATATTTAAACAAAACTACTATATTATAGTTAGCATGTTTTAAGAATAAATTTAAATATTTACTTTTAATAAATAGGAAGGTAACACTATTTATTGGAATGAAAATAAATATTTTTGAAGAAACAATAATTAGGTATATTATGGGAAACTACACAATATTTACGTAGATACAAAAATTCTAATAGGTATGATATTATAAATTATATGATAATGTATATTTTTTGTCCATAGGTAATGAATCCAATTTGTATCACATTGAAAGTGTAGGTTTTAGACGAAATCAAATGCAGGTAAGTAGGTACAGTTCCTACTAGGTATACCCAATTCAAATATTATGTTATACTTATTATATTTTTAACCGACTTCAAAAAAGGAGGAGGTTATCAATTCGTCGGAATCGGTTTTTTTTATGTATGCACCGATTACTCGAAGACGACTGAACTGATTTGGAAAATTCTTTTTTGTTTCAAGGGTAAAATTTTATCGAAATCGGTCCAACGGTTTTTAAAATATCAACAATAAATTATATACTTTGTAGTGGCACGGGCCTTTGAAGTCGGTTTTTTTAAAATATTTTTTTATTGGTAAATTATTATTATTACTGAACTTAGGCATATCAATTATTTAGATTCTATACTATTTAATTTTTATATATTATTATTGATACGAAAGTGTTTATAACTGTTTGTTAGATTTTCCTTCAATCACGCCGCAACGGCAACGAATAGAGGTGATTTTTTGCTTATTTGAGAACCTCTGCAGTGACACCAGCTGCTTTTTATCCCGGTTCCCGAGGGATTTTGAAAACCTAATAGGTACCACGCGGACAAAATGGCGTGAGACCTGATAAGGATACAAATAAAATGAATGTATAATTTTAAATGTGAGTCCTGAATGAATAAAATTGTGAAGCCAAAACCTGTTACCAAAATCTAGGTAGGTACCTATGTAGTGTGTTACCACTTACCACCTACATAGGGTAAACTAGTTTTGAATATCTATTTGATCTATATATTG
Organism: Oeneis ivallda; assembly: GCA_029955525.1. NCBI lineage: Eukaryota > Metazoa > Arthropoda > Insecta > Lepidoptera > Nymphalidae > Oeneis > Oeneis ivallda. Next base: position 15,557,000 of record JARPMR010000003.1, read on the forward strand.
ATTAGAGTTTTAAAATTCTTGTAAGTATCTAATTGTTTTTATGTTAGACTAGGTACTTAGGTACATAAAATCACACTACATAGGTAGGTATCTAATTTGATTGAACGGAATTTTATTATTGACCGGAAAAACTTATTAATATACCTAAGCTCATAATATACCTACAACCTATTTGAACTGTGATGTTGTTTTGATGGATGTGGAACCTTTAAGCTGTCGTAAGATTTTTATAGTGTCTCATAAGTCATAACATAAATTAAAGTTTAAATTGCCACTAATACATGTAAATTTTTTCGCAGATTTTAAATGATTAGGTATTCTAATTCATTAGTTTTTTTACAGTTTATCTTAAAAAAGATTCAATTCCTACTTTGCTGTGTCAATTTGACGAGATCTTTTAATGATTTTATGTACTTACCTACTGAAATATTGCTACAATCTTTAACTAAAATATATGTATATATATATACACATATATATACCTATATATACATATATACCCAAGTATTGAAGTTGCTGAGAAAGAAATAAATGTAAAATAAGTTACATCGTGTCAAGAAAACACAGAAAAGATTCTCTACATAGAGCGATTTAGGTTTCCATAATTTCTGCATACCTACCTAGTAGGTAGTACCTACTTACCTAGGTAGTAGGTTGGGAAAAATAAATAAGTTCTCTTAAAATCTTGAAATGAACCCTGGTGGAATTAGTTAAGGCCCAAACAACACAAGCAGTTGGTCAAAAACTAAATATTATGGGGTTGTGCATACTTTTTGCAATTTTCTGTAATCGAAGTTCATGGCAAGTGGTGATGCTGGGGCAGCCTTTGATGGGTTTTACCAAAACTCATCGTTTTCGCGGTTTGCCCATAGCTGTGCCCATAGATATTAAAGTGTTAAATACCAAAGACCAAAACTTTACCGTTATATCAAGAGCTACCTACCCATGTTCAAAATACTGTGTTTTATTCTATTTATTTTTCATACAATACATTAATAATTTCAGCATCTGCGGTTTTAAAGGGAAGTAGGTATTGATAACATGTTTAATGTGATCTTTGAAATAAATATTGCTTTCTTCAGTTATCTACATACCAAGATACAGTAGTAGGGGAGACCTATGTACGTAACAAAATTCTTATAAGCCAGTAGCTGTCCAATTACACAGTTCTCTAACTTTGTTTGCGACACAATGATAGATAAAATAATTAGATTGACACAGCGCGCTGTGGCCGGCTCGTGAGCGCCACACCTAGGAATGACAAGTCCTTCAGACCCACTTATGCAGCCTGATTATACAGGAGTCACGTCAATTTGTTATTTTAAATATGCTAGCAATTGTTAGCCTTTAAGTTTACGATTAATACCAACCGTTTCTATATACGACGTGTCGCATTATTGAGCTGACGTTGCGTCACGACTATTGTTCAAAGATACTTCATTAGTAATAATAATTAATTATGTAATTATCTACTGCAATTTTCATTTAATAAGAACACTTACCTGTGCATAAGTACCTACCTAGTCTAATAGTCTCAAAATATTTAGTATATTATGAGAATTTTTAGAATCTAGTCATTAGCTTGTTATTAGCCAAGGTCAATAAAATTTTGTGTACCTACCTATTGCATAATCATGACTTATAATAATATTATGAGGATATATAATTTGGTTTTTTGTCATATTCAATTTGAATATATACCTATTTAAGTTAATCTCTGACTAAGTAGGTAGGTACATGCAATTAAGTTTTGGAAGGAAAATTTTGATTTTAAGTACCTAATCCTATAATGTCAAGCAATTATTTACTTATCAGAGAAAAATTATAGCCTATTATTATAGGTATATTGTAATCCAAGGTACGTACATATTTAATATAGACACTACCTATAGGAAAAAGTACCTACCATATTTTATTTATAAGCACCTATAGCTAATAAACAAAGAAGAGATAAAGAGCGCAGGAGGGCTTTCGTCACTGTATTCGTATTATAGAGAGAGAATGCATAACACAACATACCTACAAAGAAAATTCAGGTGCGTTGTAACTGAGATATGTACGAGTTTTGTTTATGTACAAATTACCTACTATACATGTCTTTTCAATACAAAATAATCCAAAGCTATACTTAATAGTAAACTATGTAAAAAACGAAATCACCCCAATTAACGTAGCCTGTAATGTAGGTATATGAGTAGGTACATTCCCGTCAACACGACTAGTCTAATTAAATCTAAATGCAAAATTACAATGATGTCAAAGCAAGTGTAAAGTGTAATATGTGCAGTGTCTGAAAGGTGAAAAGCCCGCCCGCCCGCGCCCTCCCGCGCCCTCGTCTCGACTCTCGTGGCACCGAGTACCGACCTGCTGCACGGCGGTGTGGTCCCGGGGGGTGACCGCGTCCGCGCCGATGCCGCTGTCCGGCGACGGCAGGTCCACGGTGAGGCCCGCGGCCGCGATTACGCTCTTGCTATGGTACCGAGGCGCCGAGTATCGGTCGCCGAAAGCCGAGGCCGACGCCGACTCGGTGTCGCTGTAGGGCGGCGCGGCCCTCTGCTGGTAGCCTTCGCCCACGAAGTATTCCCGGTAGTAGGGTTCGCCGGCGAAGGCCGTCGTCTGGCGCGAGTACTGATCGCCGTAAGGTGTCGGACTGGGGGTGCCGGGGGGCGCGAACATTTGCGCCGCGTACATTGCCGCGTCCGGCAGCAGCGAGCCTGCGGAGGAGGCCCGGGACGGCGCCGGGGACGGCGACGCCGCTTCGCCGGGCTCGCCGACCGCCACCTGCGGACACACGCGCCTGTTACACGCGCTCTCCCACGACAATTGTCCGCTCCGCAGAGTCGACGCGTACATGCCGCGTCGAGGCACAACCACCGCTTCACGTACACTAGGTTCTCTCTATTACAACACAGTCACGATACGAGTACATATAATCCAGGTTCGTCGGAGGGTCCTCCGAATCACAATCAACTTAGCGGGCAGGCACCGGGCGGGCAGCGCTGGCCGGCCGTGCTGGGGCGCGGGCGGGCGCGGTCAGTGTGACTCGAGCGGGATGCTCGGCACATCGTACGCTAGCGATAAACAATACATGGATAACCGGTAAGGAAAGTGTGTGAGTGCGTGCGCGCGCGACGGCGGCGTGCGGACGTGTGACGCACCTTGTGTCGCTGCGGCTTGAGCGCGTGCGGCTCGGGCTCGTCGACCACCTTGCGGCTCAGGTCCTCGGGCTCGCGCTTCACGAGGCCCGCGTGCAGCAGGCCCGAGAGCTCGCCCAGCTCCGCCCCGTGCGCGCCATTGGCCGCCTTCGGCGCGCCGCCGGCCCTGCGGAGGGGAGACGGGTGTGATTGGCGACACGACAATGCGCGCGCGGCGCTATTTCTGTGTTTCTACGACCGACCTCGTTGAGCGCGCAATGTCTCCGACGTGAACTCTACATTTCTCGCTCTATGTGCTACCACCTTTATGATCTATTTTATTCAAATTCCTTGACTTTATAAAAAGTTATTAATGAAAATAACTTGTTTTATGAAACTTCATCTAAATTATTATTTTATTGAATTGGTTCCGAATGATAGATAACATTTTAAAATTTACATATTGTAGATATAGGTATTTTGTTTTCTTTTTCATTGACAACACTTTTAATTAGGTACAGACATACTAGATGACGCCCGCGACTTCGTCCGCGTGGATTAAGGTTTTTGATTCCTGCGGGAACTCTTTAATTTTCCGGGATGAAATGTCGCCTATGTGCTGTCCTGATGTATAAGCTAGTATATTGTGAAGTTTCGTCAAAATCCGACCAGTAGTTTTTGTGTGAAAAAGTAGACAGCAAGCATCCATCCATCTCTCATAAAAACTTTCGCATTTAGGTATAATGTTGGGTTAATTAGATGTACCTAGATTACCAATTCTTCTTTAAATTGGGTAGATATCATCGGTTTATCTCTTTTATATTAGGTAAGTCTAGGTAGGTAGGTACCGTACTTATAAGATTATGTGAATAAAAATTAAAAACATTAAACAATTAGTGATCCATACTAAAATATGTACCTAAGGATCCTCCCTTTCTACACTAGCGGCACGCTATGATGGCCGGTTTGACGTTTGTCCGCTCATGAAGTTCCGTATTAATTGATAACGACTTTGAAGGAAATAATTGTATTACTTTATTGACGATAGTGATGTGCAGAGATTCATAAATTTTATCGAATGTAGTTTTAGGTTTAGGACTCAAAATTTATTTATTAAATTGATTTCTAAAATGTATACAAGTGTAGAAAAATCAGTTTGCACCATTTAAGGGGTGAATGTACTTGTGAATATGAACAATTTTCACTATGTGGACAAACCTCTGAAATCGCAAAAAAAATATCAGCTGTTTCATACAAAAGGTAAAATTTTTATTTTTATATGATATATACCACAACTCGGCATTTGGTTTTCTAAATTGAAAATTTTTAAAAATGGAATCTAATACGATCGTCACATAGGATCGCTGGCTAGCACAACTACTACCTCCGGCAAACTCGCGTCAATGCTCAATGCAAAACAAAGCAGTTTCGAATTGACGTTGCTTCGAAAAGTATAAACTGTCAGTGCAATGCGATTGTGATATAGTTTTGACCTGGCTTTGGATTTCAAATATTGATACTGCATTACTGTTGACCCTTGCTCGTTAATTTGGACTCTGTTCAAGCCCTTTGTTGTGGATTTCGTCGATATGACCGAACGTACGCAGAGAACTGTTCTAAATAGTCAGACACGTGAGTTCGTAATACGCCTTCGTAACTATTTCGATCGTGAAGCTCAAAATGGAGGGCCAATTTTACCTATAACGTCAGTGGTTGAACGCGTAGCTGATGCGCTTAATATTGGACAACGAACTGTTAGACGGATAACTAAAAAAAAATATGGCGAGACTGGCACAGAAGAAAATAAACTTCACACACCAAAAAAGAGAAAACGAGCAAAACCAGTCGTAGGCATCGATAGCTTTGATGCCGATGCTATCCGAAGACATGTTTACGGCTACTATTTACAGAAGGAGTATCCAACAAGAAAAAAGTTGGTGCATTCACTGAAGGAAGCTGGATTATTCTTCGGTGGGGAAAGTTCTTTAACGAAGATTTTGAAGACCATTGGATTTCGATACAAAAAATGTAACAAACGCAAAATATTGATGGAAAGATTTGATATAGCGATGGCAAGGTATACTTTTTTACGGCAAGTGAAAGAAATCAAAAATTGGCAAAATGTTGTGTTCTTGGATGAAACATGGCTTAATGCTAACCATACTGTAGGCCGTTCTTGGAACGATGACACAGCAGCATCTACTTCCAAAGTTCCTGTAGGAAAAGGATCGCGACTTATAATTTGTCACGCCGGAACCATCAACGGGTTTCTCTCATGGCTTTTGCGTCAAAAACCACTGGAGACTATCATGAAGACATGAATGGAGAAAAGTTTACTGAATGGTTTACCTCAATGTTGTGTAGCCTCCCTGAACCATCTATTATAATTATGGACAACGCCCCATACCACTCGATGCAAATTGACAAGCCACCTGCCCAATCCCAAAAGAAAGCTGATATCGTCGCATGGCTTCGTAAAAATGGCGTAGATGCAAACATGAATATGTTAAAAGCGGAATTAGTACGTCTTTTAAAAGAAAACAAACCAACCAAGATCCGATACGTCATTGACGAAATAGCATTAGAACATGGGCACAGAGTTATACGGTTACCGCCTTACCATTGTGAGTATAATGCGATTGAGTTGGTGTGGGCTCAAATTAAGGGATATGCTGCAAGACACAATACAGAACCCCCATTTACCACAAAAAAAATGCTAAAATTATTAGAAGAAGCTTGTGAACATGTGACTAAAGGAGACTGGGAAAAGGTTGTGAATAGAACTGTTAAATTAATAAGGGAAGATTATGAAAGAGATGTGAAAATAGATAATATTATAGAAAACGAACATATAATTATTAATGTAGGTGATGATAGCAGTGACGACAGTGAAAATAGTAGTATGGACGAATCTGATTAATTATGGCCTTTTGTGGCACCTTTTTTGGTATCTTTTGTATTCATATGTTTCTTGTGTGCATATAAAGTATGTATATTCATTTTCATTCAAATATTCAGTTCGTTCAAATAAATTAAATAAACATATACATTTTTGTTTTATTAAACCTATTTAATCAGGTACAAAAACAAAACTTAATTGTTTTTTGTTCGAGAATAAATTGACATTCCACATCACTATTGTAATGTGTCAAACCGGCCATCATAGCGTGCCGCTAGTGTAGCGTAGGTATACCTAAGATAATGTGAATAAAAATTAAAAACATTAAACAATTAGTGATCAATACTAAAATATGTACCTACCTAAGGATCCTCCGTTTCTTGCGTAGGTATAAGATAATGTGAATAAAAATTAAAAACATTAAACAATTAGTGATCAATACTAAAATATGTAAGGATCCCCCTTTCTAATAGGTACCTAAGTAAGTACTTACCTATTAGGTAGTTAGTCACATTCGACCTCGTAGAATATTCAAAGGAAGAATCCGATAAGTCGAATTAAGAATTAACTTCTCCCTTTCTGCATTTCGATATCATTCTATGATTTTTTTTTAGCTCTGATATATTTTTCTAAGCCCTGGGATATAGGTAGGTATTGTAAAATTTTTGAAAAACTTATTTCTTCATTGTGGCTTTCTCTTCTTTCAAAAGTCAAAATGACGACGAGAAAAATGATGCAGTTAGGTATCTTAAAACCTAACTTATAAATCTACCACATATTTTCTCACAGATACCTAAGTACCCACCTAATTACCTAGTCACTGATTCTAAAGTCTAAACTCGAAAACTCCTGTCAAATCGCATAAGAATTAAGTTGGGGAATATCAGAGCCTAGCTACCAACAAGCTGCAAGAATGCTAGGTGAAAAGGTGCCATTCATCTAGGCCAGGTAGGTAGGTAAGTATATACTTACTTACTTACCTAGTATCTACATATCAGAGGATTTAAACATTTTCTTGAAGGCATCATCGGGTGGGTACCTCGATAGGTAGGTATATTTCTATGTAGGGAAACAATCCGTTCATGGCAATTACCTACCTAACCAACCTACACTGGCTGCACATGCAGTGATGCAGATTGCAGCTTCCTTTCCGGAGTCCAGGGTAGGATCCCCTGGCAAGCGTCTCTAACTTTTCAGAGCTATGTATCGGTACATTTTTAGCATTAAAATTGCCTTAGTATCACTAAGCCCCGCACCGGAAAGCGAGTATAGCGACCCCGCACCGGGAAGCGCAGTGTTGGCAGTTCCACCTGCAGTCACCATTCTTATGTGGACCGACGACATCAAACGAGTCACAGGGAGCCGCTGGATTCAGGCGGCGTAAGACCGAGGCCTGTGGAAGTCCATGCAAGAGACCTTTGTCCAGCAGTGGTCGTCTATCGGTTGATAAAGACGAAGAAGAAGACACTTGTTTGAATGATGGAGGATAGATAACATCGTGAGGTAAAGGTGCATGACTGAAAGTTCTCCGTAACGTGTGAAGTCTGCATTACCCATGCCCAGTAGTGAGCCACCACCGATGAGTCGAGAGATTATGGCACATTTACGCTGTCACGGCGCTGGTTCGTCTCTTGAGAACTCTGCGCTAATAGGTAAGTACATCAAACCAAGCGTCATCGTCATGCACTTTACACCCTCCTCGCAAATGACGTGTTCATTTGCTTCTGTCAGCCGCTATTTCTCCCATTTGTCGTACCTAAGTGTCTAGACAGACGAACTGTTTTTGTACATGTCGACTAAAAAATATAGCAGTAAGAATGGAGTGTTACAGTGCCTGAAGACTAAAGTCTTCGAACAGTGCGTGTTGCCAGTGATGACTTACAGATCCGAGACATGAGATGGAGAAAGCTGCTCGGAGTATCCCTGCGAGATCAAGTTAGAAATGAGGATCCGCAGGAGAACCAAAGTCACCGACATAGCACAGCGAGTCGCGAAACTGAAGCGGAAATGGGGTCGCAAGGCGCTGGATTGGCGACCCCGCACCGGGAAGCGCAGTGTTGGCAGAGCCCCCACTAGGTGGGCCTACGACTACAATACGAGTCGCATGGAGCCACTGGATTCAGGCAGCGCAAGAACGAGGCCTGTGGAAGTCCATGCAGGAGACCTTTGTCCAACAGTGGACGTCTATCGGTTGACAAAAAAGAAGTTACAACTTACAGTTTATCAACACAGTGCAATTGAGAAACTGAAAACCGATAGCACCAGTTCTTTGTTCTAGAACTTGCAATGCAGTTTAGTTAATTGCAATAGAAATGAATCCAAACAGCAATTTATCATTTTTAGGGTTCCATACCAAAATGGTAAAAATGGAACCCTTATGGTGAGACTTTCTCCGTCCGTCCGTCCGTCTGTCACAGTCGATTATTTCAGTAACTATTAAAGCTATCGAGATGAAATTTGGCATAGGTAGTTGTGTATAATAGTGGCCCAAAAGCATTGAAATAAAGAAAATTCGAAAATTATTTTTAGTTTTATTCAAAAAAGGGGGAAAATCGGGGGTTTGAAATTTCAAAGTAAAATAACTAAATCGAGTGGGGTATCATATGAAAGGCCTTTACTTGTGCATTTTAAAACAGTTTTTTATTTATTTCTATATATAATAGTTTTTGATTAATCGGCCAAAATGTCGAAAAAAATACCGTTCCCCCCCCCCCTTATCTCCGAAGTTTACCAATCGAAAAATCTGAAATAATTATGGTCAATAGAGGTTTATGTATATTTTACAGGAAAAATAAAAGCAACGCGAAAATTACTTTAGTTTGATTAAAAAAGGGGGAAAATCGGGGGTTTGAAATTTCAAAGTAAGATAACTATACCGAATGGGGTATCATATGAAAGGCCTTTATTTGTGCATTCTAAAACATTTTTTTATTTATTTCTAGATATAATAGTTTTTGATTAATCGGCCAAAATGTCGAAAAAAATACCGTCCCCCCCCCCCCCCCCTTATCTCCGAAGTTTACCAATCGAAAAATCTGAAATAATTATGGTCAATAGAGGTTTATGTATATTTTACATGAAAAATAAAATCAACGCGAAAATTATTTTAGTTTAATTAAAAAAGGGGGAAAATCAGGGGTTTGAAATTTCAAAGTAAGATAATTATACCGAATGGGGTATCATATGAAAGGCCTTTACTTGTGCATTCTAAAACAGTTTTTTATTTATTTCTATATATAATAGCTTTTGAGTAATTGGCCAAAATGTCGAAAAAAATACCGTTCCCCCCCCCCCCCCCTTATCTCCGAAGTTTACCAATCGAAAAATCTGAAATAATTATGTTCAATAGAGGTTCATGTATATTTTACAGGAAAAATAAAACCAACGCTCTAACTAGCATAGTTTTTTTTATATTAACAATAAACCTCTACAAACAAAGTTAACGATAATTATGCAAATTAATATAATATTATCGTTTTACTTTTACTTTTGGAGTATGGAACCCTCGGTGCGCGAGTCCGACTCGCACTTGGCCGGCTTTTTTTCTTTTGACGCAGTCTACCCAGTACCCACGTGTCTTTGTAAATAATATGTGTAACAGTGTAATACTGCGCCAAGAAGAAGTACCCCCCATTAAGTAGATAGTTGACGATCTTAAGCGAGTCGCTGGGCACAAGCAGTAGTACATCGTATTGTGTGGCGATCCTTGCCAGAGACCTCGGCCCAGCAATGGATGTCGAGATTGAAACGACGAAGCCGATGATCACTATAGGTAAACTATGCAAAGAAACTGTCAAACGCAAACGAAGTTGTGAGGCTGCAAGCTTTTGTTAATTTCCCCTTTTGTCTCCTTCTCAATGGAGAAGGAGACAAAAGGGTTACAAGGGACATGAATGCATGTTACTTAGGTTTTGCGGAAGGATTGCATGTGGAATGTATTTCCCTATCCGTTGTTCTTGCTTCGCATATTCCACGTCTCCGGTCCACACACTAGTTCAAGAAACGTACTCATCTACTATAGCTAGTCATGATCATCTACTTTCATTACATAGGAAGGTAGGTAATAGGTACCTAGTATAACTGATATAATCTAAAATGAGCCATGGTAGTCATTCGTTTACAACTATTGCAAATACTCCAGAGACAGCAACATTAAGTTGGTTTGATTTGTTAGTATGTGAGCCACGCAACCACCTCAGAAGTGCGCAGCTCGAGTGGCGCAGGCGGCAGGCGCGGCTTTCGTCGGCCGGTGTCAGTGCGCGCCGATTTATGATAATTGAAGACATGTTTCATTGGCGCTCAGATGTTTATTTTAGATAAGGGTCTCTCGTGGCACTATTTCATGCGTCCGAATTGGCCGGACGCGCGACCTCCCGCGAGCTTCGCCTCAACGCGGGCCGTGTCCGATTGCAACTCTCGCATTGCTCATTCTCCGCGATTTATAAATACGAAATGCAAAAAGAATGCAATGAGTGTGAAATCATGCGAACGATAATGTTAACTTTGAGTCAGTAAATATTTCAGGATGATATGAGATAGCGGAGCGTAATCCATGTCGAGTTTAAGTGCCCATTGGAAAATCAAATCCGTATTTGTGTGGTCCTTTGTTCCCCTGTTTCAATTGATAATATAATTATTATATTATTATGTATTTCGTACGTATATTTTGACTTGAACAAATAAAACTATATATGTATTTACTATAGAGCTCAATTTTAGAGCTTCTTATCAACACTTAGATACACCTACTAACACCTAATTAAAGATGGTCCTATTACATATTATTATTGGTAAGCTATACATAATATTATTCAAATCGTTCCGGACTCCGGAGAGCTACTTTCTTATTTCTTGTACCTACAGAACATAATACACACATCAAAAGTGTCTAGGGATCAACATATATTTTTGCAATAACTTTTCTCCTGATTGATATTAATTAAAATTTTCTTTAAGGATTCATCAAATAAAGTGTTTTCGTTTGTCACAGTAACGATAAACCAAGTCACCTTTGCATTAATAAAGAAATTTGCCATTTTCCTAATAAAGGGATTTTTGACATTTGAACCACTAACATTAAAGTTCGAAAAAAAGACTGAAATAACAGTTTTCTTTAAAATTTTATTGGGTAACTTAAACAATTAATAATCCGTGTTTCTACCGCGAACACTAACAACACAAGAACATCGGTTTGGCATACTCAAAATGAGTTCATCCAAATCACGCTGTGGAATGGCCGCCCATGTTCGTTGCAACAACAAAAAAAGGTCTTCTTGCCACTGGATACCCTCCATATTCGGCAGAGCTCTTCTCTGTAGCATATCCCATGCATGCTCAATCGGGTTCAAGTCTGGCGACTGAGCAGGCCAGGGCAGGACATTGATGTTAGCTGCGGCGAGAGTCTGTCTTACAACTCTTGCGGTGTGCGGTCGTGCATTATCATGCATTAACTGAAATAAGGGACCGATTTGCACTTGTAGAGGAACGATGACGTCTGATACAATCGTCTCAGCATAAATTTGAGCGTTGAGGTTGCCTCTGATCCAAATCAACTCAGTTCTTCCGCCGATCCAAATACCCGCCCATACCATGATGGTTCCACCACTATAAGGATGGACTTCCTGGCAGGATTTTAATCGCTGTTGGCGTCCAGGGGTTCTCCAGTGTCGTATACGTCTTGTATCCGGTCTCATACCAAAACGAGACTCATCAGAAAAGCACACGAAACGCCATTGTTCTTCTGCCCAATTTCTGTGTTCAAGAGCCCATTTATATCGAATCCTACGATTGTGCATTGCTATAGGTGGTACCCGTAGCGGTCTTTGGGAATGAAGGTTCACTTCATGCAAGCGGTTTCTGACTGTTTGGTCGCTAATTAAGTTCCCTGAAGAGTGATGAAGCCTCACGGCTAACATCATGGCGGTTATTGTTGGAGCTCTTCGAGTTAAGATTTGAATGTATCGGTCTTGTCTCCGTGTGGTGCAGCGATACCGTCCTCCATGGCGCTCAGCCACGGTACCAGTGCTTCGGTAACGTGTCCAAAGTCGACTGATAACACTCTGACTTGTATTCAGAGCTAAAGCCACAGTACGTTGCCGGGAACCAGCTTCTATCATTCCCACGGCTCTGAGCATTTCTTCCCTGCTTAAATGACGTCGCCGCTCCATAATAACGTTGGTTTTAATCAGTAGTAGGGAAACAGTAGCACTAATAATGTCTTCAATGCGTTGTATGTTTTTATAGGGAAAATATTGACAGCTGATTTTCATCTTTTACTCGAATTTGATTGACAGTTCCTGATTCAAATTATGAAATGCACCAAAAAGGATCCATATAAATTTATAAAATCATAAATTTATTACAAAGCCACATCTCAATCTCAAGAAATCCGCATAAAAATGCTTGATCCCTAGACACTTTTGATGTGTGTATTTATCTTATTGTACCTATTAGGTATATTAAATATTATCTTGTAAGGATTTGACGTCGAATCAGATCGAAGAGAATACCAAAACGAAAAACAGATTGTAAAATAACGGCTAAAACATACAGTTGTGTAATGTGTTATGACATTGAAGGGTTTAGGCCGCGAATTTTTTGTAAGGCATGCAAATTGAGTTTGCACTAATCCGAGCGCGGTGTGCCCGCGGCGAGGTGGAGTATAGATAGGTATATCGTTATTCATGTGCCGAGCACAATGCTGTGTTTACTTGTCGATGCTCATTGTTCGCCACGCATTGCGTTGCGACGTGAAGCATTATGCTAACAGCTGAGCTTTATAACTAAGTGCTTTGTTCTCAAGGTGGTGTACATTTTGACGACATCTCCAAGAGCGATGCCTCACGGCGTTTGGCTGCGCCGCAACTTAGTGAATTTGTCCCACAGGACTGGTAGATTTCATTGTAACTTTGAATTTTGGTAGCGCGCCGTATGGCACCAACAGCTTTTTCTAGAAAATAACTCAACGCGCCGCGGCGCCGCAAAGTGTGACATACATACCTACCATAGATTTTTCTATAGGACGCGCGCAGAATCAACGTAGCGACGCGACGCCGCACCGCGCCATTTAGCTGTGTAAACTAAGGCTTGGGATCAATCCTTCGATATATCTTTGTTACGATCATCATCGCCAAACCATCGCGTCGCCAGCTTTTTTTTGTAAGTACTTTAACCGCAGCTACTCTTCATTCCAATTTTCAATGTTTTACTCTACCGTAGCTTAGCAGTCAGCGGTTTGGTAGAGCTCACCCATTCCATGTCACGTTTTCAGACTTTGATTAATTAATTGATCTGTTACTGTCAAATTGATTGAAATCATTTAAGTAAATAATTACCTACCCATATAAAAATATTTACCGTAGGTATTTGGTATGACTATATAGGTACCTAGATGATTTTATTTAAAACCAATTCTTGGTTTCATAAAATTAAATGTCAAAGTGTTCACAACAGTAGGTAAGCTTTTATAAGTACCTGTAGATTTCACAAACATACTATCCAAGTGTTAAACATAAAAAACCGTTACAGATATAACAAGATAACTTTCCCAAACATCTATAATCTGATATCGGTGTCACGTTGCCTTGCATTAGCATAACACTGCCAGTGATAATCGTAAGAATGGACTTCATTTCGAGCATCGAACTACTTTTTGCATTCAAATACAAAATTTTAAATGAATGCACATTTCGAATATAGGTATCTCGCATATCGCAATCGCCTTTATAATTATTTGCAATGTTTACTTAACACCCTTTCACACATGACGAGATACCGACAATACGTACCTACAGTACGTAGAGGGTAGCTTACCCCTCGACTCTACAAAATTATACGAAAGTATCAAAAAATTATCAGCTTCTTATTTCCATTTTTAAATTACTAAATCTATTTTTATGATAAAATAGATTAAAAAAATCTTTTTTTATTACTGTTGAGGCCTACGGCTTGGCCAACGAATCAAGACCTGGACCACTAAGTTCAGGGGCCCATCAGCTGAACTTGAGTCCAGGGTCGCTGCCCTAAGGGCCTTTAACCGCGGTCAGATTTGTTCTCAACGTAACTTAATGGTAGGGTTGCACTGACCTTCCTTTGCAGCATTCAATCCTTGTACGGCCTGAGATGGTATGAGAGTGGTGGTGTGGTGTATTGTGGAGTTGAGTGTAATGTGAACTTCTCAGGCCGCTAGCAGTAGCGGGCAGGCTGCCAGCTATGGCCTGCTGAAGACGCTGGGCTGGCGTGGCACTGTACACTCGGCTTGTCACTAGTTTGGTCCAACGAGAGCTGGTCTAAGTCACTTTTTCACACTTGGCGTGGCGAGCAAAAAACCACTTGTTAAGGGTCGCCTTTTGTTACAAATAACACGTTAACAATGATGCTTATAGTTAGGTCGACACATAGACCGCTTAACGGCGCAACAAAACCGTAATAAACCAAATCTAGACACTCAAAACAGCAAAAACGTGCGCGAGACGACCGGAATTTTCGTGAATACGTGTAAGCTGTCAAAGGGAAAAGGAACTTGCAAAAACCACACCCAAAAATCGCGGCAAGTTTAACCTTTCAAGTGTCATCTGTCAATTTCATTGCGAGCCAAAGAGGTTGCTAGCGCCATCGACCATGGAACAAGGAATTATGGCGCGAACAATCCCCCCGCCCGTGGGCGTAAGGATTTACGTCCACTTACTAGTAAATAGGTAAACGTGATAAGGAGCAAACGGCTCGCTGCAAGACAGAGTCTCCGACCATTACCTCGGCAACCCTGGGAACCCCATCAGACCCGTAGATCAGCTTAAGAATGCGCCCACGGCGCCAGTATAAAGGCAACAAATTAGGTTCCTTAATCAGCACTAGGTCACCAACTTTGGGTGGATCAGATTTGTCAGCCCACTTAACCCGCTGCTGCAAAAGATGCAAATACTCTAGTGACCAACGGTGCCAAAAACTCTGAGTCATCTGTTGCAGCAGCTCAAACCGGGACAAACGTGAGACCTTCACGTCCCTGAAGGGGTATTCGGGTAGAGCGTTAAGGGGCTGACCAATCAGAAAATGACCGGGAGTTAAGACCTCCAGGTCATTTGGGTCAGATGAGAGGGGACAGAGTGGCCGAGAATTGAGTACAGCCTCAATTTTGCAAAACACGGTGGCGAGTTCTTCAAAGGTTAAAACAGTTTCGCCTATAACGCGCCGGAGATGAGTCTTGGTCACCTTAACCACAGCTTCGAATATTCCACCCCAATGAGGGCAAGCTGGGGGGTCAAACTTCCAGGTTACCCCCATCTTGGCCAATGCTGTACTTAATCTAATCTTATTGCTAGACAGGAATTCGACAATCTCTTTTAAATATCTATCAGTGCCCTTATAATTGGTGCCGCAATCCGTGCGAATCAGGTCAGGCAATCCTCGACGAGAGACAAATCTACCTAGCGTGGCTACAAAAGCTTCAGTGCTTAAGGCACTCACAAGTTCTAAATGTACCGCCTTGGTAGCGAGACATACAAAAACGCAGAGGTAGGCCTTGAGCGATCTGGCGTTGCGGAGGTTAGAGCTCTTGATGGCAAACGGGCCAGCAAAATCAGTGCCAACCCCAGCAAAGGGTCGAGTGGCTAGAACGCGGTCGGAGGGCAGATCACCCATCATCGGCTGTGAAGTATTAGCCTTCAAGCGGTAACACGGAATACATTTGAAAGTGACGTTCCGGATGGTGCGTCTCCCTGCCAGAATCCAAAACTCGCGCTGTAAAATAGCCGAGAGTGCATTACAACCAGCGTGGGCATTTTTAAGATGGTAGTGTGTCACTAGCAATTTGACAAAGGTGCCGTCCTTAGGTAGCAAAAGGGGGTAGCGAGCACCATAGGGCAGATTGGAATTCTTGAGGCGTCCTCCAACGCGTAGCATTCCGTTATTGTCCAAAAAAGGGCTTAGGCGAGCAAGGGGGCCCTTCAAAACTAAACCTCTCTTTAGAGTGTCAATCACGGATGAAAAATGCTCCACCTGAACCACACGCACCCAGTAGTTCCGGGCGTCTTGGCGTTCAAGAGGGGAAAGCACAGGACTCAAATTTTTATTTTCTGAATTCCGCCCATTATGGATGAAACGTCGAATCCAACCGGTAACACCAATTAGTTTATCAAGGGAACTGTAACGGTTCAAAAGAAAGTTCAAGTCGGGGATCTGTTTATCCTCAACCACTCCTCTCGACTCTTAAGCCCGGCAATACTTCGGGAGCGGAAAACCTATTTTGAGGCCAAGTCGTCTCGGATTGGGATAGCCAACTTGGATCCCACCAAAGGTGATGGTGGACCAGTGAAGAGGCCTCACAGCCGCGGGAGGCGCAATCGGCCGGGTTCAGTTCTCCGGGTACGTGTCTCCAAATCACCGGTACTGCAGAGCTCTGAATTTGGGAGACCCGATTCGCAACAAAGACCTCTAAGTTGTGAGGCGCGGCTCGTAGCCAGCAAAGGACAATCTCACTGTCCGTCCAAGCATAAACGTCGGTCAGATCGACCGCAGATGCCAAAGAGGAGCGGACGTGGTTCAAGAGGCGTACCAGAAGGGCGGCGCCAGACAATTCTAATTTCGGGATAGTTAACCGTGACCGAATAGGGGCCACCTTGCTTTTTGCCAAGACGAGATGCGTCGCGACCTCACCGGCGACATCGACAGTCCTCAAATATACCACGGCGGCGTATCCTCGTTCGGAGGCGTCGCAAAACCCGTGGAGACTGGCATGACACCTTCCTGTTGGTAGGAAGCGTCGAGGCATGGAAATTCGGTTAACTTCAGGAAGTGAAGACACAAGGGAGTTCCACTCCTTCAATAACTTCCCAAAGAGTGGTTCGTCCCAACCGAGTTCAGCAATCCAAAGCTTCTGGAGGAAACATTTAGCCAAAAATATTACGGGAGTGATCCATCCATTGGGATCGAAGGTGCGAGCAACCGTAGACAATACGGAACGCTTAGTCCAGACCTTAGGAGGTGGGTCTAACTTGACCCGGTAGGTGAAAACGTCTTGGACGGGCTGGTACTGTATTCCAAGGACCGTCAGCAAATTGGGATTTTCGGGATTTTCAAAAATATGAGGATCCTGCTGATCCTTTCCCGGAAGATCCTTCAAGACGTGAGGGGAGTTGGACAGCCACTTGCCCAACTCATAACCTCCGGACTTCAGTATTGCAATCAATTCATCGCGAAGAGTCAGAGCTTCCTCAACGCTCGAGGCTCCCGTGCAAATATCGTCCATATAGACTGACGATTCCAAGGTGGCTGATGCGCGAGGGTAATTCAGTCGCTCCCGGTTAGCTAGTTCTAACAAGGTCCTGATAGCAATATAGGGGCTTGACTTGAGTCCATAGGTCGTGGTGTTCAATTCAAAGACACGCATTGGCTCATTAGGATTTTCGCGCCACAGAATCATTTGGTATCTCCGATCATCGCGATGTACCATCGATTGTCTAAACATCATCTTGATGTCAGCTACGAAAACAATTTGATGCCGGCGGAAATGCGTGAGGATATCGGAGATATCCTTGATCAGCTTAGGACCGGAGTGCAAGCATTGGTTCAATGTCACCCCGTTGGATGTGGCCGCGGAGCCGTCAAAAACCACTCGAATCTTCCCCCCAGGGGTCTTCAAGACGGCATGGTGGGGTAAGAAGTAGTGCTCGTGTGCGCGCCAATCAAAATTGGATGGTGACATATGCCCCAGGCCCTCGTACTCGCGCATAAATTCAACGTACTTGGAGCGGAAGGTGGGGTCGCGCCGCATGCGCCGTTCCATGGACAAGAGCCTCTTTTCCGCCAAGGCCCGCGATTGACCAAGCGGGGGGCGAGAAGCGAGAAAGGGCAAGCGAGTTACAAATCGCCCATCGACACGGCGGCCTGTGTTGTTTTGATAAAACAACTCACATTCAAGGTCAAGAGGGTCAACTCGTGCGGCATGCGGCGGCTCCTCAACTTCCCAAAAGCGCTGGACCACGTCCGACAGCGTCAAGCCGGCTGCTTGCAATTGGTCCAGCACCGGTAGGTCCGAAGACCATAGCACGGGTCCAAAAAAGCTAGAACCGAATATAGTGGACATGGCACATAGGCCGTCCTTCTGCAAAACCCTAATTTCCCCTGACAAGACCAGGCCCAACACGTCGGAACCCAACAAAAGGTCTGTAGGACCGGGTTCAGTCCAGTGGGGGTCAGCTGGGTTTAGGCCTGTGGCACAGGACACCGCAGCGTCAGCTATTCGGACCTGCGGTAGGGGACCTAAGATATTGTCAAGGACTGACACCTTGACCAAGACCCTAAAATTGCCCGTAACGGGGCCAAACATTAATTCCGCTTCCCCGGTAGGAGTCGAGGGCTCTATACCCCCGATACCTATCACCCGTCCTGTTCGAGGACTCCAAGGGAGCCCTAGCTCACCCACCAAACGAGAAGAAGCAATACAGCGCTGTGAACCCGAATCCAAAAGGGCGCGAAGGATTAAAAATTCACCCTTCGGGTTGAATACCTTCACTGAGACAGTCGGCAAAAGAATGGTCTGACAGACAGACTGCCGGAGATTCAAGGTCTCAGGAGAAGTTGCTGTGGTGGGGGCTAGGGCGGCAACTACCTATTGGTGGTCGTCCTCATCAAACCCGTCCTCTAACCGGGGAATCTCATATTGAGACTCAGGGGGGACCTCCAAAGGTGAGGGGGACGGACCTCCATTTGGGTAAACCCATGCGTCATCTCGTGGCGGCAGCACGGGCCTAGTCATACGGGCTGAGGTCGGTAGGTCGTAGTACTGCTGTCGACCCGCTCGAGGTGGGCGGCGTTCGAGGCGTGGCCACTCATGAAGCGGAGGTGAATAGCGGGCAGGTCGAACCGTAGACGGAGCCGCCACAAATCTCCCATCAGAACGTCGAGGGGGGTTGGCGCCCCCCTCACGGGGGGGTGAAGCCCCCATAGGCGGGGTCGAAATCCGGACGCGTCGGGATTCATGGCCCTGATCAGGAGACCGACGCAAGTAATCCGGGGAGCGATCGGTAAGAGCGCCCCCGCCCGTGCGGGGCGCGCCCTCACTCTCCACCCGGCGGCCAACACCATTCTTGTTGGCGCACAAAATCTCCAGGTGGTTACCCCTACAAATTGGGCATGGCCGTTGCTGTTGGCAGTCCCGTTGCATGTGAGCTCCCAGACAGCTATAGCACCAGTGGCGATCTCTTGCAATGCCCCTCTGATCCTTGATCCGCTTAGAGAGAAACTGGGGGCAAGAAAGCACCCGGTGACCTGGACGCCTGCAATAGTTACAGGGGGCGGGTTCAGTGGCAGCAAGTCCAGTGTAAACGGGCATTGGTCTCCGGTCGGAGGCCCTTTTACCAGGGACGCCAGTGTGACCCTTTTCCTTCCTCAGCTGGGCAGGCCGCTCTGGGGTCCTTGAAGGACCAGCAATACCGGAGTTATCAGCCTGCCGGCACTCTTCCTCAAGGAACTTTAAAAGGTCCGAAAAGGGGGGCAGGTAGCTGGCCCTGTCCCCACCATACCTTTGCTCAAAACGCAGTTTCAACTCGGGAGGTAGGCGGGACAACACAATGTGTAATAAAAGGAAGGACCACTGGTCCACGGGAAGCTCTAAACGCTTAAGAGCGTTGCAGGCTATAATCAGTGGATTTAAGAGTGATTCTCTTAAATGGGACACCCCATAGACACGTGGCAGCGCTAGAATTTGTGCCACGTGTGTGTCTGCTAACTGGCGCACGTTGGCATACCGCCGAGTCAGTAGTTCCCGCGCGGTGGTATAACTCTCCTCGGAGAGGTCTAGGTGGCTAACTAAACCCAGAGCCTCTCCCTGCAGGGAAGAGAGTAGATAGGCCAGTTTCTGGCAGGGAGACAGGTCCCTTCTCGCGTCCACCAGGCTATCAAAGAGGCTGAGAAAGCCTAGCCACTCGCTCAGGTTGCCAGAAAAGTGGGGCAAGTTTATTGTTGGCAACTTGCCCTGTAACGCAGGCTGTGTGGTGGGTCTGGTGGGAGACTCAAGAATAGAGCTCATTCTCGCCTCCTTCTTGAGCCTCGCGGCCTCCTCCACCAGACCGTCTGTCAGCTCAAAAAACTGTTCGTAGTCCCGCACTGAGGACTCCAGCGATTCCGGAGGTAGCTCCAATGCCATGAGGTCTCGGAAGGCCCCTTCGACGACCGCCTGCCTGGTCCGCACCTGCTCGCACCGCTGGAGCAGTGCGGATGCCCGGTCCTCCCGGCCTACCAAGGCGTTGGCTGTAGCAGCCCAACGCAGCTCTGATTGAATTTGCACGCTCAATTTTTTGTGGGCTGCCATCTTAGGTAGGTACAAAACAACTTAAATAAAGGTAGTCACAACAAATAGGTAACAAAATCAAAACAAAGTTATTTGTTACAAGTTATGTTTCAACTTTAACCAAACAAATTAATAATCAAACAAGAATTACCCACTTTAAACACAAACAAATTACTACTTAAATACTATTTATTAATTAGAATTATTTACTTTAAAACAAGAATTATTTATTTTAAATACATCAAACAAACGTTGGTTAAAAGTTCCAAAAGATACAAATTAAGCTATCAACAATCTATATTAAGTCAATCAATAACATAAATTAAGATAAAAGAAAAATTAAGTTTTTAATTACCCGTACTAAGCCACTAGACTCATACTAGGTACCGCAAATTACAAGTTGGCTTGGTAAGAACCCTACAATTATCAAATTATATTAATATTAAGTCTATTTATTACAATCTACATCTAACTGTTGGCCAGTTACGGGCCACAAACAACAATTAGGTACTATTAATTATTAATCAACAAAAATTAACAAAACAAAATCTCAATAATTGCAATCATTATACAGGCCTACATGTGACAAGGCAGGCTATGTACTAGTAACTCAATAAGCCTGTGTATTAATAAGTTATAAGGTCCATTAATTTACAATAAATGAGTTAACCCTAGAACGGCCAAGTTAAGTCACAGTAATGCCAAATCTGTCCGCGGAATCAATTTAACCGCGCTCTGCTACCAAATGTTGAGGCCTACGGGCTACGGCTTGGCCAACGAATCAAGACCTGGACCACTAAGTTCAGGGGCCCATCAGCTGAACTTGAGTCCAGGGTCGCTGCCCTAAGGGCCTTTAACCGCGGTCAGATTTGTTCTCAACGTAACTTAATGGTAGGGTTGCACTGACCTTCCTTTGCAGCATTCAATCCTTGTACGGCCTGAGATGGTATGAGAGTGGTGGTGTGGTGTATTGTGGAGTTGAGTGTAATGTGAACTTCTCAGGCCGCTAGCAGTAGCGGGCAGGCTGCCAGCTATGGCCTGCTGAAGACGCTGGGCTGGCGTGGCACTGTACACTCGGCTTGTCACTAGTTTGGTCCAACGAGAGCTGGTCTAAGTCACTTTTTCACACTTGGCGTGGCGAGCAAAAAACCACTTGTTAAGGGTCGCCTTTTGTTACAAATAACACGTTAACAATGATGCTTATAGTTAGGTCGACACATAGACCGCTTAACGGCGCAACAAAACCGTAATAAACCAAATCTAGACACTCAAAACAGCAAAAACGTGCGCGAGACGACCGGAATTTTCGTGAATACGTGTAAGCTGTCAAAGGGAAAAGGAACTTGCAAAAACCACACCCAAAAATCGCGGCAAGTTTAACCTTTCAAGTGTCATCTGTCAATTTCATTGCGAGCCAAAGAGGTTGCTAGCGCCATCGACCATGGAACAAGGAATTATGGCGCGAACAATTACATTTCGTAATAAAATAGCTCTTAAAGCTGTTCATTTAAGTGAAGCAGTAAAAACTTATTTAATTGAAAAATATTTTTCCTAGTATTCGCTGATAGTTGATAGTTATCTTAGCATTATATTACCCACGCAAACGCATGTCTACAGTATAGGTTAAACGTCTGAATATTTAATTAACGCTGAAATTACTGCGCATCTACATACTCTATAATCGTTCAAGATAAAATCTAAAATAAATAATAATTTCTTATTCCAAGGAATCACGAGATAAGTGGTTAGAGTTGGGTTGCGCCAGATTAAAATCAAAGGCGACGACAGTTTATACATCGTTTGACGAATAGATTACAATCTATCGAGCATTAAAGCGAGATGAAGAAGGCGCTTGCAGCGGATGTGAGAAACGCTATTCCATTCTATTTGAATATATCATTCGACCAAATGTAGGTTTATTGCTACTTTTCTCACGGAACTAATACATTATCAAAATCTTTAATTGAAAAAGATTTCGCCATTTGTCTCAGACATTAAAATAAAATGTTTGATTGCTACAACATAAACAAATACTGAAGATTTTGTCGTGATCATATGGCTCCAATCTCGTAGTAAGCGAACCGAACGAACATAATATAACCGTGCTGTGAAAGGTACACTACTCGCCTAGTGGACAAGCTCAGGTATTGTGTGAATTGTGTGGCACGCATAGTACTTATTTATTTTCACTCCACATTTTTAATAAAAAGTTGTATGAGCTCTAATAAGTGTTAATTTAAAAAATATATGGCTCATTGTCTTCTGCAACACTTCCATCTAAAATATCCCGATTTTAGTCTTTTTTTAAAATGTGTCTAAAGGTCATGGGGTCAAATCTTAGTTTGAGATTTGAGTAGTCTTTTGCGAGTTTGCTTTTGAACTAACGTAGATTTCATAGAGCATGAAATGGCAATTTTTTTCTATATTAAGTCGTACCTACTAGTTAAAAGTACGAATTTTTTCTTTTAAATATTGTTGCTGCAAACAATTGCAAAAAAGAGATATTTTCATTGCCATAAACCGCGTCAAAATGCTGCGAGCTTAATGGCCACCCTTGGCCTGGGGGCAATTAGGGGGACCTTTTCAATTACCTACATTTTTTTTTATTTCGGTGTTTTATTTGTCTTTGTATAGTTCTATGATTTGATATACAAGTAAGAGGATGTATTTCACATAAATGAATTCAATATTACGTATACCTATCGAAAAAAAACAAAAATTATTTTCCTTTTTTAGGTACCTTTAAATAAAAATAACTGAAAAAAAAAGCCGGCCAAGTGCGAGTCGGACTCGCGCACCAAGGGTTCCGTACTCCAAAAGTAAAAGTAAAACGATAATATTATATTAATTTGCTTATTTATCGTTAACTTTGTTTGTGGAGGTTTATTGTTAATATAAAAAAAACTATTCTAGTTAGAGCGTTGGTTTTATTTTTCCTGTAAAATATACATAAACCTCTATTGACCATAATTATTTCAGATTTTTCGATTGGTAAACTTCGGAGATAAGGGGGGGGGGAACGGTATTTTTTCCGACATTTTGGCCGATTACTCAAAAACTATTATATATAGAAATAAATAAAAAACTGTTTTAGAATGCACAAGTAAAGGCCTTTCATAAGATACCCCCCACTCGGTATAATTATCTTACTTTGAAATTTCAAACCCCTGATTTTCCCCCTTTTTTAATTAAACTAAAATAATTTTCGCGTTGATTTTATTTTTCCTGTAAAATATACATAAACCTCTATTGACCATAATTATTTCAGATTTTTCGATTGGTAAACTTCGGAGATAAGGGGGGGGGGGGGGGCAGGGGACGGTATTTTTTTCGAAATTTTGGCCGATTACTCAAAAACTATTATATATAGAAATAAATAAAAAACTGTTTTAGAATGCACAAATAAAGGCCTTTCATATGATACCCCACTCGGTATAATTATCTTACTTTGAAATTTCAAACCCCTGATTTTCCCCCTTTTTTAATTAAACTAAAATAATTTTCGCGTTGATTTTATTTTTCCTGTAAAATATACATAAACTTCTATTGACCATAATTATTTCAGATTTTTCGATTGGTAAACTTCGGAGACGGTATTTTTTTCGACATTTTGGCCGATTAATCAAAAACTATTATATATAGAAATAAATAAAAAACTGTTTTAGAATGCACAAGTAAGGGCCTTTCATATGGTACCCCACTCGGTATAGTTATCTTACTTTGAAATTTCAAACCCCCGATTTTCCCCCTTTTTTAATCAAACTAAAATAATTTTCGCGTCGCTTTTATTTTTCCTGTAAAATATACATAAACCTTTATTGACCATAATTATTTCAGATTTTTCGATTGGTAAACTTCGGAGATAAGGGGGGGGGGGACGGTATTTTTTTCGACATTTTGGCCGATTACTCAAAAACTATTATATATAGAAATAAATAAAACACTGTTTTAGAATGCACAAGTAAAGGCCTTTCATATAATACCCCACTCGGTATACTTATTTTACTTTGAAATTTCAAACCCCCGATTTTCCCCCTTTTTTAATAAAACTAAAAAGAATTTTCGATTCTTCTTTATTCCAATGATGTTGGGCCACTATTATACACAACTATGCCAAATTTCATGTCGATAGCTTTAATAGTTACTGAAATAATCGACTGTGACAGACGGACGGACGGACGGAGAAAGTCTCACCATAAGGGTTCCATTTTTACCATTTTGGTACGGAACCCTAACAAATGTTTTGCTTCGGTTATCTTATCTTCCTGTGAGAACCGTATCAAAATAGGCATAAATTTGTCACGGTCTTTAAAAATCTTTGTCTCTGTTTATTTATCTACTCATTAAAATGTGCGTCTTTAGATATACATATACCTACCTATCCGTAGTAACATGAACGACAGCTGTAGCTAATAATTCGCAACGGCTACTTTACCGACATTAATTGTAATTTTAACTTGTCGTCATTTGAATAGGATATGTGCTGTAGATAAAGAACGGTCAAGAAGAATGGTCAAGCCCCGATTTCATATTTCGCTATGTGCCAGCCGACTGTGGGGGACATAACGATGTTGCTTCTTTTTATGCATTATTTTATAAGAGGGTAGGCCTTATACGGGGGAATTGAATGGTATTAACTGTTGTGGCATTAACAATACAGATATATCTTCAAGAGGAAACCGGTTCTAGTTCTAAATGGGTCACACGGTCCCAGCTTCAAGTTTTTGCCAAGCTATCGCGATGATCC
Organism: Oeneis ivallda; assembly: GCA_029955525.1. NCBI lineage: Eukaryota > Metazoa > Arthropoda > Insecta > Lepidoptera > Nymphalidae > Oeneis > Oeneis ivallda. The sequence continues at coordinate 15,582,064 of JARPMR010000003.1, forward strand.
AAAGAAAATTTTAATTTGCTAATTTATTATAGCGCATATTTAATGTAATTCCATTTTAAATAACAATTAAATTACTACAAAAAGCATCGTTCTCATTCAAAATGATCCAGATTGATTGATGATTTCTACTGATCAATTATAAATCTGAGATTCAGATTTAGATATTCATTTATTTCCAAAATTGGTAGGTACATGGTGCCATGATAGACACTGTACAGTTTGGAATGTCGATCAGTTTTCTATTATGGAGGTGAAGTTATGGTGATAATTTTTTTTATTTTATTTTTTTTGAGAAATTTCACTCGTCTGGTGCCACCCTCGTCGAAACATTAGAAAATTAACAATAAACTTAACAACTTAAAACTAAAGCTACGAAAGTTCCAAACGCCCTGGTCTGAGAAGTTTAGTCCTAATATTAACGCTTTCATACAAAGTGTGTTGATAAAGATTGTTTTCCCGTTATTTGCAAAGCATGTAGCCACGAGCGGTGACGGGGTCGCGGGGTCGAGGCCCTCCCGGGGCCATCCCGGCGAGCGTTTCTATGCTAATCTTTGAGACGGCATTCGAGAGCCACCGACAACTATTAATGGTTATGGCCGTTTTCACTCGATGGCTATAATTTCCCGGACCTGGGTAGCGAGGTGGCGAGTTGCGCCCGCGCTCTACGCAGCCGTTTACGAAACATGTTTCACGCCTACGGTTCAGAACTAACATAATATACAGCTCGAACTAGTTAATTTCTACATCTATCGTGCATTCAATTCAAATATTACGAGCGTTTTAGACAACAAACACAGCACACCGAAACTGACGATGCTATGGCACTGAACTATATATCGGATTAGCATACAAACGCGAGCGGCGACGCTGCGCTCACGGATGGCCGATGGGTGCGGGCGACGCGGAGCATTCGTTATAATTTTGAATGTATGAATGAGAAATAGCAGCACACGTCGGAGTGGCGCGTGGGCCGCGTGCCGACGATGCGCGAGACAAGTCCTGGGCGTCCTTGTCAATGTGAGCCGCTTCCAGCCACATCCGTCTATTGTCATTATTTGTGTTTATGCACTCCCGTGAACAGTGACGGGCATGACATGCAGGCCCAAAACCGTCGCCGTCATGCAGTCGTCGAGCCGTGGGCACAACAGTGAACACACCGGTATTTATCTACTAATAAATAGCAGCCCACATTATATTTTCCTCCGCAATGCAATGAATTCTGGCAGACATGATCAATCGTCATAAAATTTAAATTAGCGTAATTTTTTAGGGTTTCGTAGTAAACAAGGATTCCTTATAGTTTCGCCATGTCCGTCCGTCTGTCCGTCCGTCCGTCCGTCCGTCCGCGGTTTAGCTCAGGACTATTGGTATTAGAAAACTGTAATTTGACGGTTTTTTTTTAAATAACCCTTCTCTGAGAGGAGACCTGCGTTCAGTAGTGAGCCGTTGATGAGTTGCTGATGATAATGATGATGAATTTTTTTTAATCCATCATACCTAATTCATCTTCTATCGGAGTTCATGCAAATTGCGCACGCTGGCTGCGGCCTGCGGGGAGTCATCATTTTTTTTCGCGCATCCACATGTAGCGCGCAATGGCATCCATAATATTTTATTAACTAAAAATAGTTACTCTCAGTTAAAAATAAATTGATAAAACCATAACATATATATTGTGGCAAAATGACACTAGGTAAAGTTATTTTTATAATATAATATAGTCGAGATTTGGTCAAAGTTACCTCGTAAAAACACCACAGCGCGTTAAACTCAATCATATAACCAAAAAAAGCCATAAATTGTTGAATCTGTTTAAAATTTTTATGAATTCAAATCCGTTATCATTATAAAATGTTTTATGGAATATAATAAAATTTTAATAAAAGAATTAAAAGCGAAGAGTGTGATGTGAACATTATGCATCTTAGTAAATAGGAGTGTGACACAGAGTTTGCTCATTTTTGTGGCACCATTGAAAGGATGCTGTTAACAACCTCTTTCAAAGAGCGAGCATAATTTGATCGGGGTCGAGTTTCTATGGGAATAACAGAGAATACGACAACCTATCTTTTTTGAGTGAATTTATTAAATGTTATGGTGTGGACATTTTACACGCGTGTTTAGCTTCTTATTTTGATATTGAAACTATAAAAATTAAAGATTTATAGAGATCTATATCGCAAAAAAAACAATATCTATATATATAAAAGAAAGTGGTGTTAGTTACACTATTTATAACTCAAGAACGGATGAACCGATTTGGCTCAAAATTGGTGGAGAGGTAGTTTAGAACCAGGAGACGGACATAGGATACTTTTTATCCCGTTCGACCGCGTTTCCGTCAAGTCAATATAAAACCTGTTATAACAAAAATGCATCTGACATGGAATAAAAAAACGAAAATGACAGTGGAAGAACAAAACGTAAATGACAGCTAAACGTAATTTTGTATTTGGTTAATTATGGTAAAAACAATTATAAAAATTATAGTTTAACGTAATTGATAATATCATCAGTAATATGTTTTCTCTTTGAATCATCATTAACAATGCCGCGAGCAAGACGATCAAATGTTTCCTGCTACAAAGCTACGGATTGACGTGATTTATTGGATAGGTATAGTTGAGAACCTGGAGGGTGACAAAGATTTCCCGCGGGATGTTATGAACTAAATCCACGCAGACGAAGTCGCGGGCATCAGCTAGTTATATAATATATTTTAGGAAAATGAATAAGTATAGTAAACGTAACCAAGTGAAGTGACGATACAACTGTTGTATACATATAGACAGCAGGTGCCTTATTTTGTTCGTACACATATCCATGTCATTACTCAATAGTAGGTAATACAAATTTCAAACTGATAGCTTTTTTATAAAAGCTCGCAAGATATTCGTGCTCGTTATGCAAAGATATGGTAATATTTAAATGATATACACAGAAGTGGTAGCAGAGCAGGGGATAAGGCGTCCGCTGCAGTTGCGAACTCTTATTTCGATAATCCCGCTATACGTATTCAAATGAGCACCTATGATTTATTGAGTGGAACATTAACATTTTTATTATTTGTTATTCTTACACCTTTCTTTGGGGCGGAAGCCACGCGGCCTGTGTCTCGGGGTACTCGGCCGTGAGACTCGGCAACACAACAAACAGTCTGTAACTGTAACTGTTCGTACAAAAAATAAGATCCAATATTATCATAGTATTCGTATAAATTTTACGCGAATTCATTTCGTATTCACAACGCTTCGATATTTGTCGATTATAATAATAATTGCCCCCATACACGAAGTTCGACGTAATATACGGCCGTGAGAATCGATGATTGATTTTCCGGAATCAACATCAATCTGGACGATGATCAAATTCATAAATATATAATTTTGTTTTTTCAACTTTGTTATAATTAAGTATTTTTTCCGCCTTCGTATGATAGGTACCTTCGGACATAGTAGGTACACAGTATTTTTAGCAAGAAGATATAATCCTACTGTAGGTATGTTGTTTTTTCCTTAAGTAAAAAAATGAAAACAATCTACAGAGCTCCAATCTCATATTATAGTTTTAGTTTTAAGCCGTCATTAATTTATCTTCGCTTTAATATATGTATCTTCTAACTATTAGTACCTAGTAGATTACAATTAATCTACTAGGTACTATTGATAAGGCGTAAGACCGTCGCGACGGTTTTCCGTAGCATCTAGGCATGGGATTATAAGACCAATTTTGGGGTGGTACTGAGAATTTCTTGATTTTTTGACCCAATCTGGGACTCGCAACCTGGACCTCATTATCAAGCAAGTTAACCACTGTAGCAACAAGGCAGTCCATGAGGTAGAGATATAATATGAAGTTCAACTCACTGCCAAACTTCCTTGTGCAGGTTGAGATGAGAATCCTGTGCCAACGGAGGCAGCTTGTAGTACTCAGTGACCAGGGGTTGTGGCTGCTGATCGTCGGCGACGCCCAGCACGGCGGAGGTGGCCGCACTGAGGGGGTGCTCCGACCCCCCCGAGTAGTACGCACGCCAGGACTCGCCGCTGACCTCCATTAATTCCTTGCGTCTCCTGTTAAAAAAAAGAATAATTCAATAAAAAAAATGTTTATTTCATATTATAGGCGAATATGTGGCTCTTAAGATAAGTCAAGACTTAACCATTGCATTGTTAAGACGAATTGATAAATAATAATTTATTGATTAAATCCAATCCAAACAGCCGCGGTTGGGAATTTGGGATGCTTCGGGGGTATAAGAAACACACAGAAACACCACAAACCCAAACAAGCGTGATAAACATAACCTTGTCTTTGCTGTCGTACAGTCAGGTAAAAAGAACTGTATTACAACATCGATATGTCCATGAACATATGATGACACACGTTTGACAAAGTACAGACGACTTGGATTGTCCGTAGGTGCAAACCTGACGATGACGAATATGAAACACTAACCAATTTCCATTGAGTGTGTCGTATCAATGAAGTAAACGTAAAATACTGGTATCCCAAGCCTGTAGTTTTACAACTGGACCGACTACATCTTACGAACCAGTTATTAGGCGTGACCATTTTGGTACGGATACTGACCTTTGATGGTATCCATCAGTGGTCGTCATCGCATAATACGACGATATAATACCTACGTACGTACGCTAATTGTTGCACACGATCATGAGTCAGCAGGCCCGGTGGCCGGTCGGGTCGCCCAAACGAGCTCATTATCAGGACCACTAGCACACAGACTTAGCAGCCTCGAGGCTTAACGACGTGCCTAATTCGGAAGTTCGCTTACGATCGTAGGCAGTTGGAACGGCGCCATACGTCACACGGGTCGGGTCGCTTGCTGCTGCATAACCTGAATGTAGAACAGGTCCCTACCACTTGCAGAACCGGAAGGATACGAGGCAAATCCCTGTTCCCTCGCCAACCAGTTTAGGTTCTCTGACGTCACGCCCAGCGGTATCCGACGATGCAGACAAATAAATAAAAAATGTTGGAGCACGCGTCGGACGAGTTTGACCGGATCGTAGTTCTACCTGATTCCTGTTCCTGGTGGTTTGTTGATATCACGGGAGGTCATTATTTATTGTTATTGTAATCACAATCGGGTTTTCAAATTGAAATTATATTCACTCTACGTGCACTGGACACTCTAAGTCCCGATTTTACCAACGTCGAGTGACGTTTCAGAGGTATGAATTGGGCGTCATAGTTTTTGTAGTGAAAATCTGCTTAAAAGTCAAATTTACGTTCGGATAAGACTTATTTTACGTTGGTGAAATCGGCCCTCAGGCTGTTAATAGCATAACAAAAAATATCTGTTATACATACTCGTAGTGTACAATTTAAATCGTTACTACATTTTCCGCATACTACTCTAATGACATAATATAAAGTTAGCTCTAAATCTCAAACCGCACCAAAACTAGCTATTTCTTTATAAGACGAGGTCAGTTCATTACTCAGTGGACCAGATAGATAATAAATATCAATATTTACTACAGCTACATTGAGTTATTTATAATCTTAAGCCTGTATTTGCTATCGACTGCAACATTTTGCAATCTAGTACCTATTACTAATTTTCACAATCTGTTAACCAAATTTACAATAGCGACCAATAGATCATAATATAAAACTCGTAGTATCTTAATAAATTCTTTCATTAACAAATAGATCCGCTGTTATTTTCAACCTGGCAAATATTATGAGCTAAAAGCATATATGTAATATCTTTGGTAAATAATAATAGTAAATAAAAGATGCTATTCATGCTAAAAGTCAAACAAGCGTCAGCGGCTCGAGCAAACAATATGGCGTGATCATATTAATATGTACGAGTTTCCACCTGGCAGGCCATCACTCTATCAATGAATTAACACAGGCGTTTGAGAATATCACGTTAGCGTCAAGTGAGAATAGAATATGCGAATTGGTTCAGAAAACTGGAAAAGCCAGCTTCTGGCATTTAACCAGCCAAAGCGTGAGTCATTTGACGAGTTAACTGGCGGGCGCGGGGGGCGCGGGCGGCGCGGCTGCACCACGTGAATGAGATTCCGGTAGGTGCGCACGTAAAAATCGTGCAACGAATCTAACAGGTTTGCTGGGGTCCTTGCGAGGCCATCGGGACTGGTCTAACCTGCCCTGCGTCTGCGCACATGAACCTCGAATTTCCAATCGTTTCCTATCACTTTTGCTAACATCTCAACCGCTAAGCGTAATGTAGGTACAGATATGAAAAACTTGCCCAGACTGCCGGAACTGACTGACTGATCTATTAACGTCTATCACAACCTAAATCACTAGGGTTAGAAACTTGAAATATGAACAGTATTCCTTTATGGCGCAGGCACTCACCAAGAAATAGATTTTTGAAAGTTCTGCCCATAAGGGATTTGAATAAGGGCTCAAATTTATATAAACCGTATATTTAAAGTTAGAAATATAAAACATGGTATTAAAGCTTTTGATTAAAAACCGGCCAAGTGCGTGTCGGGCCACGCGCAGTGTAGGGTTCCGTAGTTGAAAGTCTCCAATATTATTGCTGACCTAGGATAGTGCTTTTGTTTTATTTATAAATATTGAATAAATTTTGAGTTCCATGGTTTAAATACTATAATATTCTACAAAATATGCAACTTACACTACGTGTAATACCTAACTTAGAAAAAACAGATATAACTCCTTAACTAATGAACCCTACTTAGCCGTGTTAGTTTTTCTTTAAAATTCATTATATATACTACTGCTATGAATTTTTTTTTGTATCCTATATACAACCGTTTAGCTGGCAGAGGGGGGGGGGGGGGGGGGGACACTTGACTCTAATAAAATTTTGCACTTTAAAATATCATATTTCACAAACGGATCCCTGAATTGAAAAATGATGTTCCCACACCCACAATATTTTTGAAAGACCTATTCAACGACACCCCACACTATGGGATAGACGAGAAAAAAATAATTCATCCCCACTTTACATGTAGGGGAGGTACCCTAAAAAAAATTATTTTTCACAATTTTATTTCACGACTTTGTCGGCGTGATTGATATTTATAACCTTGTCAAATTACAGATTTCTAGTACCAATAGTCTCTGAGCTAAACCGCGGACAGACAGACAGACAGACAGACAGACAGTCAGACGGACGGACATGGCGAAACTATAAGGGTTCCTTTTTTACTACGGAACCCTAAAAATGAAGTGAAACTACGCCTATATGTATATACGTTTATCACGATTTTTAAACAAGGATTGAAAGTTTTTAAAAATTAATTATTTTTCGAAATTGTATCATTTATGGATAGGTATATATTTGATTAATTGGTATTTGGGCTTTCGGCTAAAAATAATCAGTAATTAGAGAGAGAGATTATTTACGTAAATCCACGCGGACAAAGTTGTGAGCATCAGCTATTGATAAATAATAAACAATTTGAGCTTATTTATCATCATTGCATTATTTATATGTATTTAGGTTATTAATTTTTACAATCAATCAAGCATGGTATCGTATTGTCTCTTGAAGTATCTATAAATAATTTAACTGATCGATCTTTTCTATATTGTCAATTGTTCATGCCGTTTAGGTTTCGCAATTTGCCTTCTCTGTTTGTTTGGGTTTGAATGGTACGATTAGAAAGTATCACGCGCAGCTGTCGCCAGACGCCAAGACGTGACGGATGCTAGAGCGGAACGGATGGCTCCGAGCGAAGGGTTGAAGGAGTCGACGCAACGCAAACAAAACATTTGATGCGGCCATTCATCTAAAACCGTTTCTCAGACAACTCAAAGAGTATTTGAGTAAAGCCTTGACATTAATTACTCGAATACTTAACCGCTTTAAAACAAATCCAGCAGTCTTGAACATCATATCATAAGATGTCACATTAGAATTTTGGGCTACCCCTATACTATAGTTATAAAGTGGAGACTAATGATTTATACTTTATCATGACTTTATTTAAGCCAAAAATTATACGAGAGTCTATCCATTTAAATTAGCTATAAGCAAATTTTTCCGAATCTGTTATTTTACCTTAAAACCTGTATAATCGCAACTTTACGTAAAAATGATGTCAGAAAGTTCCAAAGAAAGATTCCAATTTGGTCACACATTTAAAAGCTCAGCACTCTCATAATTTTATATATTTTTCAAATAAGTATTTTAAATAATATATAGGAAATATGGATAAACCTAGAATGGAAGTTGGAGACAGAGCAGACGCGAATTGGAATACTTATTTATCCGATAAATAAATGATATCTTTCAATGGGTAATCTCAGGTAGAGACTATTAGCCAACTACGCAATGGATTGTAGAGCACATCGTGTGAGCGAAAACACAGCTACATTTTCTTCCCTTACTAGTTTGATGGGCTAGCTATTTGACATGACCGGAGAGATATCAAGCTTTACGTGCTCTCCGAGACACGTTTTGAAACTTAAATCAACGCGAACTTCCCAACTCCATGCTGCCCACAAAAAATTCTTAGCAGATTTTTGATAAACTTTTTCTTTTGGTCTTACGCGGGACTCGAACCCAGACCTCATAACCCCATCCGAACAAGTTAGCCACTAGACCAATGAGGCAGTTGAATACAATAAATAATTTAACTTTCATAATCAGTGATTTTGGAAATACTTAAGTTTTTAGTTAATTTTAACGAATTTAATTAATTAATCATTTTTATCTGCTTTTGGACTGGCCCGGGACTCGAACCCACACCTCATGATCCGCACCCGAACAAGCCAGCCAGTAGATCAATAAGGCAATTGAATCCAATAAATATTTTAACTATCAAAACAGTGATTTCGATTTAATTAAGCGTGAGTCATTTTTATCGGAGGTCGCCACGAGTGAGCAAAGTACGAGCGGCGGCGGCGGCGTATTTCGAAAGGCGCTCGTCCACGTCGACGTCCGGTGTCGCGTCCAACTATCGATCATTCGGTTCGTTAATAAATAACACGTTGGCGTCGCTCGTTGCTTATCTCGGCTGTTCGGGCATGTGGAAAAATTTGGTGTAGGTGTCGTAACGGAGCGACACGCATGGCTCGTAGGGTTGCGTGCGCCCGCCTGGCGCGCTTATCCTCCTGCGGTCGTTGCTCGCCAGTCGCCAGTCGCCAGCGCCACTCGATTGCTTCATTATTAATCTTTTAATTAAAACAAGCAAAGCCCCCGATATAGATTAAGTATTATAAGTAAAATGGCCGCTTCATCAGTCGAATCGATAAAAGATTGCTATAATTAAAGTCGCAGAAAAAATGTATCTCTTTTCAACTCTTAGGTGTGTTGCTTTAACAAATAAATATAAAAATCATGTAAATTACAAGCTCGATTTGCATAAAAAGGAAAATATAAAATTTAAGGTACCTAATGAATGATAGCAAAAGTCAAGACAAAGAATTTGTAGCTTTTTGGCAGTTTTAAAGGCTAATTATCATTGTAAATAGAATTATTAGCATATCCATATCACATTCGAATACATTTAATTTATTATAACAGAAAAATATATATTAATTCTCCGTTGTTAATTTTTAGCAAAGGACTTAAATCTGGTAGTAAGGAATACTATGTTTAGGTATGCTTAGGTATATCAAACTCAATAAATTGCATTGATAAATTGAGTTTTATTTTGACATTTATATTGACAGTATACATATGTATGTATATGTGTATGACATGATGAAAGTTCAACAGTAGGAAAAGCCAAAATCAGTAACCACATACATAAAATTATTAATGTCTCAGATTCACTTGACGATTTGAAAGAACTTTGTTAAAGTGTATTTGAATAAAAAATTATTCTATTCTATTCTATGCCATAATACTGCTTCACCTCTACACCTTCTTTTGACGAACTCCCTGGCTCAGTGGTGAGCGCTGTTGTCTTATAACTGGGAGGTCTCGGGTTCGATTCCCGGCGGGGTCAATTTGGGAATTTTAATTTCTGAATTTTCTCTGGTCTGGTCTGATGGGAGGCTTTGGCCGTGGCTAGTTACCACCCTACCGTCAAAGACTTGCCGCCAAGCGATTTAGCGTTCCGTCACGATAACGTGTAGAAACCAATTAGGGGTATGGGTTGAATGTTCACTGCCATACCCCTTCCAAGTTAGTCCGCTACCATCTTAGACTGCATCGTCACTTACCATCAGGTGAGATCGCAGTCAAGGACTAGCTTGTCATCGAATAAAAAAAATCGGCCAAGTGCGAGTCGGGCCTCGCTCTTTTAGGGTTCCGTTAAAAAAATTAAATTAAAAAATTTCCATCTACCCACCTACCCATTTTAATTTAATTTTTTTAATTTAATTTAATTTTTATTATTTGTTGTTATAGCGGCAATAGAAATACATAATATGTGAAAATTTCATCTGTCTATCTATTACGGTTTACGAGATACAGCCCGCTGACAGACGGACGGACGGACGGACGGACGGACAGCGTAGGCTTAGTAATAGGGTCCCGTTGGTACCCTTTGGGTACGGAACCCTAAAAAGTCACCAGTCACCCGGTCGGTGGTGCAGTAGGCGCAAGGGATAGCGCAGGGAGCGGGTCAAATCTACGCGGGCTTTATCATCTCCGATAAGTTTAACTAGCGTCGATCCCGCTAATGACTCATTAAGCCGAGACGACGTTAAATGTAATGTTCGAAATGATTGGTTTTTTTTCTCAGCGGATATCGTAAATACATAGTAGAATAACTATAAATTACTACCTTGATAAGACCTTGAATTAATTTTTCTTGCGCAAGCCAAGAAACTAATATTTTCAAATATACTTACTGGGTAAATGTTATTCCCTTATGGACAAGTGCATAAAGTAAAAATTTCATCGTCTACAAATGGAATGGCTTGATAATAAGTAAAATTTTCTAACAGCAATTATTTTTAAATAACAATAATAGTATAACTTTAATGGGATATGATAAATTAATAAGCGTTATCTGTGTTGGATATTATTACGACACTTGCCCATTATCTGGGTGTTTAGTGTTTCTCCATTAAAGCTAACGATTCAAGGTGGAATGCGGTGCTGTAGGTTGCTACATTTCGTCAATTAAAGAATTCGCTCTTTAGGAATTGTTGCGCTGCACGCACGCTGTTATGAGTCAGCAAAAACTGAATTCTTCATACCGGTGTACATAAATAAGGGATGAGTTGGTAACTGCTCGAGCTGCACAGCACAGAACAAACCAAACGAGAAGCATTTTTCGACAAACCTCTTTTTGCCGGTTGACGAGGATCGCATATATGCGATGATTCATTTACGGAGTTGTTCACCGAATAAGTATAGCTAATAATATACTTCTGTTTTCTCGGCAGCATTACGTACGATGAACAAGAAATGTTTTCCTGGAAATATGTACCCACGCAGATTAAAGCTGGATGCGCAACATGGGCACTAAATAAGTCATGTCCCTCGTCCGCTTGTAACTACTACTTAGATCTCTAGGATTTTAAATGTTCTACAAGCTAACAAATGATTGCAGCTGCAAATATGATCAAGAGAAGCGCATCGAATATTTAATCTTCATCATTATAATATTATAGTTTTTATCCGACTGTTGATGGAGTGTAACGTTTTTCGAGCGTATGTTGGTTTGTATGTATACATAGACATATTATGTACCTATCTAAGTATCTATATGTGATCTCATTATTAGTACATAAAAGCGTCATAAGATATGTCTTATTTGTGGGAGTGACATGGGAAATAAAACAAGTGTAAATTAAAAAATTAAAACACCCCCGACATGAGAATCTATGGCTGCCGAAGTTATCAATTAATTTTCATTTAACGATTATACTGGCACGCGTGAAGCACTTAATCGAGTAATCATACGCCAAAAATGCCTTACATCATTTTGAAAAAGAGCTGATACTCTTACACTGCTGGACCGATATTAACCAAACATAGATACTATTAACCAAACAAGCTAAGAACCACTGCAACGAAACTGGCTTTCTAATGAAAAAAAACCACATCGTCATCGGTCCATCCGTTTGAGAGCTACGATGCCACAGACAGACACACACACACACACAGACAGACATCGACGTCAAACTTATAACACCCCTCTTTTTGCGTCGGGGGTTATGGAATTGCATGTCTGTTTTCATTTCATGTTATAATCTATCTAATCTATATTTTGAATTTTCATCATCTTGACGTTTTTAACGGAGTCGGATTTTTGATCTTTTTAGTATGTAGTTTGCTTATTTCCTTTTCTATTAGGTACTATCAACTTTAAGTAACGAAAAAAAATTAACTGCCAAAAATTTAATCCACATAATATTATTGACTGGGTCTTCTATATTAAAAGAATTCGCACAAACGTTTTCGAAATACATTTTGATAACAATTATTATAAAACCGTTGACCGTTGATTGACACAGTTCGCGAACTTGACATGGTATCAATGAAGAATATTTGAATTATTCACTAGACTTATAAAATGTTCATTTCATTGTATTCAGTGGATGCTGTCTCCGGCGCAGACGCGGCCGCGGTACTTATGAGCTGAATGGCCACTCTATGTCAAGGGATTTGTTATCATAGAATTCTTTGAAGCGATATAAAACGGAATACAAAAGATTGGTTTATTGAGCCGATGCTGGTTTTGTAACTCAGAATAATGTAATTGAATAACTGCAAAGAAAACTTTATATTGTCACTTTTAAGTTAGCTAGGTTTAAGAAAGTTAGGTACCGGTTACTACCACCGTAAATAAACTGGACCGTAAAGAAAAAGGATCAGTTAGAAAATCTTCAAAATGAAAAACTACGCATTTTCATTTATTTTACATTGATTAAAAATAAAAAGCTTGAATTCATGTTTTTTCTTTTAAGGATGATTGTACGGGTCTGCCCGCGAAATTCAAATTTAATTTAGTTTTTCGCAATTTGTAAACTAATACGATAAAGTAGGCTTATGGCATTCTACTTGCGCCAATGGTAGTATCATCTTCACAGGTTTATATAAAAATCTTTACTTGAAAGTGTCCAGTTTAAGAAATTAGTCAGAATATCGACTAATTTGTGATTAACTCACGTCCAACTCGATATTAATTTATTCGATATTAATAATCGATAACTTTCGCGGGCAGACCCGTATAATCCACCTTAAGCACATTAAAATATTATTTAATTTAGTCTTTATTTCATTAAGCTAGGTCAGGTACCACTTTTGAAGATATTATTGAAGATTTTCTAACCGACCCTTTTTCATTGCGGTCCAGTTTAGAATGTTGCCTATGTTAAAAATAATAATTTTAACTGATTTATCCACTTACTGCATTACAATTAGATAGGTACATTGATTAGTTACATGTGTGCTACTATATTTTAATTTTAAATTTTATAACCATTTTAAATCATCGATTACACAATAAAAGGTGAGTCAAATGGTTTTGACATCACTGTCCACCATCTATCTATACAAGCTAGATAAATAGTAGTTAGTTGGCAATATTCTATTGATATGATATCTTCAACAAAAGTAATTTATGTTTTTCTCAACTTTGACTTCAACGACAAAACTAACGAGGCCACTTTAATAACTTAGTAAAAAGTAAGTATTGTAAAGTGCCGGAGGCTTTTTGTTCAGTATTAAAGCAATAATTAATTAAAAAGAGGAAATAAAAATTCTCTGTGAAGGTCGTCTGAACCCCATTGTCTATTGATCGCAAACTGAATGGCTGGCGTTCATTGTGCTTGCAATTACTCCAGCGGTGCAGCGAGTGAACGCGATAAAAACCAACGGACGTTTATCACTGATCATTTTAAAACAAATTATCTTAAGCTGCCGTTCGTACTATACAAAAAACTTACACCAAGAAATTATTTTTATGGCGTCTACGCTACCGTCTTAAATATAATGTTATCATTCGATCTCAAAGGATAAAGTACGTGTACATTTTAAATAGTAAGCCTTTCAAATGTTATTATCGTCTATAATACTGAAATTTGAAACTTACCTCTTTGACAACAAATCATAATAATGTATTTAGTCGATGTTATGCGCACTAAGCTCTAGTTAATATATTATATGAGTTACGGGCTTAGAGAGGAGGAACGCCCGCGGCGCCTGATGTTACCCAAAAACTTTAATAAATACGTCGTTTCCATTTGTTATATTTTTTTCGTATGCGTGTGGTCCATATTTTCTCAGTGATCCACTTTCATTTTTTTACAAATCCTACTTCAATAAAAACGATGAAAACCAATATTACTCAAACGACCAACCATAAAAAACCAATATTTCGAAATCGACATTACTCAAAGGCAATCTTTGACTGATTTCGATTTCTGAGAGTTTGATGTACGGCAGCCTAGCTGCGGAATTGTATTAAAAATGATTGTTATAATCGCAATAACTAAAAAAGACCAAAATGCATTAGGTATTGCAGTAAGAAAAATAAAATATATTAATAATCTTTCTATAAAAATGATTGATACAGGTTTTTCGCAATCGAAAGAGACAGAACAGGATCTGTTTTAGCAGATTAATTTTATTAAGGAACCCTAAAAAGTATCAACTCTGCAGCTATAAACGATCTTTGAAGCGAGCTAGTTATAAGGTCGGTTCAATGGAAATGTTAATATTTTCAATTGTGTGTAAAATAATAATGTTACTATTATAACTGCTCCTTACAATGGGGTGGTAATCTATAAATTATATAAATAATGCAGTATCGAATTCACTTTTATAAAGGGTGAATAGTAAAGAATTGTAATATTTCTCCAATTTTAAAGCTTTCGGATGCTTTCTGTAAATGAGCATGAAGGCATAAATTAGGTGTGACACGTCTGTATAGAGCGGAACACGGTCGCAGCGCGCATTATGCCTTGCGAATTGGAACAGGTTCAGTGTGGCAGGTATCTATATACTAATGTGATTTATGAGCGATTATACTGAACTCCGGCAACTATAATTAAATCGCGAAGCTATGCCCGAAACATCGGAGACACTGCCCACGGATTTAAGGCAAAAGTGATTTAATGCATCCAGCTGTGATATCGCTTTGTTTAACTAAAGAATTTTAGATAAGCTGTCAGGCTTATTGGTAGAACGCAGTAATTTAGCTAGATTTCAAATTTATGACTGGTCAGGATAAGAATAGAAATTACTTAGCAAATACCGCGCTCAGGGCCTACTAAAATCTTTGGTTTGGAATTTATATAGTTACCGCTACGTAAACAGCATACTCATCGCACGAACCGTTCTAACAATAAGTCTAAATAGGTGAAACTTTTAGCTTCGAATAACGTACCTTTTCATAAAGGCACCACGAACTACATAGCAATATAAATACTTGTCGCATTAAGATAATTTATAGGAAACTGCTTTATGAAAAACGGGGGAATAAAATAAAAAGGATTTCATTTACAAACAAGTATCTGGTATCTCGGACGGTCGGCGGCGCCTTGCGACGCGAACTTTTTAACACTACAAAACTTGCAAACAACTCGTCAGCAGACTGACAATTGTGAGAACGCGATCAATTATCCCTTTGCAAATAGTAATTGTCAACAATAAATAAAATAGGAATTAACTAGTCGGGAACGTTTTCATTATCGGTTTGCAGTTAAAATAGCATGTCAATCATTTTACGGAGCAATCAACGATGCGGCGATGGCGGAGCGGCGAATGGCGATGGCAGGGCGCGAGATAACTTTTAATTACCTCCGACGCCTATTTACATATTGTAGGAGATACTGACGGATATCTCGCAATTAAGGGCGTACGCTTATTCCTTTTATACGACGATGTTAGTCAGTTTCTTGCAGCGGATAACATCTGTTTGACGGAAAGATTAAACGAACTCAGCGGAATATTTCGCAGTTCGTACCTACAGCGAGAATTTAAGTGTTTCCGTTTAATAAAATATTTAGTAACATTATATTGAAGCTGCTTAACATTGATTATAACGTATAAAATATGTCTATCTCCACCATAAAATTTGCATGTCAACATTTAACTTGCAAATTAGTAACTTTATACGGCAGGGCTGAGCTTGTGTGCCAGTTTCTATGGTCAGTGTGGACACAGGTAGGTAAATGTACCTATGTTGAAAAGTTCAACGATTCGTGTTTGTTCTAAAATTATTTTGGTGTGGAAATAGGTTTCAGACATTGCTAAAATTAAGTGTTTGACTTGAAACTTATGGAAGCCAGATGTTAAATGCGCCAAATCGGCGCCTACTAATTGCGAAGGTTGACAAATATTTACAGGCAGTCTAAATAAAGGCACCAGTCTTTAACCAAATACTAGAAATAAAGCAATCTTTTAACTGTTACCAATTATGAATTAGGTGTTATAGGCTTATCTTATGGTTGCATCTTCATTTACCATCAGGTGTAATCGCAGTCAAGTGCTGCAGACTATATACAAAAAATAGTATCTACCTAATATAAAATTAAACCAAAACCAACAAAAAAATATAGATAAGCATAAGCATGTTCACGTGTGTTGGATGATCGTTGGACGTTGGAGTCAAACGTTCCTCGAGACCGCGTTTTGGCAAAAGGTATGTAGAGCGTCCCAGCAAGGTAGAGCGATGATATCCGAAAAAATGGCTGCCATCGATGGGATGCTTATTGGATGCGAACAGCAGAGGATGTTGGCACTTCTTAAAAGAGACCTAGGTATGTTCAGCAATAGATTGCTTATTAGCAGAGGGTGTATGAATGAATGAAAGTATAATATGTATGTATGAAAAAGATGGCTAAGTTTAAATAAACGCGCTTTTTAGCTGCAATACCCTAAATTAAGTAGTTTGTTTGTCAATATTACAACAAAATAATAATATTATACAAAAAAAAAATTTAAAAAGAATTTTTATATATTATTATTTTAAGATTTTTATAGTGGTAGCTTTATAGGATCAATCTTCACATACTCTGATCACAAGCGATTTCTTTTTATACATTGAGGAGTTCAGTCCTCCGTCACCGAAGATACTCATGAGATCTTAACCAAATTTAAATGAGTCTAACATGACGGTATGAACTTTCAAATAAAAAAAAATGATTGGAAACGGTTTGATTTGACGAAGTTAAGACTTAAGACATGTCTTTTCAATTAAAAAAAATTGAAATCGGTTCAGATTTGACGGAGTTATGGAGTAAAATCGGCAAAAAAAAATTACGCGTTGACAACCTCCTCATTTTTTTGAAGCCGGTTTAAATTATGATTCAGCCGCTAAAGAACAATTTATATCCTGGTTGGAAAATTTATATAATAAGGCTGAGTCGTAAAGCTAATAAAAATGCCCCCTGATCAATCTTGTAGTCAATTTACGTGCAATGGGTAAACGCTGAGATGAGAGCGTAGCTGCCTGCGCCCTCGTTCATTCGCAATCTATCTAAATGCAAATCAGTTAGTTCGGTAGGTGTCCGTGATAATGATAAATCAGCCTCACGGTCCGCACCGTTATGCAGTCTATCGCGGGAGACACCTCGCTTTTCGCTAAACTTTCATACCTTTTTTTATTTGATGACAAGTAAGCCCTTTGATTGCATTCTCAACCGATTGATGTGATGATGTAGTCTAAAATGATAGCGGGCTAACTTGAAAGAGGTATGGCAGTGAAAATTACCATACCTATAATTGTTTTCCTACAAGCCATCGTACCGTACCATACCATAATAATATTATTCCATTCAATCATATTCTCAAACCATCGTCGGCCCACTAATGGGTACAGGTCTCAAAATGAGAAGATTTATTACACACAGCGATTCCAAAATGAAAAATAATGTCATCTATAGTAATATTTTTATAGTAGTTGGATATTTTAACACTGAAACAACAAATCTCGCAAATAAAATGTTGAGTACCTTGATAGTATATTATTTGGGTATTAAATAATATCTATTATCATTTATGTACAATTGTACATAATGCTGTATCATGTCTGTATTTATGTAGGTTATATGCCAGGTTATATTCTAATCGGAAAAGAAATGTATTCTAACAAGAAAACTGCTTAATCTCATACGCATTTCCACACCCATAACTACTCTGCCTTAACTAAGATCATTTTGATGAAACCTTAGTGTACTTAAGTAAAACATTTACCTAACTTTAACATTAGGTATTTCAAGCAATGCTACATAAAAAACGAAATCATTGAATAGTTTTTCTATAACGCTTGAAATTTTACGAACAAACAAAAAGTACTTTTTGGTTTATTGCCATAAATAAATAAAATATCAACAACTTTATCTACTACGAAGTTCAGTTCTTATACAAAATCTGAAAGCTCTACTCATCAATTTCACTTAGACTCCAGCTAGTTTATTGAAATGTTACTATTAGAATTTTGTAATCACAAAATTAATATATTGTGTTTAAATTATTATGTGTATTTAAATGCCAGAAAGCTGTAAATAAGTTTAGCTCAAATCATTGCAGTACCTACGCAAAGTCTAAAGGAATTTCAGACTCAGGACTTACTACATATTACTCGTAAGATTATCGCACGAAGGTTGTCTGTCACCTGCACGTTCTAGGGATTATAATGTTACTTAGGATAATCGATACAAATATAATCACGTTTGCATGTTCTCGTTTAATATAGATCGAACCTTCGTTAATGGTTCTATACATTTATTTACATCTTAATTCTGTTCGATATAAATATTCATTCAGCTTAGCAGCTTTATCTTTGTAGAAATAACGGTGAAACTGATATCTATACACATAAAAATCTACATCTAGGTATAAGCAATAAGGTACTACAAAATTGTAAGTTTGTTTATTACAAAAACAGGCAAAAAGACCTACTTCATTACTATCGATTTTAAGATTCCAAGTAATATCGGTAAATCTTGGGACTTAGGACTCGAGCTTTTTTCATTACCTTTTACATAATCAGTTTTCAGATAGGATTATTTGGAACAACTCAGGAAAAATCCGAGATACATTCGAATTTCACGCAAGCCAAGTCGAGGGAAAATATTAGCCTTATTAAAAATGACTAATATTCGTCTTTCCCCTTAAACTGAGAGTAAAGTTTGAGTTTTCTCAATTTATTGCTGTAGCTGACCCTAACATATTGATCAATATTAAAAACTGATAGCGAGACTTCTTTGTTATTAATAACATAAGACAACAATAATTGTACATATATGTCAAAGTATAAAGTAATTTATGAGAGGAAAGGTAAAGCATGAGGCACTTCAGAGGTCAAATTGGTCGAAGAGACGGTAGACATTACTCACGTTATCTCTTAAATGCCTAAGGTGATTCCCATTAGGTGCGTCTATTTAAGGAGGAAGAGACATACCTTCTCAAGAAAAGATTCACGCTAGATGGCGCTGTTAGGGCGTTTGACAGATTTTTAATTTTTTCGCATAGTTGCTATGCACAGATTTTAAAAATATTGAAATTGCGCCAGTATACCAATGCCTATTATTTTATCAAATCATTAGCTTACTTTAAAACGAAGCCATTTAGATGATTAATCAAATATAAATATCTGTCATATCGAATTACTGTAGAGACGCGATACCCACGCACACATTGACAACATGGTTGGTATCCATTAGGGTTATGGTTCTAACATGAACTACGAATTGTTTACTATAAAATTGAACTAGATGGCATTAAAACAAAAGCTGCTTCGTTTTGCTTCGTATTTTTTTTATAAATAATTCAGATAAGTACAAGTTAGCCTTTTTTGAGCTTTGACATGGTGGTAAGTGATGATGCAGTCTAAGATAGGAGCGGACTAACCTGGAAGGGGTATGGCAGTTTTTTATGAAACCCATACTGTATGTATACCCTTTGGTTTCTACATGGAATAGTACCAAAACGCTAATCGCTTGGAGGCACGGCTTTGCCGGTAGGTTTTACTCGCCACGGCCGAAGCCTCCCACCAGACCAGACTAGAGAAAATTATAAAATTTTATAAATTATAAAATATATTATATAAAATATAAAATTCAAAATTTCCCTGCCGCGAATCGAACCCGGAACCTCCCTCTAATAAGACCACAGCGCTTACCATTGCGCCAGGGAGGTCGCAAGACTAAAAACTTTAGGTACCTACCTACATCAGCAGGACTCACATGCACGCTTTACCGCGGACGGCAAGGGCTGCGGCTAGGGTTGCCAACTTTTTTTGGAAAACAAGCTATTTCAAATATACCTACTGAAAACGAACAATAGGGTATTTGACTACTTTTAAAAAATCATATTAAATTGTTAATAATGCTATGCTGAAGCTAACAAAACGAATATTTCGGCATAATTTTCAGTATTTTCCATAAAAATCGAGAAATAAATTCAAAAAAATAAATTGCCGCGGAAACGTTCCATTTGTTTACATGACGTCACAGTTCACACACAGTTCAATGACAATTCCAAAGCCCAAAGGTGGCGTGAACTTTGACGTCATTCGAGATTCAAAAACGTTTTCGATCTCGTGAACATGGCCAGAAGTAAAGCAATTTTAATTAATGTTTTCTAATTAAATAAACCTTTATTTTTTAGTTTTGTCGTATGGAATAATGTTTTTAGATAATAATCTTTTAGGATGACACCAGATGAAACGATATTTTTAATAATAGTCAAATACCCTATTGTCCTTATCTTTAAAACTATTGAAAGGATTATAACGATATCTTGAAGTAAATGTAAGCCAGTAAAAAAAGATTGGTCGCATATTTTCGGAGAAATAGAATAGAATAAAAATGTTTTGTATTCAAATAAACTTTTTTACAAGTGCTTTTGAATCGTCCGTCCATGAGTCTACCACTGGTTCGGAATGCCGTTCCTGCCGAGAAGAACCAGCAAGAAACTCGGCAGTTTTCAAAACAAGTTTACATTATACTTAGTAGATAGCTATGTATGCAGTGTTTCCACAATGAGGAAAAAGAGAATTTACAGGTTAATCATTACCTACTGTCTCATGAATCGCTGGAATAAATTATATTCACGTTTTTTTGTCATTTATATAGTCTTCAATTGTATAATAATATGCTTTTTTCATGAGATTAGTTTTAACTGATTTCTTAAACTTGTGTAAAGGCAAGTCTAAGATCGACTGTGGAAATGCATGGACAAACATACATACATACATTATTATGTTTGTAAGCCCTAATAGATTGTGATATAGGTGATTTGCATTTCCAATAATATTACACACATGCATGTCGAATTGATACCTAACCTCTTTTTGAAGTCGGTTAAAAATAGTTTTTTCTTCAAAAGTTGTGAAAATATAGTAGTTCTGTAAAATTAAATAATTTTAGGTTTTTAATGATTTCAAATATTTTAAACCTTATCAAGCCATTTGACAATTTTGAAATTCAGTCTTAAGAGTAATAAAATAAGGTTAACATTCCAATCGTACAAATTAAAGCATAATGTCGCTGATCGCTAGTTTCGGCCGGCGCGGCGGCTTCTTTGATATTATTACTATCGAGTGTCGCGGCCGCCGGCCGGCGCGCAGCGCAGGTTGTTTCTTGTGATCTTGTCTAACTTCACTTGGTAGGTAGGTACTTACCCTAATACATGACTGCTACTTTCTTCAACGGGCTTTATTTTTTTAGCTCGCCAACCGGCTTCGGGGCGACTGTTTTTTATGATAAAATGCACAAAAAGTATTAAATTTTAGAAATGGTTGTTTAGATATAATATTTTTATACCTATTTTATTTTCTTCACGACACAATAATTAGGTAAAATATATACCTACTGAACCGATTTGGCTGAAATTTGAAATAGAGATAGCTTTTACCCTGGATATTAGTCTAAGCCCTGCATTAACTTAATTATAGAAAATTTTCATCCCGACAAATTCACAGTTCCCGCGAGATTAGTACTAAAAACTTAAATCCACACAGGTAAAGCCGCGCAAAAACAGTAGGTAACTTATCAAAACATGAAGGCTACACAGTAGACATTAGACAATCATACTTCATAATATAAATGCGTAAGTGTGTTTGTTTAGTTTGTTGGTTTGTCTTTCAATCACGCCGCAACAAAGCTACCTACGGATCGAGGTGATTTTTTTGCATAGGTATAGTCAGGTATAGTTGAGGACCTGGAGAGTGACATAGGCTACTTTTATCCCGGAAAATGAAAGATTCCCCAGGGATTTTAAAAACTAAATCCACGTAATAAAAGTTACCTAAACCAACTTTATATCACTTTTTGAACCATATCTTTTAAACTACTGAACCGATTTTGATAAAACTTGCAATGTTCCCTAGGTTGAAAAATACCTAATCCAATTTAAAAAGAATTATTGCAATTTGATTAATATTTTTGGAGAAATACATGGACAAACATACATACATACACTTATGAAATTTAAATCCGAAAATTGTGCAATTCTAATAATATAACATCCATTCGGATCGAATTGATAACCTCCTTTTTTCAAATCGGTTATAAAACAGCATTATAAAAGCTGAATTCGTCGTTTTAGCCCACGACGGTGTCCACTGAATAGATAGGCGGAGATAGTGTCGCTGTAGTTGGAAAATTAAATAACTACACTTTTTGCGAAATCGACTTTATTACATTTTCAGAAAGTCCAATATTTGAAATATTACCTTTTACTAGGGGTCCAATCAATACAAACTATCGTCGCTGTAGTTGGAAAATTAAATAACTAACAAAACCAATATCGCGAGTAAAACGCGATTTAGTGTTTGTTTGTTTGTTGTTTTCATAAACAATTTAACGGTCCATGTTTTGATATTATGTTATAGATTGTTACTGTATCTATTTCTGAATCTACTTGACGTACATTTTGATTCATTTGTTTGTGAGAAAAAAAATAAAAAGCAATTATTTAGTTTTCCCTCACCAAAGTTTTGAATATTTGATGCACTTATTTATTTTTCCATGACAGTTGTTTAGTTCTTCCTCGTCAATATTCAAAATTCAAAATTCAAAACTCAAAATCATTTATTTCATGTAGGCCAACCTGTGGCGCTTATGACAAGTCATGACTCTACCACCAATATTGCGTTGAAGTACGATAATGTGACGATATAAGTACCATTATTTAGTTTTTCCACTTTACTGAGATGTTAAAATGACCCGTTATTTACTTATTTTACTATGACAATCCTATTTAAGGGTATTAATTTAATAAAAAAACCAGCCAAGTGCGTATCGGGCCACGCGCAGTGTAGGGTTCCGTAGTTGCAAGTCACAAATATTATTGCTGACCTAGGATAGTGCTTTTGTTTTATTTATGAATATTGAATAAATTTTGAGTTTCATGGTTTAAATACTATAATATATTACAAAATATGCAACTTACACTACGTGTAATACCTAACTTACTAACTTAACCTAACTAAGAAAAAACAGATATAACTCCTTAACTAATGAACCCTGCTTAGCCGTGATAGTTTTCCTTTAAAATTCATTATATATACTACTGCTGTGAATTTTTTCTTGTATCCTATATACAACCATTTAGCTGGCAGAGGGGGGGACACTTGACTAATAAAATTTAGCACTATAAAATATCATATTATTTCACAAACGGATCCCTGAATTGAAAAATGATGTTCCCACACCCACAATATTTTTGAAAGACCTACTCAACGAAACCCCACACTATGGGATACACGAGAAAAAAAAAATTCATCCTCCACTTTACATGTAGGGGAGGTACCCTAAGAGAAATTATTTTTCACAATTTTATTTCACGACTTTGTCGGCGTGATTGATATTTATACCGTTGTCAAATTACAGATTTCTAGTACCAATAGTCTCTGAGCTAAACCGCGGACAGACAGACAGATAGACGGACGGACGGACATGGCGAAACTAGTAAGGGTTCCTTGTTTACTACGGAACCCTAAAAAAGGAGGATTTTTAAAAGAAATCCAACAAATAAACATTTCTTTAATATATATATAGCTGCTCGTGCTGATTCACTGACTCATTGATCACCTCTCCTGTAAAATTTTGTATGAAAAATTTTTTTTTCACTGATGGTTTCGTATAGAGGAAAAAAATTCATTCGGAGGAAAAATATGAAGAGAGCTGATGATTAAGGATTTCGGAGACGGGTGAAGAGCACGGCCAGGGTATCGAAGATAGGTGGGGGGTGCTCCAACAAATGTCACTCGAAACCTCATCCAATTTGCAGTGAGCTGAAAAAAAATTCAAAATGGCGGAAAAAAGATGGCCGCCATACAAATTTCTTCGGTGTCTATCTCGGGGAGTATAAAAGATGGAAGAGTGGTTTCTTGGCAAAAGATGATCAGGACTCAAAGGTCTATTTGATGAATAGAAAAAAATCCAAGATGGCGGAATGTTTTTTCTCCATACAAAATATAATACGGCGAATATTGAAGAGACTAGAAGTTGGGAACTATTGATACGGTTTCATTTCGAAATTTGTTTTTATAGAAGAATCCTTAAACTGACAAATGATGAGATATGATGATCGAGGGTTTGGAAGGTGGGTGAGGAGCATGGCCAGGGTATTCAAGATAGGTGGGGGCTGCTCAAACAAAAAATACTCGAAACCTCATCCAATTGGCAGTGAAATGAAAAAACTTCAAAATGGCGGATTCAAGATGGCGGCTATACAAATTTCAAAGGTGTCTTTCTCAGAGAATATAAAAGATGGAAGAGTGTTTTTTTGATAGAAATGATCAGGACCTGAAAGTCTACTTGACGAGTAGAAAATACGCGGTCCGCTTGCGGGCCGCGCACCCACGCGCCCTACTAGTTTTATATATTATTGTAAAAAGTAATCAATAAAACGACTGAAGCAACTAGATTCTTCTATCAGACTTACAAAATAAAACATAAAAAAAACCACATAACAATAAATTATACGATTCTACTCATAAAATCAACAAAATTTCACTTTGAATTTAACAATTATACTTATTAAAAACTAAGTATCAACTGAAATGATAACTATCAACTTTTCTTCAGTTTTACCACTATAAATTTAAATTTAACAATTAAGCTCAGCTGGTTCAAATCAAATAGCGAGTAAAGTTCAGTATAATCAAAACTATCCTTTTCAAGTTATAATTAAACTAAGAATGGTTTAATCGAACTAGGGGTATGTAAGTGACGCTAGTAATTGTTATAATAACGACTCTACTCATAAAATAATAAAGATTTTAATAGTTTGTGGAACACTAGGATTGAAGACTAGCTAATGATTGATTCCCGCAGAAGTTCTCTAACTTTCTGGGATAAAATATAGTGCATGTTCTATTCTGATGTATAAGCTATGACATCGTGAAGCTTTATTAAAATCCGTCTAAATGTTTTTGCGTGAAAGTGTAACAAACATTCATCCACCCACCTTCACAAACTTTTGTATTTATAATATTAGTAGGATGCCAAAAAGAAAAAGGTACATAATTACGTCCATTTAAATTTAAACTAAGATTCTAATGAAATTATAACAGCTATCATCTTTCTTTTAGTTTTACCTTTGTATAAATGTACTTATTCAATTTTAATAGTACCTATATCTTTGCAATCATGGGATGATAAATTAAATAACTGACTTTGTTTAATTTTTCCGAACTTAATTCCCCTGTAAATTAAAAATTCGAGGGAAACTAAATAACTAACTTTATGCATTTTATTCGCTTTTGAAGTGATGTAAGAGAGAACTTATTTATTTTTTGCTAAGTTATCTACTTTTTCTTCGCTACTTTTTTATCAATTTTTCAATATATATTTTTCCAAGTATGGCGTCTTGCAAGATTCATCTTATATATAAAATTCTCGTGTCACAATGTTCGTTCCCGTACTCCTCCGAAACGGCTTGACCGATTCTCATGAAATTTTGTGAGCATATCGGGTAGGTCTGAGAATCGGCCAACATCTATTTTTCATAGCCCTAAATGATAAGGGTGACCAACCACTAAATATTTTTGCTGGCGGTACGAAGTTCGCTGGGTCAGCTAGTTTTCATATAACTTTTTAATCAATGATGATAATCAAAAATTAGAATTATAGAAAGATGCGGCTTTAATTGGACTTTCTGAAAATGCAACAGTCGATTTCGCAAAAAGTGTAGTTATTTAATTTTCCAACTACAGCGACAATATATCGTCGCTGTAGTTGGAAAATTAAATAACTAACAAAACCAATATCGCGAGTAAAACGCGATTTAGCGTTTTTTTGCGTCAAAAATGGCGATAACTTTGTTTTCATAAACAATTTTATATATGTTAAAGTTTGTTACTGTATCTATGTCCGAATCTACTTGCCATAAACTTTGATTAATTTGTTTGTGAGAAAAAAAATAAGATGCAATTATTTAGTTTTCCCTCACCAAAGTTTTGAATATTGATACACTTATTTATTTTTCCATGTCAGTTATTTAGTTTTTCTTCGTCAAGATTCCATTTAAGTTCGAAAAACTAACGATATAAGTGCCTTTGTTTAATTTTTCCACAGTAGTGAGACTTTATAAAGACCTATTGTTTACTTATTCAACTTTGAAAATCCTATACATGTGTCTCATTAGATCAAAAATAGAATGTTTTTTTAAAGTAAAACCAACAAAAAACGTTTCTTATTATTAACAGCTTAAAAATAAAATGAAAAAAACACTGAAACACCTTCATTCTTCTATCTGACTTGATAACAACTTATCATGATCATTCGAGTGTTTAAAACCAATGGTTACGTTTGTCAAATGGCTAACTCAAACTCTTAAGGAAGTTCAAAGATGCTCATCGATTCGCAAGTATCTATAAACTTATTAAGCTTTTCAATTAGCCGATTAGCTAAAGTAACTTATGAGAATTTTCTTATACATTCACTCTATGGAAACAAAACATTCACAAAAACAAATTCGATACATTATAGGTACTCACTTGATCACTATCATCTCTGATGAAAAGTGATCTGAAGTGAAGTGATGAAACGCGTTTGCCTTGAAGATTGGCCTTTTCACTCTTGTAGTATCGGGAAACCCACGATTTCAGAAGAAATATCCGGAGCCTAGTCGTGCGAACGAGAAATGAAGAATTAAACGCTTCGTGTGCGTAGATGGGATATCAAAGATGTAGTAATGGAAAGCATCCGATGACTTAAGTAGTCCACTCACTTATTAAACGACTTCTTACGCTCTCTACCTATAAAAAGACTTGTCATCATCACTGACTGACTGATTTATCAAAGCACAACCTAAACCACTAGATTTAGAAGCTTGAAATTTTGACAGTAGGTTCCTTTTATAATGTAGGCATCTAATAAGTAGGGATTTTTGGAAATTCTATCCCCATGGAGGTTAAATAGGGGGTGAAAGTTTTTACGGTAGTCAAACATTTTTGCAAGTTAAGTACATCAATGAAACTTGCTATTTGAGCTTTCAATAAAAAATTAAGACAGGGATTTAGCTTTTCGATTATAAATAAAGAAGTACGTGTTTCACAATTTAAACCTGATTTCATGCGGATGAGATCACGGGGGCAAAATCTATTTTACTCATAATCTTGAACTTGATGGCTACAAATTCCAAGTACCCTATTCA
The DNA here is from genome assembly GCA_029955525.1 of Oeneis ivallda. Taxonomy (NCBI): domain Eukaryota; kingdom Metazoa; phylum Arthropoda; class Insecta; order Lepidoptera; family Nymphalidae; genus Oeneis; species Oeneis ivallda. The sequence goes on from JARPMR010000003.1 coordinate 15,609,566, forward strand.
GAACCATTTCCGGATTAAAAATCGTCAATGTTTTGCTTTGTGACGAAGGAATAGATGCATAGTGCATACCGCCTGTAATCGAACATGTATTAATCTCATTATGCGAAAATTATTAAGTTTTTGTAATCGGCAAAGGGTGTTATGCCATTGTAATTAACTCGTGAGCAATGTTAATTTCCCTTCCATTATCCTCCTTGTCGGTCGCCCAGTAGTACGGGACAAGCCCTTAGACATATATGGACCATCATTACCATATTGACAATAATGATGCCTGAAAACTGGACAGTGGAATCTTACTTACTTACTTTTCAATTTAAAAAGTACCCTTACATTGCAATCATGACACACGCAAAATTAAATAACTGATTTTAATTAATTTTTCTGGACTGCATGGCCCCTGTTAAGCAGAATATGTGTCGAGGGAAAACTAAATAACTAACTTTATGCATTTTATTCACTCTCGAAGGGATGCAAAGAGAGAACTTATTTATTTTTTGCTAAGTTATCTACTTTTTCCTCGCTACTTTTGTATCAATTTTTCAGTATTTATTTTTCCAAATGTGGCGCCTTACAAGATTCATTTTCATATATCTTTTTAATTAATAATGATAATCAAAAATTAGAATTACAGAAAGATGCGGCTTTAATTGGTCTTTCTGAAAATGCAATAGTCGATTTCGCAAAAAGTGTAGTTATTTAATTTTCCAACTACAGCGACGATATAAATGTGACCATTCTGTGAAAATGGCAACTCTGTAACTACTGTGAATACCTCATGGAACTAGGAATTGAGACTACGTGAATACCTATTATTGGGTATGACCACTGATACTGTGACGTCAATTCAGTATACTGTGAAGCCTTGCCTTTTTAATTTGCTATACTGGTAACTGTTTAAAACGGAACGCAGTCCAGTATACTGTCATCCCCATTTTTCAAATCTCTAGGCGCTGTAATTTTTTTAATCACTTGGTCAAAGTATTGAGAGCTCCTTACCTTGAAAGCGCCAGTGCTCAAAGTACAAAAATGGTAGCGATTTATGACGTCCCTAGGGTAGGTACTGCGGCAGTGTACTGGCAGTCCATAACGGAACGAATTTTTCACCAGTAAGAGCACTGAGCAGTGCTCGCAGTGTTTATCGGAACACACCCATTGTAAATTCAATTCTCGTTCTTAGTTAAGAACCTTCATAAAATAGGTTGTTAATAGGTTCCTAGCTTTCCCATATCCAGCGAAGTACTTTTACAGTTTATTGAAAGATGGCGCTGACAATGTTTTTAAACTTTCATGGTAGATGGCGCCAAAAAATTGATTAACCAAATGTAAATTGACACTCACACATTCGTAATTTGAAAGGTTTTGATGCCCCTTTTTTTATTGAAATATAATGATAAATAATGAAAATATTTGCCTGAAATTTGTATTTGCGCCTATAAAAAGGCCTAAAGGAATTATAAAACAAATTAAATAAAATAAAAAATGTATATCTTTCAAGATTAATCAAAAAGAAAAATGTATGAAAGTCGAGCTCTGCACATGCACCTTAATAAAAGAGGATGTGCCGCTGTTTCCGTTTCCATGGGGATAACATATTATAATAGACGTGAGAGTCGACTACTTTTAAGCAAATTAATATTCAACAATAATAATGTTTTTAATATGTTTTCAAATAATAGTGTTTTTCTAAGTTAGGTGCTTTAAGAAATTAAATATCACAAGCTTCAACGGTGAAGGAAAACATCGTGAGGGAACCTGCACACCTGAAAGTTCTTCATAATGTTCTCAAACGTGTGAGAATGCCAGCGTGGTGGACTATGGCCTATAACCCTTCTCTGAGAGGAGACCTGCGCTTAGTAGTGAGCCGTTGATGGGTTGCGGATGATGAATAATACTTTTTTAGTAATTATTTAATTTTTAGGGTTCCGTACCAAAATGGTAAAAATGGAACCCTTATGGTGAGACTTTCTCCGTCCGTCCGTCCGTCCGTCCGTCTGTCACAGTCGATTATTTCAGTAACTATTAAAGCTATCGACATGAAATTTGGCATAGTTGTGTATAATAGTGGCCCAACATCATTGGAATAAAGAAAAATCGAAAATTATTTTTAGTTTTATTAAAAAAAGGGGGAAAATCGGGGGATTGAAATTTCAAAGTCAAATAACTATACCGAGTGGGGTATCATATGAAAGGCCTTTACTTGTGCATTCTAAAACAGTTTTTTATTTATTTCTATATATAATAGTTTTTGAGTAATCGGCCAAAATGTCGAAAAAAATACCGTTCCCCCCCCCCCCCCTTATCTCCGAAGTTTACCAATACAAAAATCTGAAATAATTATGGTCAATAGAGGTTTATGTATATTTTACAGGAAAAATAAAAGCAACGCGAAAATTATTTTAGTTTGATTAAAAAAGGGGGAAAATCGGGGGTTTGAAATTTCAAAGTAAGATAACTATACCGAGTGGGGTATCATATGAAAGGCCTTTACTTGTGCATTCCAAAACAGTTTTTTATTTATTTCTATATATAATAGTTTTTGAGTAATCGGCCAAAATGTCGAAAAAATACCGTTCCCCCCCCTTATCTCCGAAGTTTACCAATCCAAAAATCTGAAATAATTATGGTCAATAGAGGTTTATGTATATTTTACAGGAAAAATAAAAACAACGCGAAAATTATTTTAGTTTGATTAAAAAAGGGGGAAAATCGGGGGTTTGAAATTTCAAAGTAAGATAACTATACCGAGTGGGGTATCATATGAAAGGCCTTTACTTGTGCATTCTAAAACAGTTTTTTATTTATTTCTATATATAATAGTTTTTGAGTAATCAGCCAAAATGTCGAAAAAAATACCGTTCCCCCCCTCTTATCTCCGAAGTTTACCAATCGAAAAATCTGAAATAATTATGGTCAATAGAGGTTTATGTATATTTTACAGGAAAAATAAAAGCAACGCTCTAACTAGCATAGTTTTTTTTATATTAACAATAAACCTCTACAAACAAAGTTAACGATAAATAAGCAAATTAATATAATATTATCGTTTAACTTTTACTTTTGGAGTACGGAACCCTCCGTGCGCGAGTCTGACTCGCACTTGGCCGGTTTTTTTATGTATGATTTTACATATTTTATTCTAAAAATAAACCAAACGCACTTAGCAGCGAAGATAGATCATAATTATGCTGCGAACAGGAACATCCAGATGCTGAACACTAAACCTACTTATAAAAATAATAAACCGGCCAAGTGCGTGTCGGGACACGCGCAGTGTAGGGTTTCGTAGTTGCTTTCAACTACGGAACCCTACACTAAAAATTAATATAATCTCAAATATTATTGCTGACCTAGAATATTGCTTTTATTTTATTTATATGAATACATTTTGAGTTCCATGGTTTAAATACTATAATATATTACAAAATATGCAACTTACACTACCTACGTGTAATACCTAACTTAGGAAAAACAGATATTTAACTAATGAACCCTACTTAGCCGTGATAGTTTTCCTTTAAAATTCACTATATATACTACTGCTGTGAATCTTTTCTTGTATTCTTTATACAACCATTTAGCTGGCAGAGGGGGGGGAAACTTGACTCTAACAAAATTTAGCAATTTAAAATATTATATTTCACAAACGGATGCCTGAATTGAAAAGTGGTGTTCCCACACCCACAATATTTTTGAAAGACCTATTCAACGACACCCCACACTATGGGATAGACGAGAAAAAATATTCATCCCCACTTTACATGTAGGGGAGGTACCCTAAAAAAAATATTTTTCACAATTTTATTTCACCACTTTGTCGGCGTGATTGATATTTATACCCTTGCCAAATTACAGATTTCTAGTACCAATAGTCTCTGAGCTAAACCGCGGACGGACAGACGGACAGACGGACGGACATGGCGAAACTATAAGGGTTCCTTGTTTACTACGGAACCCTAAAAAAGATACCGGCCGAGTGGAGAACCTCTTCCTTTTTGGGAGTCGGTTAAAAATCAACTGACTGCTTATATTATACTTAAAGCTGAGGGTTCATTTACGAAAGCAAAGTTTCTCTAAAATAAAGATGATTATATTATATTGGTAATCATTATCAATCAATCACAATATGCTTCAACGGTGAAGGAAAACATCGTGAGATTTCCTGCACCCCTAAGAGTTCTTCATAATCATAATGTTTTCAAAGGTGTGTGAAGACTGCCAATTAGCATTGGGCCAGCGTGGTGGACTCCTATAACCCTTCTCTAAGAGGAGACCTGCGCTCAGTAGTGAGCCGTTGATGGGTTGCTGAAGATGATGATGATGATGATATTGGTAAAACATAGTAGAAAACAGAATAAATTCATGCATTGACAATAATGTCTCTTATCAGAATCATGAGGAGCCTTAATTTGGGAACTATATTGAGGTTGAGGATACTCAAAGGCACTATAGAATCTATAATGTAATCGATTTACATGGCGATTAAATATAGGGGAGCCATTAAAAAATCCGCAATTTCATGTAGATACAGACACTTAGCTGGCACAATTATGCAAATATGCAACGACGATTATGGCCTAGTAACCACAGGCTAGTTACAAGAATTTATAGTTTTACTTACTTCACGTCGGGTTGGCTGGGCTGAATGTCCTCAGCCAGGCCTTACTAATTACTTATGCCATTTAAAAAATATAATGAATTGCGCGGGATAATCATAGCCACCTACACCCACAATTACCTTCAGTGTAAATGTTAGTGTTTAGTTCCAACTGTTGATTGTTAAGATACAAAGTAAATTTTAAATGCTAAAACGTCGCCGACTCTTCGGTATAATATATCAACGAACACACGTAAAATCTCTATAATATTATGCACCAGCAATAATAACAAAAGTTCAGCAAAAAAAAACAAAATAGACTTTTTCTCTAAAGGACTTCATAATATAGAACAAGACCATCATCCCTCAGGAAAGCCACACCAAAAGTATGTACATAACAATTTTCACGAAATTCTTTGTATATGCAATTATAAGTGCATTTTGCCGGTGTCTGTCATTAACTTAAACGTACGATGTTATTTTAAGGGCCGTAATGGCCGCTCCAGCCAGTCTCCGCATTTTTTTTTGAAACGCTCACGGAAAGCTATGCATTTAAACGCTTGAATTATGAAATTACAGTATTGAGGGCAACCATGGGCTGATAGGAGGCTAAACGTGCGATTAAGGCAGTATCGTAAAGCTGTCACCTTTAAGGGGAAATAATTACTAAAATTGCAGATGCGATGGCATCGAATCCACACCCCTTGTCTACCGCCTCTAAGTCAGCTTCCCGAACAAGGGGCAGATCCAATTCTACTCCCCCTCTACATTTTTATGATTTCATAAAACTCATTGAATACGAACGTTATAAATATAATCGATAAATATTGACTGATTGATTTATTGAAGAAAGTCTTCAATAAATCAATCAGTCAATATTTACAGACAAAAAATATTTGAAATACAATACAGATTAGAAGAAGGTGCTGGAATAGCAACCTGGCTCCGGAAAGCAGTGCTAGCTGACTCCCAACTGGTTTGAGCGATGAGATCAAACGAGTCGCGGGAAGGCGCTGATTGCTCAAGTGGAAGTCCTTACAAGAAATGTCCAGCAGTGGATGTCTTTTCGAAGACGACGATGACGAAAAAAATAAGAAAAACTAGAAGCAGCTACAAAATAAATCCGACAATATGAAAACATAATCATCGGTTTTATGTAATAGTATAAGTAAAGTGCGAGTACGCATACTACTATAACACAATATAATTTATAAATTGACTTTCTAGAAAAAACCGTTACGAAATAAACAAAAGGTACATTGTGTATCTAATAAAAGTGAGGGCTATATTTCTTTTTGTTTGCAATCATATCCCAATACGTTGTGCAAGTTCGACACCCAGAAACAATGGTCGTCTATAGATCAAATCGCTGTATTGATTCACAATGCGTAAATTCATTCTGTTATGACAGGCGAGCATAAATTCGCGGCAGGACCCTCGGAGGCTGCGAAACAATACGTATCTCCCCATTGAAGCTGTGAGACATTATCATAGGCCGGTATAAAACTTATGGACAGAGGCCGAAGAAAAGGGTAGCTACAGCAAAAGCGAAGGGGTTGCAATTTGATTATTGTTATTTAAAATGAGAAATGATCAGGTGAGATCGTTGAGTTATTTGATCAAGAAGAAATAAAATTACCTACTAATAAAGACAAACTAGTAAATACCTACTTAGTAACTTAGACAAGTACATGGTAAGTATCTATACGTGAATGTCTGTAAGTCCAAGTTAACTATTTGAAAAATAATTTACAGATATCAAGTCACTACATTCGTAGTCTAAGAAAATATTGTAAAAACCTAATCATCTGAATCTTTAATAACAAAGTTAAGCTTTGTAACGATCATCATTTTTTTATTCCGTTTCTTTTTGACGGTTTTGAATTAGGAAAAAAGAGGATACAATCGTTACTCTTATTAAGCCCACCTAACTTCTTCCACAAAAATAAGGTATAGTATGGAGTATGGAGAATGGGACCATAAAAGAATTTTCATCTTATTTTCTGATATTCTTCATATGTTATAACTTAAAACGATTACCCAGCGTAGATTAAAAATAATATTCTAATAAATTATAATTGTATTCTTAAAGATACAAGTGGGTTATTCTTTTGAAAAACATTAAATAAAATTATAATATCAAGGTAAGCTGTACCGAGTTAAACACCTGCGAATAGCCGCAAAATTATAGGTTGTATCACAGCAGGCAAGCTCGTGCACTCTCGCTGCTACAATAGATTCGGAGCTGAGTGGTGAGCGCTGATCGCCAAATTATGGGGTAAAGTGTCATAAACACTGGTTATGGAGACCAATATTAGATGACATTTGATATTTATTATAGTGAAACCGCATTAATAAAATAGTAATAACTAAAACGAATTTAGTAAACTGTTACTAAATTGAAATAGGTATCAAGGTAGGTACGTATTAGCGGTGGGAATTAAGTAAATTGTTGTTATTAATATATATATTATACGTATTGAATCATATCATTTCAATCATTTATCGGAAACGAATTCATTCCAAACGATGGAAAACAGGTTGAAAAAGTATGCCATTCACGATAAACTAGTTTCAAAAAACTTACGCATATATGCCATTGTCAAACGAACTGGTTGAGAAAAGCATAAGTAATTGAAATTTTTTAAACCTGTTAAAAAAGCTTTTTCAGCCTGTTAATTATTTATCGATGAAAAGCAGTAGCGTTGGCGAATATACCTATACATATACATTTATTAGTGAATATATCGTAAACCTATTGACGCGAAACATTTGCAGCTCGAAACGATATTTGTCAGATATAATGTGATAATCTTCCAATTTAAATTTTACGCTTCATATAAGGGAGATGACAAACTGCGATTTTAGCGGCAGCGATCGAGGCGTTTTTATTGCCATTAGCGTTTTATGGTCGTTTGCGTCTGCTGCGCGATTCCGCGATCGAACGCAAAAGACCATAAAAACGCTAAAAGCCAAAAAAACGCGAACTCGTTTGAGTCGCTAAAACTCGATGCAGTCGCAAAAGGCCGTAAAAACGCTAATGGCCATAAAAGCGCGCGAATTGCGCAGCAAACGCAAGAGGCCAAAGCGCGCGAATCGCGCAGCAGACGCATAGGGTCATAAAAACGCTAAAGGTAATAAAAGCGCGCGATCGCTGCAGCTAAAAGTAGCCAGTGTGGCCTCTCCCTTAGAGTCAACCGACTCTATCCTTAATTCAAAGAGGAATGCTCTCCCGGTTTTGATTAAACTTAGCGCAATAAAAAGTCGTTACCTTTTAAAGGTACCTAGCCATCAAAAATACGTCATGGGTATCATAAAATTATATCCCAAATATATTTAGCAAATATTACACTAAACACAACGAAATTCAATACGCCTGCGGTAAGAATCTAATTAAAAATACTCGATAATGACAACATACGTCGGTTGCACAAAAACCCTTGAGCATTGCGGACCCTAATAAAGGGTTAGCAATGTAAGAAAGCGGCAAAAAATTAAGAATCGCCCCGATGAGCTATTATCTTCACATGTTAAAAATAATATGGTCATAGGGTAGTGTACATTCATGCAAGGAGCGTCCAGGAGCGCATTTGAATATGCCTTTGTGCGGGCCCCCTGCCTGCGCCGGACTTCACACGCTCCCGGCAGGTACCGCATCCCTCGCCGCGGCCGGGGCCCCTGCCTCTGCCTGTTCAGTGTTCCGCCGAAGCCGCATCGCAGTTTGCCATACTGCGACCTGACACTTTTGATTCTTGTACAGTTTTTGCAATTCACGAAGGCGAGTGAGCTTTCCTTGTGGTTACTTCGTGTACACGGTGTACATGCACATTGCATAAGTGTGCGTGCCTGTCAAAACCTAGGTGGGCAGGCGCGAGCATTGCGCTCGCTCACACTTATACAGATACGACACACACACACACAACCACACTCAGTATTATGCAATTCAATGCTTGTACGAATATATAATATTATGTTGCAGGATTTGGAGACAACCAATGTTTTATTAGCCAGAATGTGAAAAAATTGGAGACTCGATTTCATCATAATCCGCAATAGATCAAGGATTTTAATCAAATATGTACTTGCATTTTTTTAACATTGTGATAAAAAATGATTTTCCGCTGTTCCCTACATGGGCTTCGTTAGAAGAATCGATTCATCGTTCCTTCATTCAAAGACTTTTGCTGCACACCTTACAAAAAAAATCTGAGGTAGAACAAACAAAACTCAAGACTTGGAAGCGGGGTAATCGGTTTTCATTTCTTAATGAAAACCGATCACCCCGCTTGTTAATGTTGTTGTCAATGTAGTTAACCATCCCACTTTAAACTGTAGCAAGAGCTACAGTTTAAAGTGGGATGGTTAACTACATTAGGTATTAACTGTTTTTATAACCTTAGAATTTCTTTTAATTTGCTAAGGAAAAAATCCAAAACATTGCATCATAGTCAAACTAACTATATAATTTATCCATTGCAGATAATTTTAGGCTTTTAAAATAGACCCAGAATACAATTTCTATATAACAACTTTACGATACTTGGAAGAAATAAGCACTGGATATTTTAATGACGTAATATTAATTAATTAATTGTGCTTAATTAGTAACTATAATGTTTACTGTACGGTAAAATTAATTTAAATGTTTCCTTGAAAAGAATCTTGATAATATTGTACACATACTATATTATGTATAATACACATATTGCATTAAAAAGATTCTGTTTTTAACCGACTTCCAAAAAGGAGGAGGTTCTCAATTCGGCCGGTATCTTTTTTTTTTTTTTTCTATGTATGTCCACCGATTTCTCCGGGATTACTGGACCGATTCGCGTGATTTTTTTTTAATCGACAGAGGATGTTTGCGAAATGGTCCCATAAAATTTTTAACCTTCAACTCCTCAAGCCTGATGCTGCAGGGATATTGCTCACCTAAAATAAAGAGATTTAGGAAATGTCGATTACGAATTATTATTGTAGGTAACAAGTATGGACTACATCATGGAACTCCAGGTCCTAGCTCCTCAATCATAGGATACTACACTTAAAAGCTTAAAATAAAAATTCTTTTCAAAAAACCGACTTCTAACGCCACTACAAAGTATAAAAATAATTTTAGTTTGTCCACGTTAGTTGAAGTCGGGCGGGCCTAAAATACAAACTATGAAACCGACTCGCGATGCTCGCTCGACTTCTACAAACGAGTCTCTCATATTGTGTAGCGTTTCATAGTTTGTATATATAGGCCCGCCCGACTTCAACAAACGTGGACAAACTAAAATTATTTTTATACTTTGTAGTGCCGTTAGAAGTCGGTTTTTTGAAAAGAATTTTTATGTATTGAAACGTCACTTTATGTGACTAAAGTTATTACAATCCTTACTAATACTACTAATAATCCTTCCAATATTATGAATGCGAAAGTTTGTGAGGATGAATGTATGGATGAATGGATGTTTAGATGTTGGAGATAGCTCATACCCACATTTTATCCCGGAAAATTAAAGAGTTCCCGTGGGAATTGAAAACCTTAATCCACGCGGACGAAGTCGCGGGCATCATCTAGTATTATAAATGCGAAAGTGTGTTTATTTGTTTGTCCTTCAATCACGTAATGATGAAGCAACGATACAACGTGATTTTTGCATGTGTATAGTTGAGGACCTGAAGAGTGACATAGGTATACTTTTTATCCCGGAAAATCCTATGATAGGATAGAAAAATCCCAACAGAGCTCCCACTGGATTTTTAAAAACTAAATCGGCACGGACAAAGTCACGGGCATTAGCTTGTCGCATAAGGTACTTTTCCAAAAATAACTAAAAACACTTTAGTCACTTTAGAGCAAAAAGCTCTTGAGTACTAAGACACATTTCAGTTATGCTAAAACTAGGAATTTTATGAACAAGAATACCATAATTAGTAAAAAAAAACTGAATATGATATCATTTAAAACATGTTAATGTTATGTATGCTTGCATACCGTGACTATCATTTTGTATCTCTCATAATTATTTGAAACACAAGATACATATTATTATAAAATACTATTAAAGTTAACGGTACTGCGGCTTGAGCTGTATTTCTTATAAGCGCCTGCCAGTTACGAAATCTTACAACGTATCAAATACCCATGGGTTATTTTGATACACTAAACGCATGTTAAAAAAATATATATGTATAACGGAGCCCGTATGTTACACTGCTCCGCGTTTGTCATGATACATCAAATTAGCTAACATCAGGAAAGCAAGTGTCAAGAGTTGTTTGGCCCGCTATTTGATGGACTCGCTAAACTATGAGTTGGAGCACGGCGATTGCTAATAATATAATTATTATTATGTAGTTGCCTCTATTGTAAATCAACACAAATTGGCGACTAAATTTTGTTAACGTATCGAATGTATTGTCGGCACAAATTGAAATTTACGATAATGTTATTTAAGCGCTAGCTTTTTTATTTATTCTCAAACAATTATTTCCGTCACCAATGTGATCACCTAGGTACCAATTAAAATAGTTTTACGGAAAATTTGTTAAAGAAACTTCCTAACTTTTCAACCGCATGTACATAAATTTATTTATACCGTTAATTAATTGACCTTGTAATCCAATAGTTTTGTGTGCGAGAGCGAGAGAGCGAATGGAGCTTTTGAACACCATAAAGGCGAGGCATATGTTAGTGGTCGGCTTGAAACCAACGCCGTGTTTCGGAATTGAAAGCCATTTAGAAAAGTTAACAGAACGCCATAAATTTACATTCCGAGCTGTTGCACAACCTCATCTGCGCTTAAGATAAACTTATCTCCAGCTATATTTTAATTTAATTGTCATAATGTCTTACCTGTGTTATGTATTGTGGTATTGTGATTCAAAAAGTTTGTAATTTTGGATCGTGAAAATTACTTTCTATCATTATTAAAAATAATATTGTGGTCAATACTTGGTGCTGCCTTCAAAGTAAAGCAAAAGATGAAAATACCCACATAGGTATTACCTAGTTAAAAAAGAAATTAATATTTTAAATGCAAAATAATTTTACATTGTTGATTAGTCTTGACTTGATTCACCTAGTTAAAGACTTACAACTTACAAGTGACATCTAAGGATGATTTCATCCCTGAAGAACAAAAGGCTCGCAGTATTTTTAAAACTAGAAGCGGTCCAAGTTTTGAGCAAATACTAGTACAGTACAGAAATTTAAACACATCATATTTTACAGTTTACTTTACTCAACAAAAAAGTTTAATAACCAAAACGTACAATAATTTACGCTGGCACTTCACCTGCTTATTTATTATCACAACAATATTAAACAAATAAAGATGCTAAAATGGATTTATTACGGAATCAGTGTGTAACCTACAGATGCATTCACCTGTCAATCATACTGATTCCCATTGAAAATGCTCCTCCAATGTTGACGATCTGAAGATGCAATAAAATATAGTAAGTATAACATCGCGTGTCAGTTGACAGTTGTGAGTACTCAGCTTTAGCCACAGGACGGACTTTAGAAAGCTCGCGCACCAATAAATACTCGTCCGATTATGATCTACGGCGCGTAGCCCGTAGCTACAATGCATTCAGTACGTATGAATCAGCCTTACACTCTTTGCGCTGATGATATTTACCAGTAGTTCATCCTAACTTCATAAATCTGCTGATTGAATACGTGATTATTGAGATTTATAACCAACACTGAGCTACACCAAACCGCTTGAAATGATTGAAATACATGTATAAGATTTTAATGTCATTACTTAGGGTTGGAGGAAAAAATTTAATAGATATTTAATAGTTAGTAGCTTTGAATGTGTGCACAGGCAGACTGGCAGAGGCACCGCATTCCTGCTGCACTCACGCACGCACCTAGAAAAACTTTACAGAGCGTGCATGGGATTCCCGGGAAGACGCTAAGTATACAAAAAACTTGGCACTATGTAAGGACACAATGAACGTCAACATAATTACATTACTGAATGTTTTCTGTATTTTCCTGAGAGTAGCGATGTGACCGATTGAGTTTTACCAATTGAGATATGCCAAAAGGTATTTGAGAAAAGATTTTTTAAATATTTGCATTAGATATAAGCTGTAGATACCATTTACATTTAATTATTTACATAGGTGAAAAATCCGTGTCAAGCTCTACGCCTGCGGCGTCCATTAGGCGTAGTGTCTTGTGATGACCAATGCAAGCGTCAAGCCTTTTATGAATATTAACAATCATATTATATAGCTTATTTATGTTATTGCCATTCAAATATGATATCTTTTCTAATCCTTACTAACATTATAAATACCAAACGTAGCGACGTTGTAACGACGTGATCGATCGACGTGATTTTTATTGCATGGGTACAGTTGAGGGCCTGGAGAGTGGCATAAGCATTTATCCCGGAAAAATAGAGCGGGATTTTTCATAACCTAACTCTAAGCGAATGAAGTTGCGAGCAAAACTAGTTTTTTATTTAAGTTAAAGAACGACGTACGGTAAAACGGCGACAAACGGCGACCGCTAATTTAAGTGTCCATAACAAAAACTTCGTCGTTCTTTAATTTGTTAACTTTGTCTGGTTGAACCTCGATGATGAGTGATGACGCAATTGGATACTGCGAAGAAATTATTTATTGGAAAGTTGAATGGTAATCTCTCAGTGAGTATTAATTATTATTAACCCGTCTAATCCAAAATCTAAGGAATTGGTCAAATTCATCTAAATATAATATGTCTGAAACGGGACAAAAATCAGTCCACGTATTGTTGATATTGCAATCAATTGGTAAACTACACTGTACTACATATAATAGGGTATTTGACTACTTTTAGAAAATCATCTTAAATTGTTAATAATGCTATGCTGAAGCTAACAAAACGTATATTTCGGCATAATTTTCATTATTTTTCATAAAAATCGAGAAATAAATTCAAAAAAATAAATTGCCGCCGAAACGTTCCATTTGCTCTCATGACGTAACAGTTAACACATTTCAAACAATGACAATTTTATAATATGTGTTTAGGCCGCGTGTCGCATACTATTTGGTATTTAATAAAATAGTAACGATGAAAAACAGACGAAATTAGCCTATTACGCCGCACAAACACGTCGAAATGTATTGACAAAATGAGAATTCCATAGGTGGTGTGGACTGTGACGTCATTCGAGATCACGGAACGTTTTCGATCACGTGACCATGGCCAGAATTATAGCAATTTTATTTAATGTTTTCTAATTAAATAAAGCTTTATTTTTTAGTTTTGTCGTATGGAATAATGTTTTTAGATAATCGACCGAGCGAAGCGAAGGTCTTTGAGTTAACTAGGGCGATTTGCACTTGTCCGTCCGTCCGTCCGTCCGTCCGTCCGTCTGTCAGAGCCTTATAACTTTTGAATTACTGAACGTAATTACTTCAAATTTAGATATAATATGTAAACCGATGGCCTCCAGCCGAAAATGGCTTAAAAAGTTATAAAAATCTTTATTTCAGGGGGGCTCTCATAGAAGCGAATGCGAAGTAAAAAAAAAAAAATCGCGTTACATAAAATTGTTACGTATCATTTTAAAGATAATTTTGAACTGAGTACAAAAATATTTTTTTTTTAATTTTTCCCTTAAAATTGACGAAATGGGGGGCTTTCAAAGTGGCGATTTTATACGCTCGCTTGAAGACGCTCTCTAGAAAAATCCGCTATGGATTTTCAAACTGATTTTATGTTTTTAGGTCACTTATATCCTGTACTTGAACAACAAATACTAAAATTATATGAATATTATAAAGAAACGAGATTATTTAATTTTTAATGGGCGTCAGTAATTCATATAGCATCAACATAGCTTCACAATAATGCTAATAGATGGCGCAGTCAGTAACTATTCCCATGGAACTACGAGTTAAATTCAATGTTTGATAAATAATTCAATGTTTTCACTAACGTTCCCTAACCTTTACGGGCTACCTATAAGTTAGGTGATTGATGTTTTCTGTCAACTTATTTATCACGATCCTGTACGGGACACCTAAAAGGATATTGGGACGGATGTTAGGACTTAGGATTGTATTTAGGAGCTACCTACGTTAAGAGACTCCTACTTAGGGGATGATTTAGGTATGTTTGGTGAAAACGGGCATAATAATAATGTCAGTTTTGGTTATCATGTATCGATTGAATGAATAATCATGGGATACCGTTACCGCGAGGTCTCAGTTCGGGGCGAACCACTAGTAATCTTTTAGGATGACACCAGTTGAAACGATATTTTTATTATAGTCAAATACCCTATTATGTAGGTATCCAAAATCGTCAGATTATTGAAATGGATAAAATTTTCAACCCTCAATCTGTAGATTTTGGTTTAGATAGGTTATTAATACCGTACGTGTACAAGTTATAGAGAGCATGCGTAGTGAAACAGAGCAATCACGTGGTGCACGGCCACGCACCTGAGTTGGCTACTTTCACGTGAGCCGGCGCGGGCGCACCCATATTAATTGCTCCCGTTCTTCGCCGAAGCTTAATTTATTGCCTTCTCTGGTGATTGTAAAAAGATTTAAGTTCACATTAGTATTTAACTTTATCTCGCGTATACGATCTGACATGACACCGTAGCCTACAGTGGAGATACGGCCAATGTATATTACAAAATACTTAGGCATATCCCTATGCATATTATAAATGCGAAAGTGTGTTTGTTAGTTAGTTTGTTCTAAAATCACATAGCAATAGAAAAACAGATCGATGTGATTTTTTGCGTGGGTATAGTTGAGGATTGGGAGGGTGAGTAGGTACTACTTTTTATACCAGGAAAACAAAGTGCTCCCACGGGATTCTCAAAAAAACCGAGTAAAATTTATTATTTTAATGACAAAAAAGTATTTTAATGATGTTTCCATGGAAAATTTGAAAATAACGCAAGACATTCGTGAGAAAATTCTTATTCAACTATTTGCTGATATCGCTATACGGCTACACTAGTACAGTAAATAATAAAAAATTATTGGCTAAACAAAAAATGTGAGTGGTCGCGCGCCGATGTCAACGTTTTAAAGAAATAAACATTTACAGCGTTTAAACAACGGCCGCCGCCACAGCTAATATTTGATATTCGAAAATTCTATTCTAATGTATGTCGTTGTACACGAACTCTACCTGCCACTTTGCGGTTGACACTTTAGCGGCTCTTTTGGTGTTCTTTTAAAAAGGCGATTTGATCATTAACTCCACACAGTCAATCCATCCATGTGTTTCAATATTACCTATTTCCTGTCACGTTTAAGAAAAGCGTCTCATCTCACATAAGGTTGATTCACGAAATTAGGGAGTAATTACTTCATGGCTTGATTACATTGGTGACAATACAACCTACAATGATTATATACTGGATTAAGCAAATATTATTTTTCTTGGTAGGTATATTTCATATTCTTTCATGCATAAAATACTCACAACCCAATGCTCGTACCTACTGTCGTCATCTGATCAACATTTTAGTTTTTTATCGTTTTAATTACGATTTAAATCGAAGTCTAATCGAGGTTCTTCGTTATGATAAAATGTGAATAAATCTCGATACATATTCATTAAACACCCAATAAACGACAGTATTTATTTAGGATTTTTTGACTTTTGATACAGATGCCGGCTCACAACATTAACTTTATATTTTTTTTATACTCAAATTTTAATAAATAACACATTAAGCAAAAAGCAGCTACGCTTGAAGTCTCACGGTCAAACTCGCAATAAATTCATAAACAAGGCATAGTAGTAACATAATAACGAGTACGGTGACCATACTTTATGCCCAAGACTGACTTAAAATGATGAATCTCGAACAACCAATTACAATACACGACTTGGCCATAGTAAACTATGTTGTGTATAAAGTATAAAATGGTGTCCATACAACGGATGTTTTTCAAATGATAACCTTCCATGGTAAAAATAGTGAGGAAAAAGAGGACAACCATGACAGAACAGACAGCACGGCATAAATACTAAGAAGTCTTTCATTTGAGCTTTAGGCAATTAATGTTCTTCAATAATAAAAATTAGTTTTGCTTTATCTTGCTAATCCTTTAAGTTAGTAAGCAGAGTGATACCTTTAACCGCGCGGTTTAGCGGTCCCGCCCGCCGCCGCGGTTGCGGGAAAGGACCGCAAAAATGGCGTCGGAAGCGAGAACACCGCGTCGTGGCCCCGCGTCCGCGCGACCGATCGTACAGTCCGCTGGTGACGCGGAAGGCCCCGGCCGCTAAGCTCGCGGGCGACCGCGACCCGCGCGATTCTACTGCGGGCGCCACGCAGGCACCCGCTCCCGTACCGTACCCAAATGGTACCAACGGGACCCTATTACTAAGCCTACGCTGTTCGTCCGTCCGTCCGTCCGTCCGTCCGTCTGTCAGCGGGCTGTATCTCGTAAACCGTAATAGATAGACAGATGAAATTTTCACATATTATGTATTTCTATTGCCGCTATAACAACAAATAATAAAAATTAAATTAAATTAAAAAAATTAAATTAAAATGGGTAGGTGGGTAGATGAAAAGTTTTTAATTTAATTTTTTTGACGGAACCCTAAAAGAGCGAGGCCCGAGTCGCACTTGGCCGATTTTTAAACTATAAATCCGTGTATAGTTTATCTAAATAGGTATGTATATAAAAGAAAAAGATGACTGACTACCGGCTGACTGATCTTTCGACCGAAATCACTGGACAGATCAGCTATCAAGACGTAGGCATACGCTAGAAAAAGTTTTCAACCCCCTATGGGTTTCCTCCATAGGGGTTCAAGGGTAAAAATAATTTTAAAATAAAGAATTATACTAAGTGATGTTCCAATATTGTCACCCTCCAACAAAGTGCGGACGGCCACACGCCGCAAGTGGCCACAGCCCGCTGGCCACGACGCGGAAGCATGCGCCGGGCCTACCTCATTTTTGACCAAAACTAAGAATTATAAAACGTTATCATGGAATATCAATTATCCACTTAATTTAGTACAGCCCTTGCTTCAATATACGGATGTTATTTTTATAACAAATACGGAAATATATATTTAAATAAACCTAAAGTATTGATTATAGTGTTTCTGCAACATACGACAGTAATTCGAATCACTTATGATATAGGTTTATAATCATATCAGGGTAGTTTGGGCATATAGTTAAATGTAAATAATGTACTCGTTAAGAATATGCAAATCTTGGAAAAATTCTAAGAACTTAATGTATAGCCAATCCGTAAATTAACCAATATTATGACTATCTTGATATGGATATTGTAAAAATCTCAAAACTGTACATACCTAACTCATGAGAATATTCTAGCGAAATAGAATTAATGATTATAAAATTAACTTCAAAGCACTAATTTGTTATTTAAAAAAAACGCATAAGTAAATATTTGAATTGGCAGATCAAAATTTAATAACGATCAAGAGTTCAGACACCTGGCAATAATTATGCAATAGTCCACAACATTAACCTAACAAAATTTAAATAAATATCGAACATGCAACTGACTATCTTAGCGATGTGATAATAAAGATTAAAATATTCAAGCACAACACTGTTCCGATTTTCAGGTGATGGTCAAGAATGGGACCGATTAACAATGATCGAAAATACCTGCAGAACGAGTTGAGAACTGGTCACTGAGGGGGCATCGCCGCTCGGACACCCCGAATCAACGTGCAAGGAAGTTTTGCATGTCGCCGTTGGACACCGGTCAGCTCACGGTCGTTAAGTTGACAAGTCAGTGTGGGGTCACTAGTAAACAATGAGATGACCGGTCCACCCTATGAGGGTTCGATTTTCAATTTTAAAACTGGTTAACGTGTGCGTTATCGCGTTGCCAGCGTCAGTGCGCGGCTGACGATGGTGCGGTCCGGTTGCGGCGTAGCTTGCTACTGCGATGCGTTGAGGACCGCTTACCGCACGATCAGCGCCGGCATGTAATGTGGAGAAGGGTGACATTGCGACTCATCCTCATTGTCCTACATTATAAAGGGTTGAAACGGTTAAACGAAAGGAACTGTTATGAATTTACTTTCAAATATGTCCCTCGTATTGATTTCCACAGTACAAACTATTGCAATTGTTTCTAATCTAATATACATACTTGATACGTAATTATGATCAGAATTAAAATAAATCTATTTCATAAATTATTACATTATCTACTTAATTTACTTACACAAGTTTGTTTTTCAATCAATTTCTAGTTTTTATTTAGTACTCAGCTCACACTCAGCTTTACCACAGAATACATAATTATTGTACTTCGATGTACCTATACCTAAACTTGTCACTTTTGTTTAAATAATATGCTATAATTATTTTATTACCTAAATAAGTATAGTCAAATCTAAATAATCTTTTGATGTTGTCTAATGCACTCAATTTCTCTGAATACGAATAGGTACCTATATCCGCCTAAAAGTGCTCGTAGAGCATTCAAGTAGTGTTGATTGAATTCATTTATTTTAACACATTATTCATCCACATACCCCCAGTGAAAGTTGTACATGTCATTCTTACAGGTTTTCTTATCGGTCACATTAATTAGGTTTTTATACTACGTTGCTTTATATTTCACGAGAAGTAGTAATAAATTATTATCTGTGATAGGCACTTCTAAATACTAGCACTTACCAGTGATTTGCCCAGGTAGGTACTACATTAAACAAGAGTTAAAAGGTGGTCCCTCACCGGGAGCTTTCGCTTGTAATGTAACAATCTAAGATTCGATTTTGAGCATTACATTGAGTTACAATACTGTCTCACTGACTGACGAGCATTCGCCTGTAATATTACGAGTTATGACCAAAGATTTAATTTTGAGCATTCGCCTGCACTAGATTCAGTTGTATTTTGATGGCATGAGGCATTGATGTTACAAATTCTATCACCGGTGTTACAAATTGTATCATATTGTGATACAGTAAATTGTATAATTACAGGTTGCGCATTGTAATACTTGGTTCCTCTCTCCACTAATGTGATACAACAAACTGTATCATTACAGGTTGCGCATTGTAATACTCGGTTCTTCTCTCCACTGATGTAATACAACAAATTTTATCATTACAGGTTGCGCATTGTAATACTCGGTTCTTCTCACCACTAATGTAATACAACAAATTGTATCATTACAGGTTGCGCACTGCAATACTCGGTTCTTCTCTCCACTGATGTAATACAACAAAGTGTATCATTACAGGTTGCGCAATTAAGAGTGGTGTGCGCTCGTTAACAGTAAACAGATTTGATTTTTACAGTAGTAGATCAAGTTTCAACTATCCGAAAAAAAACCACGCAAGAATTACATCATACTGCTAAGGGCAGAAACATAAAATGATGAAATTTGTTCGATAATAAAAAATCGCGAAGTTAGGTCTAGTTTTTAACCAATATTCATTTATTTTCAATGTGTTGCATATTACAGAGCCAAAATTTTTACATTAAATTCCGATTGATATTATCAAGAGAGTAGCCTAGTGAATTGAAAAGAAAATGAATATTTTACGAGTTACAAAGTATTTGGCGCTTACTACACTCCTATTCCGCGCAAAACGCTTTCTTTTGTCGCGCCTCACATGAGGTTGTGGCTATGTTTTATCTCATCGCAAAATCTGATTTTTTTGCGGTTACACGCGCTCTTAAATGCTCCGTTCTTCTCG
Source organism: Oeneis ivallda (assembly GCA_029955525.1). NCBI lineage: Eukaryota > Metazoa > Arthropoda > Insecta > Lepidoptera > Nymphalidae > Oeneis > Oeneis ivallda. The sequence continues at coordinate 15,629,848 of JARPMR010000003.1, forward strand.
CTTACTGATGCAATGCTTGGATCTGAACTGATATTTTAGGCGAATGCTCCCGGTGAGGGAACGCAATAAGAAGAATGTCTAGAATAGAATCTGAATAAAGAATCGGAGAAAGTAAATAAGTATCTAAATAACGTATTTGTAACGCTGTATCTTTTCGCTAGATGTCGGGATTCTCGGTTATCGTCAGTACAAAATATCTCTGTATGTCAGCTCTAAACATATAGAGGCTATTAGGGCTGTGTAATATAAAATTATGTTTAAATACCTAGGTATTAATATTTGCAAAAACAAAAAAAGGTTATTCGTTTAACTTTACCACTTCTGATGAAACTGTTACTAGATGACATGATATTCTTTAACACTGCTAAGTAGGTATACATAATACAATTGAACTTTGATTTTTAGTATCCTAAAACTATCTATGTATTATACTAACCTTGATCGTGACTTAAATAGTATAGGAAGTCAGCCATCACTCCCATTTTGATTCACCGTTAAAATACCTATCAAAATTACAATTATTTGAAAATAATTACTCTTCATCTATATAATTTAACTATCATGCAAACGGTGTGAGAAAAGCTTCGCAATTTAAGAATTAATTTGATTTATGGTAGGTAGGTATGCATATAAGTATGAAACATTGACGAAGCAATTACTTATTAAGAATTACTAAGAATTTTAGTCGAGATTTTATTTCTTGATTGAAATATGACAACAGAAGACATGTAGAAAATTTTGTATATGTACTTAAATTGTCTCTCATCACTTTCGTGTTACTTTTTAAAAAATTTAATTTACACTAGTGTAAATTGGGGTAGGCTGGTCTAGAAGCACGCATCCGATAAGAGTACGCAATGCTAACACTCATGACGTTGTTTACGATACGCGGCTAACTTCAGTGTTATTTAAATTGCAAGCTATTGGCAAGTGCTGTGCGAAAAAATAACAAAAAACTTGCAAAAACACAAAAGCTAAAGCGCAGAATGCGCGGGCGAGAACCGCTCCGTGAGACATTGCTTTAAATTGACCACCTGTGAATACGCTTTCAAAATTCAAATCATACATTCAAATATTATCACACGTTTCGTTCGTGAAAATGTGACAGTTCTTGTAAGAAAACATGACGAATTACGTCATGAGAAAAGAAGACTTGATCGTCATATATAAATATAGAAACAGAGGGTTTAGATTAGTTGAGGGGATCCTTTAGGAACAAATAACGATACATAACATTTTAGATTTTTTCTTATGCAAAATAAGAGGCAGAAAGAGTGTAGTTATCTATCAGAATCTTTGATCAGAATATATGTAATAGAAGCTTACATATAACTACGACAAGAAAACCGATAAATCTTTTTTTAACTAGCTTAACAGCTCTGGTTTCTGGCCACATATTATAGTAAATTAATTAATATAATGGTTATAAACTAAAGCAGAAAAGAGTTACCGTCTGCCAGTTCATTATATAATCCATTAATGTGTATTGCGTTATAGATAGCAAACAATTTAGGCTCGGTTTTTTACCGTTTCACATAATTACAAAATTATGCCTTATATTGACGAGATACGTGGCGGCAGCGATGAGGCTTGCTAGAGGCTGGGGATGTGAATTTTTATTTCTTACGATATACTTTCTTTTAACGTAAGACTATTAATGATGTTGTGACTTTCTACCAGACAGTTTGAGACACGTATGAATACTTGTAGCAAATCCATCGCTTATTAATATTTTCTGCATACTACGTAAAATCTACATAGTTTTTACGTAAAATATTTTTACTTTTATTTGAATGTATTTTATGAGTGGTGTTACCTATTATTGAATCAATCTACTTTACTTACTCAAATAAACACGAAACTAAAAAAATTTCTTTTTTAAAGAATGTAGTTGTAGTTCTAGTCACTTCACTCGCGTAGATTAAAACTTGTTAATCCCGTAGAGAGCTTTTATCCGTAGGGACCCTTTTTGCATAGGTATACAGTTTCATTTACTTGTTATTTTTTTAAATAGTAGATATAAAATTAATGTAATTCGACCGTATTGACAACCCTACACCGCCGCGCCCACTCACAAGCGGCTAATAAGAAAATCAGAGAAGCGCATTTGACCGAGATGGATTGTCATAGATAATGTGTCATGTTATTTTTTAAGTAGGCAAATACATTATAGTTACAGTCAAGAAAAGTATGTAATGATATTTTTGACATAATTCTCATGAGCCCGCATTATGATATTATCTTTTTAAAATAAATAAGTACATTATATTCGTCTATGAAGAATCTCAATATGCACTTAAATGGATTGTGTCAATTATTAATTATAAAAATACTTCCAAATTTTGTTTTAGCACATAATAATATGTACCAGGGACCTACGAAATTGATTTCAAACTTGTTCAAAACATAAATATATACCTACGTGTGCACTGTGCGGGTGTAGTTTGTAAGTAATACTATGTTTATGGTGTAGGAACTTGTAGGACTGATTGTCGCCTTCTTTTCTATAAATGAAAAAGTACTAAAATAGGTGCTTAGCTATGTAGGTAGGTATATGTTACAAAAGTCAGTGGCAAAGTAGATAAGGTTTAGGAAGTAGACCTAAGACCGATCACCCGATGTCGAAAAACAATGCGCGAGAAAGGAAAGAGCTTCGTGCTCTACATGTCCAAAAAAAACAGAGGAAAATTCACGTTGGCGTTTCCAAAAAAGTTTTCAATGGAAGGCGTCACGACCTTCAGTAATGAGGATTACAACACAGAGAGAGCGATACAACCTATACCTACTCGTATGTATATAGAACTAGCTTTTAGTTCATCATCATCATCATCATCATCATTATCAACCCATCATCGGCTCACTACTGAGCGACGTCTCCTCTCAGAGAAGGGTTATAGGCCATAGTCCACCACGCTGGCCCAATGCGAATTGGCGGACGCTTTTAGTTAAGTTCAATTATTCAAACTCCTATTTTACCCCTTGCGTTGAATTTGAAAAAATCCTTTCTTAGCGGATGCTTACGACATAATAGCTTAGCTATCTGTATACCAAATTTTAGCCCTATCCGTCCAGTGGGTTGAGCTGTGCGTTGATAGATCAGTCAGTCAGTCACCTTTTCCTTTTATATATTTAGATTTAGACAGTAACATAAGAAATATAAATCGAATAAATTGGAAAATGTAATGAAAGATCGGTAGGCATGCTTGCAGTGGCTGTATGATTGGCATAACGAGCACAGATACCGATTTTGGTCAATAATCACCATAAGTATAGTGAGAACTTTCGCGTACCGAATGAAATAATAATTGGTGGGTCCGATTTATCACATCACTGTTCTCCGAAATGCCTGAACAGTTCTTGTGTAAGCCCTTCACGTCGTGCGCACGAAAATATCTTGAGTCCATGCCGAGTGCACTTAATTATAGGTAGAAAAATAAATTCATGGGAAGTTTGCCGGAGAGAATTTTATCTTTGTTATTTTGCCTAACCGTTGGACATCGCGCAAAAAACAAGACAAATGGTTGCGCTACCGAATATCCATTCTATGGGTTAACCCCTTTCTCTACCTATAGTAAAAAGGATCTATAATATATAACAAAAGAAGGGTCAAGCTATCGCAGACAATTTTCTTCCCACACTGGTCAGTTATCCCTAGTGGATACTGGTCATCGCCGGTCATCAAATGTTTTGTTTGATTATTGTCTTCAATAATAAAAAGGCAACCCTCTTTAGCTTTCAAAAATTTTTCAAAGACAGTACTTAGGCGCCTGACACCCAAGACACCCCTTTGAAATTAACAAACGGTCGCCATTCATGATGTAAGCTTTGTGTGAGCTTGCCCCACAGGTGTGTCTGTACAGTTGTTTGGGCGATAGTTAATAAATAATGTGAAGTTAAATTACTCAAAAAAAACACAAAAATTATTATTACTTATCAGCAAGGCAATATTAATAAGAATAACTACAAAGTCTTATACGTATATATAAGAACGAGTCCAAATTCGATGGGGCTACGTCGTTTTATTACAGAGTTCCCGTAGCCATCTTTCAGCTCCATCATCAGATCAGCTCCATGTCACAATAATATTGCATTGTCATCCGATTTACATCTACATACAAAATTTCAGCTCTATTGGAAGCCGGGAAGTGGTTGTAATTCATCTTGCAAGATTTGACCTAAACATACCTACATACTCACATAAATTGCAAGATAATATATAAAGCTTGTAAAAACATTCTCCATAGGCCAGTCTCCAGTTTTACTTTAAACGTTCGTACAGCCAAGATACGAAACGGCAACGTCGCGGCTGCTTTAAGCCAATCCGATCGTTTGCTATGCTCTGATTGGCTCATTTAAATCGGATCAACATTTTTCGTAACTATCGCAAGGTGGATTTGTATATCGGATCAACTTCGGCGAACGCTAGTAAGAAGTTCCGTGAGTGTAGATGTTGATCCGGACGGATCCACATTAGTTACCAATGATGCATATTGGATCAACAAAAGGCGCCGGATCAACATACATTTTTGGATCAACAAAGTGCTCGCGTGAAGTCGCGTCTGATCAACATTTACCGTGAAGGTATCTCTATATATATATATATATATATATATATATATATATATATATATATATATATATATATAGCTAGTAGGGCGCGTGGGTGCGCGGCCCGCAAGCGGACCGCGGTTTTTCTATCGTCAAGTGGACTTTCAGGTCTTGATCATTTTCTATCAAAAAACCACTCTTCTATCTTTTATACTCTCCGAGATAGACACCGTTGAAGTTTGTATGGCCGCCATCTTGAATCCGCCATTTAGGATTTTTTTCAGCTCACTGCCAATTGGATGAGGTTTCGAGTGACTTTTGTTCGAGCACCCCCACCTATCGTCATTACCATGGCCGTGCTCCTCACCCACCTTCCAAACCCTCGATCATCATATCTCATCATTTGTCATAATGGAAATTCTTCAATAAAAAAAAATCTTGAAAAGGAATTGTATCAAAGTCGTGCATGATTCCCGGCTTCTAGTCTCTTCAATATTCGCCATATATTTTTGTATGAAGAAAAAAAAAATTCCGCCATCTTGAATTTTTTTTCTGTTCGTCAAGTAGACCTTAGGGTCTTGATCAGCTTTTGCCAGGAAACCACTCTTCTATCTTTTATACTCTCCGAGATAGACACCGACGAAATTTGTATGGCCGCCATCTTTTTTCCGCCATTTTGAATTTTTTTTCAGCTCACTGCGAATTGGATGAGGTTTCGAGTGACATTTGTTCGAGCACCCCCCACCTATCTTCAATACCCTGGCCGTGCTCCTCATCCGTCTCCGAAATCCTCAATCATCAGCTCTCTCCATAATTTTCCTCCGAATGAATTTTTGTCCTCTATACGAAACCATCGGTGGAAAAAAAATTTTTCATACAAAATTTTACAGGAGAGGTGATCAATCAGTCAGTGAATCAGTGAATCAGCACGAGCAGCTATATATATATTAACGTCTTAACTATCCCAAAACTGTCATTCTGTGGCTTGATTTAGTTCTGATAATTATGTTATGTCTAGTATATAATAAAGTAATTTTTTATATGGCTATTTCGTCTTATGTATCCAGATCAAAAAACTCATTTTTACAATTTTTTTAAATTATTGTAGCGGAATATTTACAACAGGAAACAATCTATATTTAATTAATGATTTTTACTAATTTAGTTAAATCTAAATATATAAAAGGAAAATCTGACTGACTGACTGACTGACTGATCTTTCAACGCACAGCTCACACTACTGGACAGATCGAGCTGAAATTTGGTGTAGGTACAGATAGCTATTATGATATAGGCATCCGCTAAGAATGGAATAATTAAAAACCAACCTTCGTGGATAAAATAGAGGTTTGAAAGCCGCGGGCAAAAGCTACTATAATATAACTACATAGGTATAAACGAGAAATATCGCAGAATTGCTCTTAGAATAAAGTTAGTTATGACACTTACGTGCCCATATAAGATGACTTAATTTGTTTTATTATAAATAATTGTAAGACTGTAAAAAACACATGCGCAATTAAATAAATGACAGGTAAATAAAATATTTATATTTTGTATCCGTGTCGTTAAAGCTTTGTCATTTTATATGAAAACTGAAGTAATAAAAACAATACTTTATTGCCTGCCTGCAGGTTGCAGCAGACAGACACCGTTCGAAAGTGGATGTTGTTACAATAACACTTAGATCTGGCTTTAATATTTAATTTACGCACTGTATCAATAACACGTTTTAAACTGTATCCTTGAAGGATACAGTTTAAAACGTATTATTGATACCTTGCCTCAGGATTTATTAAGTTTGCGTGGGATTTTAATATTTTTTTTTATTCGATGACAAGATAATAATATATCTATCTAATACCTTTAAACGAGCAATTCTTGTATATATATGAATTCCTCTATGAATTTATTTATTATTATTTATTTTTTATTATTTTATTATTATTTTTTCTAAATATATAATTTCCAAAAAACACAATTTACCAAAAAAAACCGAGCTAAGCTCGGTCACCCAGACAGTAGTGGGCTAACTTGGATGGGGGATGGAAGTGTAAATTAAACCCATATCCTATTTCTAGTTTCGGTGTCGGTTTCATCGGTTTCTAGTTTCTACAAGCCATCGTGCCGGAACACAAAAATCTCTTGGCGGCACGTATTTGAAGGTAGGCAAACTAGCCACCGTGAAAGCGTTCCACCAGACAATTTTATCAAAAAGTGTTCATTGCTATATTTGAAATTAGGAGATTGGAAAATCTAATAGCGATTTAAGAGCTCCTTTTAATAATTCTTATTTGAATATTTACAATTCAAATCAATTAGGGAGACGGCAGACTGGCTACTTTTAGCGGCAGCGATCGCGCGTTTTTATGGCCTTTAGCGATTTTATGGCCTTGTGCATGCATCGCGTTTCGCGCGCGCGAAAATCGAGAGTAAAACGCGTTCGCGTTTTCACGGCTTTCGATCGCAGAATCGCGAAATCGCGCGAATAACGCCAAACGCGATGCACACAAGAGGCCGTCAAATCACTAAAGGCCATAAAAGTGGCCAGTCTGCCCTCTCCCTTACATAAGATTCACGGCCTGGAAATTAATATTTGTCTTTCGTTTTATATGTAACTAATTCTCTCCGCGGCTTTGATCACTTTAAATTAAATTTTTCAAACCCCTATTGTACCCCCTAAGGGGTTTAATTTTTAAAAATCCTTTCTTAGCGGATGCCTACATTTTAATAGCTATCTGTATGCCAAGCAGCCCGATCCATCCAATGGTTTGAGATCTTCAGATATCAGACTGAAAGACCAATCAGTCCGTCAGTCAGTCAATAGGCGTCCACAGCTAGACATAGACTTCCACAAGCTTCGGACTTGCGCCGTCTGTATACGGCGGCTCCATTTGACTCTCGGAATAAATTACATCTATAAGATCTATAAGAGCACGTGGTTTAAAATGTGAAACGATCCAATTAGTAAGGTAATGTTGAAAAACCTGACGTTATGTTCATCACTAGGTACAGCTTCCAGACCTGTCACAAATAACCTCCCTTTTAGTATTAACAAAACTCATCATGGCAAAGTGCTAAACTCGCAGCACAGGGTATCGACACCTGGGGAAAGTATTCGTTATCACGATCATGATAAGCTACACCACGACGGGAAATTTATGCGTCCTTTGTTTCTTTTCATCGATTTATCAAAAAAGTCTCTTTTGTATCTCCGTGACGTTATTCTCATACTTATAGGCAGAACGTTACAATGATATTGAATCATTGTTTACTACGTGAAATTAGAATGGCCTCTCGACTTAAAGATCGTTGGTACTTCTGTAGTTATACAGTCATTCACATTACACGTATCACCAGTATCACGTGTAGGGACTGTTATATGGAATTAAAGAGCTTTTGTATAATTGGGCTATCTTTATCTTTACTTTACCTAACTAATTTATGAAATTATTAGATAAGTACCAATATACATCTACGACTTTTAATTGTAGGATAATTTTGTCTTATAGGTAAATGCAACAAATTGCGTTTATCCTTTATATACCTACCTACATATATGGCAGAGCACGGTTACACGGTAAGAAAAATTCGCAGCTGTTTTAAAATTGTGATTTGTCACAATATACTGATAAGTTCATAAGAGATAATATTATCTAAGAATCGTTAGCTATCCTGCCTGCGCGACATAAATTAGTAGAGCATACCTAGAGCTAGATCAAAAATGGACAGCTTTTGATTTATGTTGATTGGTCAAAGAAACATTATTATCTATAATTAGTTATAGATATATTTTATTCAGCTAATACTTGATGCATTAAAAATATCTTAATCACTAGCTGATACCCTCGACTTCGTCCACGTGGATTTAGTTTTTAAAATTCCTCGGGAACTCTTTAATTTTCCAGGAGAAAAAGTAGCCTAAGTATATGTCGACGATTCAAAAGCACTTGTAAAAAAGTTTATTTGAATAAAAAACATTTCTATTCTATTCTATTCTGTTCACTCTCCAGGTCCTCAACTATACCCATACAAAAAATCACGTCGATCCGTAGCCCTGCTGCGCGTGATTGAAGGACAAACCAACAAACAAACACACTTTCGCATTTATAATATTAGTAAGGATTATACCTAATATTCAACTTTTTGTTAAGTTTTGCTATCGTCCCATAAAAGGCGAAATACCTAAATTTAAATAATCGACCGAGCGAAGCGAAGGTCTTTGAGTCTACTTGAGTGAATTTGCACTTGTCCGTCCGTCCGTCCGTCCGTCCGTCCGTCCGTCCGTCTGTCAGAGCCTTATAACTTCTGAATTACTGAACGTAATTACTTCAATTTTAGATATAATATGTAAACCGATGGCCTCCAGCCGAAAATGGCTTAAAAAGTTATAAAAATCTTTATTTCAGGGGGGCTCTCATAGAAGCGAATGCGAAGAAAAAAAAAATTTTTGCATTTCATAGGGTTACAGTACCTCATTTTAAAGATAATTTGGAACAGAGTACAAAAGTATTTTTTTTTAATTTTTTTCCTAAAATTGACGAAATGGGGGGCTTTCAAAGTGGAGATTATATTTGACCTCACAACGTAATAACCATTGAGAGCTGTTCCTTGAAAGTTTTATAATTTTAGCGTAATATCATGTACTTGAACAACAAATACTAAAATTAGATAAATGTAATAAGGAAACTAAATTATTTAACTTTTAATGAGCAGCAACAACAGAACTTCACAATGATGTCAATAGATGGCGCTCTCATCTCATATAGCAAATGCAGCTATATGTAACATATTATTCAATTAAAAAAAATTGGCAGTCATATTGACTGCCGATAGAAGTGAAAACTAGATTTGCTAATAATTAAAAATAAATATAAAATTTAAAAAAGATATAAATATAAAAATAATTATAATAATAAATAAATTATAATAATAAATAATAATAATAATAAATAATAATAAATAATAATAAAATAATAAATATAGCACACTTACGACATCTAAGTGAAATATAAAGAACTTCAAGAGTAGTAGTAACAAACAGCTGTCTTACGTCGTAAAATATTAATCATGGAAGTTTGTGGTCATCATCATAGATGGCGCAGTCAGTTCAATTGCCGTATTTATATACGACAATTGTACTAGCTTCGGCAGTACATATACAGTAATTAATTTCGACATCCTTATCATACCTGCCGTGGCTCTATTATACAGGCGCCGCGCCGCCTACTTACCAAATAAGTACGGATTCATACCCACCTCCGGTTACGGAAATTTTCTTTCTTTAAATTGATAAATATAATTAAAATAATTCAAGTTACACTTTTACAGTTCTTACAAAAATAAAAAATAAAAAAAAACAAACAAAAACGTAAGCCGAAGGTAGGATTCGAACCCTGAACCAGCGAAGGGACTGTGTGAAACTCACTCAGGTCCCTTTGCCACTAGACCAACCAAGCGATGACGAAGCGTCTGAAATAATCAAAGGTAATAGTTGTCTACTCTCCATCCGTCTTACGCTTTTTCGATCAGGGTCACGTGTCCTGACGCGAGTTTATGATTTTATACCCATTACAGAAAAGTGCTCAACGCCGCTAAAGAAGTTTTCACTTCAAAAATTATTATTTAGTCATTTAGCAAACATCAATAAAACTTCACGTTGCAGTTTGTTTTTACATGTTTTCTGATCGTGTCGATAGTTGACGCTGTGTACAAGTAATTTAATTTGAATATTCCAAAAAACTATACCTAAGTTTGATTGAGGCCTTGAGGATTTTACTATAACAGTTCCCTAACCTTTACGGGCTACCTATGTTAAGTTAGTTGACACTTTCTGTCAAGTTTGTTTTTACGAACCTCTACGGGACAACTTAGGTGAAAATGACATTGGGATGTTAGGATTGTATTTAGGGGCTACCTACGTAAAGAGACTTCTACAAAGGGGATGATTTAGGTATGGTTGGTGAAAACGGGCATAATAATAATGTCAATTTTGATCGTCATGTATCTATTGAATGAATAAGTAATAATGGGAAACCGTTACCGCGAGGTCTCAGTTCGGGGCGAACCACTAGTTTATACTTAGTAATAATAAAATTTTATATTCACTAACATTTATTTTATAACCTAACACAAATACATACCTATCACAATATACACCGAACAATAAAACTGCAATGTATCATAAATTGCTTAGGTATTTTGTTCACAAGCCTCAGGACTATTATAATATTCTGTGCCTCAGGCGCATCAATTTGACCCTTATCGAGAAAATAACAACTTATTTGTTATTTTTGGTTCCTATTACGCGTACCAAGAAAAAATTAATTGTTTGTGATTATGGATCGCAGATAATTATTGATTTTTGAAAGAAACCGTGTCTCTAATGTTCTGATTGGCTGTCAAATCACATCACTGCATATAAGAGTTTTTGGTATAAAATCTGCTTTCCGAAGGGGTGGTAGAGTCTTAAGATTTTAGACTTATTTCGTGGTTTAATGACATAATTATAATGTACTATACCAGTACGTACCACAGTAATTGTTTTGAAAGCGTCGATATTTCGATCCAGTTGCATGGACGTGACGTCCCGTCGTGACCACGGTCCATGCATCTGGATCGAAATATCGACGCTTTCAAAACAATTATCGTGGTACATACTCTTATAATATATTGGAACGTAGTTCCTTATCGCGCGGTGCGGAAGGGGGCTAGACGGAAAAAATTAAGACAAAATTAAGACACTTTTTAGGGTTCCGTACCCAAAGGGTACCAACGGGACCCTATTACTAAGCCTACGCTGTCCGTCCGTCCGTCCGTCCGTCCGTCTGTCAGCGGGCTGTATCTCGTAAACCGTAATAGATAGACAGATGAAATTTTCACATATTATGTTTATCTATTGCCGCTATAAGAACAAATAATAAAAATTAAATTAAATTAAAAAAATTAAATAAAAATATTTCCATGGGTACATAGAAATATTTTTACTTAATTTTTTTTTACGGAACCCTAAAAGAGCGAGGCCCGACTCGCACTTGGCCGTTTTTTTTGAAACCGAGACTTTTTTGAATGTGAATTTGGCATTCGAGTGTTCGGTATTTTCGTGGTACAATATTGGGTCTCCGTAGCCTTGTGGCTTCTGCAGTCGCCTAACAGTTAAAATCGATGGTTCGAATCCCAGCTCGACAGACTGAATTTTCTATTTTCAATTTTATTTTAAATAATTTCTACATATGGAATTTTTCCCTAATGTTTTATAACTTATAAGTTGTCCCTTGACACCTCTCAAGTTTTTATTTGTTATAATTATGGTAGTCTTAAATTGTCATAAGATCCACTTTCATGCAACTTGGTCTTGTGTATGTCCTACCCGAAAATGTTGATTGAAAAATAATTCTCTCACGCACAAACAAGTGGATTGAATGAAGCTCTCTTAGAAGCTCGCGTTAATAAAAGCGTGCTCTCGCAACGAATTGCAAGAATTTTCGGGCACATTTGAGTCAGCGCAGCGTAATGGTAGATCAATTAGACTCTATATGCTATTTTATAGAGTCTAATGTTACTTGTCGGGCAGAATTGCAATGAGACGCGATGCAGCCCGTCGCGCCGCCGCGGATGTAATTTGCGCGAGCCTACATAATAAGTAGGTATATATATTTATGCGCCTGCGTTATAAGTACCTACCTACAGCCACTCCCAATGGGCAATATAATATTTTTATACACAGCCTCTCGTTCACGGGCTGCCGCTGTAAATCATGTCATTTGACAAGCATTGATAAATTGACCCGATGCACCCAGCGAAAATGACACACGTCTATTTGTAGCATGAGTTTAACTCGTATTGCAACACTGTACGAGACTATCTAGTTGTTTAAGAGAAAATTTCCGATTCTTAACTATCCTACTTTCACAACTCAAATTTTTTTACCTTACTTTTGTTTGTGGAAATAAAAAGTAACGATGCTACAAGAGAGGTGTAACATTATGTTCTTATTACACCGGTTGTACTTATAAGGATAGGAATTCTTTGATAACTTGCAATTCGTATGAGCAATAAACGCTATGTGACCAAAGATTTACAAGATGGAGCCTAAAGGCTGTGAATGCGTCGAAAATTTGTGCTGCCACATGTGGTTCACGCCCTGTTCCCGTGCTCAGTTTGAATTAGGTCATCACCAGATATGGAGCTCGCGAGCCAATATTTTGTTTTTTTAAATGGCGGTTTTTGGTAAATAAAATGTGAAAAAAACTTAACAGGACGATCTAAAATAACCAATAACATCACCTACCATCAGTAAATAACATTCAAGCACATCAGTTCCTGCAAAATAAGAAATTGAAATTTGTAGAAAATAATTAAATTAGAGTTCGCCATTTAATGTGTGTTGCCAGTTTACGAACCCAAAATTTGAAAAAAAAACCCTAATAAATAATGAAACCTTAGAATGTAGATACCGATAATATTCGAAAAGCGATTGCAGATAATGTCATTTTTTAATTTTCTTTCCAAGACAGTCCTTGTTCTACGATCTCACCTGATGGTAAGTGACGATGCAGTTTAGATGGTAACGGGCTAACTTGGAAGGGGATAAGCTAGGATTTATTAAATTTTTACACGCTATCGAGCCGGAACGCTAAATAGCTTAGCGATACGTCTTTGATGGTAAAATGGTAACTAGCCACGGCCGAAGCCTCCCACCAGACCAGATCTGAGATATTTCAGAAATTATAAATTTCGAAATTGTCTCCATCGATAATCGAACTCAAGAATTCCCCTCTCATTTTTTTTTAACTTTTTCGTTTCTGAGTTTCTTTTACTTATATTCATCTTAAATTTTTTTTTATTTTTTTAAACGAATATATTACCGGGAGAGAGTTTTTATGACTTTAGCGATTTAGCGATTCACCGATCGAGTTGGAAATAGGGTTTAGGGTTACCTTGGATCAAAAATAGGAAATGGTTGCCAAAATTTTTAAAAGTCAGCGCCATATTGAAATTCTTTGTTATTGCACCGATGTCGTTCAAAATCGATATTTAGGGTTCCCTGGGGTCAAGAAAGACGAATTGGTGGCCAAAATTTTAAAAAGTCAGCGCCATATTGAAATTCTTTGTTATTGCACCGATGTCGTTCAAAAAGTCTGCGCCATATTGAAATTCTTTGTTATTGCACCGATGTAGTTCAAAATCGATATTTAGGGTCCCCTAGCGTCAAAAGAGAGGGAATAGTTGCCAAAATGTTGAAAAGTCAGCGCCATGTTGAAATTTTTTGTTATTGACGCTTGGGGACCCTAAATATAGATTATGACTATTGCGCTGACTTTTTAAAATTTTGGCAACCAATTCGTCTTTTTTGACCCCAGGGAACCCTAAATATCGATTTTGAACGACATCGGTGCAATAACAAAGAATTTCAATATGGCGCTGACTTTTTAAAATTTTGGCGAACAATTCGTCTTTCTTGACCCCAGGGAACCCTAAATATCGATTTTGAACGACATCGGTGCAATAACAAAGAATTTCAATATGGCGCTGACTTTTTAAAATTTTGGCGACCAATTCGTCTTTCTTGACCCCAGGGAACCCTAAATATCGATTTTGAACGACATCGGTGCAATAACAAAGAATTTCAATATGGCGCTGACTTTTTAAAATTTTGGCCACCAATTCGTCTTTCTTGACCCCAGGGAACCCTAAATATCGATTTTGAACGACATCGGTGCAATAACAAAGAATTTCAATATGGCGCTGACTTTTAAAAAAATACTGGCAACCATTTCCTCTCATTTGACGCTAGGGGACCCTAAATATCGATTTTGAACGACATCGGTGCAATAACAAAGAATTTCAGTATGGAGCTGACTTTTTAAAATTTTGGAAACCATTTATCTAAAACAAAATACTAAATACAATAACTCACTATAGTTAATGGTATTAATAAAATTATTGTTTTATGATAAAAATTAAAAAAAAGTAGATATTAATTTTATTTTTAAAGTTTAAAAATTTTAATGACATAATTCTCCCCATTTTATTGGAATCACCTGCGTACCTGGTATCATTACGCACGCTCAGTAATCCACGCCGCGCATGCGCGGCACTCACGTCACGCACACGAGCATATTCTCATTGGCCTGTTTTTTTTCGTTCTTTAGTAGCGCGATACTCCTTCTAGACATATATGTATTCATAGTATGTGACATAAAACGGGAATAGTGCGATAGGGAGATACATATTACTCGAATAGCAACAAATTGAACGGATAAATACTAGCTACTATAAACACTAGCAAAGTATATTTGCTCTTCCTTAGGATCTACGCTATCGTTGAAATCTTGTTGAAATTGGTTTACTGGATTAGGCATGAAAAGATGAACAGAGTTACTTTCGTATTTATAATATGTTATTATCAATATATATAGAATATAGATTAGTCACTTCTTTAAACTCATGTTTTATAGTTACGAATGGGTTTTTTATTGGCACCGCATTTAGGTTTATAATCATTTATTAACTCACACCGTAGTACCTATTTTATATGTATATTATTCCATAGCAAATCTTACACATAACCAAAACTAAAGTAAGTAATCACTTACCAAAATTCGTAACGCGGCTTCATACCTTTTAACTTGGCGAGCAGAATATCGGTTAACAACGGTCGAAAAAGGGAATGCTTGGTAGGATAAACTGAAATTGCCAGTTCATTATCGCAAAATAAAACAGGGTTAATGCCTTCGTGTCGATTGGTCGATAGTCAAGGTCACCGTTTCTATTTTTAGTTCTTGACATTCTTAGATCAAATCATAAGGTTTAATTATTCACCATTAGTAGGAATGGTGAATAACTCCCTAGCAGATAGCCCGCGTTTACGACAAAGTAATCGACGTTGAATTGATAATTGCGTTCGTCGCATGAATTTAAAAATGCATGGCATTTAAATGCCAACTCAGTCGCCATTTTAGCTCGATTCGAAAGAGAGAGACTATCACCTTGAGCACGACTTAAATCTGACAACCTCGAATGTCACTCTCGAACCAATTAAAGTCAATGTATAGCTAAGTTTTGTGACAATATTAATATTTATACTACAGTTTCCATGGTATCTAATATCGGATAATGATTGACTGTCAAGTTAAAACATTTTGTACTACGAGTATGTTCAAAAATGTGCTGCTTTAACTTTGACCGTATGCATCAAATAGCCTTATTGCTAAACTCCGTGGACCTCACTATGACCTTATATTGGTGAAAGTTCAACTCTTACCCATGCTCTAGTGGATCATAAAATATATTCTTAATTTTTTTCGCAGGATTTTCAAAATTAACCTTATAGTTCGAGATATTACTGTGTAAAAAGGTCATTTTGCATGGAACCCTAAAAGAGAAAATAAATTGCATGAAAGCAATATAAAGAAATTGTCAATACAGTTACTGGCATACATTTCATGTTACATGATTTGAAAGATAAGTTTTCACAACACCTTAACCAGAAAAAAATATGTGACGGCATTGCAGTGCAATGGCTCATTCATTTAAAGATAGTAATCATTTCTTTCCTAGTACCGCTAAATTACATTTCTAGTAGCTGTGCAACACGTTTACGAGGTAGTTTGAAGATGGTATGGCATATCCGTAATGGCAATCGCAGGATTATATGGACAGATGCCAGAGTGATATAAACATATTCTTTACTACGTCGCGTATCCGTGAAGACACTGTAACCGGGGTCAAAATAAATTGTCTGTTTGCTACAGAGCTGTTTTAATATTATTATTTCTTTTTTACACACATAGGTATAAAGGGTTAAAAGTACAGGATTTGGGCTGCCCAGTTGAAAATTTATGAATACCTATAGAGAAATCAAAAGTTGTCTTAGTGGCAGTTGTCTATATTTTTGTACGCGATGCAACTGAACAGTTTATAGCTTCAAATTATAACTGAACCTAAAGACTTTAATTTAGATTCATAAAAATATAGTACGAGTATTACTTACTTAGGTAGCTCTTCCCCGCGCCTTTATCCGCTTGAAATTAAGTATTTTAAAAACTGCGGGAACCCAAAGGCTACCCTAAATCCCGGAAAAACAAGTGCCGGGATAAAAAGTAGCCTATGTCACTTTCCAGGTGCTGCCCACCTAAACTGCGGAGATTTAGGAATTGTTGATTACGAATTAATGTTGAAGATAACAAAAATAGACTACATCATGGAGCACTAGGTCCTAGGTGCTCAATCCTGATGCTGCAGGGTACTGCACACCTAAACTACGGGAATTTAGAAACTATGGGTTACGAATTGATACTGAAGCACCAAGCATAGAAGATGTGGTCATCTTGGAGTTCTAGGTCCTCAATCCTGATGCTGCAAGGTACTGACCTGACTGATATTGCGGGGATTTACGAATTGTGGATTGTTAATAAGTACTGTAGGTACCAAGTATAGACTACGTCCATAAGAAGACTAGCGTTGGAGGGAGGGAAGAAGTGGAGAAGGGGCAAGCTACACTAAAAAGCTTAAAATAGTTTTTTTTCAAAAACCGACTTCATACGCCACTACAAAGTATAAAAATAATTTTAGTTTGTACACTTTCTTGAAGTAGGGCGGGCCTAAATAGAAACGTAGTGTGTCATCCATCACAAGGCGAGCGTCGCGCATCGATTTCGTCGTTTCTTTTTAGGCCCGCCCGACCTCACCAAACGCGAATAAACTAAAATTATTTTTAAACTTTATGTGGCGTTTGAAGTCGTTTTTTAGGGTTCCGTAGTAAACAAGAAACCCTTATAGTTTCGCCATGTCCGTCCGTCCGCGGTTTAGCTCAGAGACTATTGGTACTAGAATTCTGTTATTTGACAAGGGTATAAATATCAATCACGCCGACAAAGTGGTGAAATAAAATTGTGATAAATAATTTTTTTAGGGTACCTCCCCTACATATAAAGTGGGTGTTTGGGCCAGTCATCGAGTGCATGCCTGCATTTGTCGTCTGTGGTCGGGACTGTGAGGTGTTGCGCTTCTGTGGTTCTGGTGCTGTCAAAGTGACTTTAGTTTAGAATTACCTATGATTCATTGTAGCTTTTTTAAAAACTATCTATAGAAAATTGTCCGTTAGTCAAATCAATTCATCATTCATGAAATACAGTTATCGAATAATACTCACTGAATTTTACCTTTTACGTCCCACACATCGAATTACCAGTGAATAAGAAGAAAATTCTACATGGCCCATTCGTCCGGATCAAGAATAAAAAGGAATTAAAAGGAACCAGCGGCGAACATCGATGTATCGAGGGCGGTATCGGTAACGATTCAAAGAACCAAAGCACTGTATGTTTCAATTACTCACTAATTTTCACCCATTACTCTTTATTTGATAGAAATTAGGTATTGTTCATAGGTTATTTCAATGTATATTATAGTGTTGAACAATTACTGAAGTTGGCGGTGAAATTCTTGTAAGGTGTTTGGTTAAAGGGTAAATGTATTTTGAGTATTAATTGACGATTTTCTAGACATTTTTCTATAATAATTCAATGACATCTAATAATATTATGAACATTTAATCAGTAAAATTAATTAATTATTGGTAATTAGACACATTAGCATTGTAGGTTAATGACTTGTCAAATTTGAATTTTGAATTGTAACTGAATATACCTATTGAATTATTTGTTGAATTTTGAATTATTTATTGAATTTTTTATATACTTGACATGTTTTTGACTTTATTTTCATTGGTTTTTATGTAATTTAATTGTTTCTAGTTATTGCAAGGAGTATTATAATAGTATTTAATAGTGACTTGACTCTTAGGGATTGACATATTGTATTGTATTGTATTAGGAGAATTAAACCTTTGTACTGTATCAATTCCAGGCCGACCCTGCTTCCCATAGAACGTTAAAATGAGTGAGAAAACTGAAAAGGAGCTTATTAAAACCCGTGCCAGCTTCAAGGGACGCTTGACAGCGTTCTCCAACTATCTCAACAGTGTAGGAGACTCATTGAGCCCGGTGCAGGTAACCGAACTGCAGCTGCGTACAAGTAAGTTAGATCACATTTACCAACAATTTGATGAGGTGCAATTAAAGATAGAATGTCTGGTTGATGACGTAAATATGGCTTTACCTGAGAGAAATGAATTTGAGTCGACTTATTTTAAAGTACTTGCGAGAGCTCAAGATATTATCACTCAGAATTCTAAAAAGGCTGATGAGGCTTTATGTAGCGAGACAGGCTCGTCGAAACGTGGAAGCCAGTTAGTTAAGTTACCTACCATCGCACTGCCAAAGTTTAGTGGGTCCTTAAATAATTGGTTAGAATTTCGTGACACATTCTCTAGCCTTGTACACTCGAACGAGGATATTAGTGATATAAATAAATTCCATTATCTCAGGGCATCTCTAGAAGGTACTGCGGCTATCATTATCCAAGCAATTGAATTAAGTGCGTTAAATTACTCGGTTGCGTGGAGCTTACTTTGCGAACGATTTGATAATAAGCGCTTGCTCATACAAAATCATGTCACCGCTCTGTTAGATATTGGGTCAATCAATCATGAATCCTCGGATAACTTGAAGAGGATGATAGACGGGGTGAATAAGAATATTAGGGCATTAGAATCTTTAGGTGAGCCAACCCTTCATTGGGATACACTACTTATTCACACTCTAAGTAAAAAACTGGATGCAAAAACGTTCCGTGAGTGGGAAGAGTATAAGGGTAGGGTAGATAAGGATACTCCTATTACATTAAATGCATTATTGGAATTTTTGCGGAACCGTGCTGATTTACTTTACACTATTGAGACATCCCGGGTGAAGTACAGTCAAGTACAGGTGAATAAAGTCAAGTCCAGTGTTCCAAAACATAAAGGTTTAGTATCTAATGTTGCACCAAAGTCAGATTACAATGTTCAGTCAAAGTCGAAGTCATGTCCTAAATGTAGTGGTGATCATTTTCGGCCGGAGTGCCAACAGTTCCGTGCGATGAGTCAACAGGAGCGGTGGAAGATATTGCCACAGTTGAGAGTTTGCTTCTGTTGTTTCCGACGGGGGCACCGGTCAAATCGGTGCTATAACCGCTGCAATAAGTGCAAGCGTCGGCATCATGTGATGTTATGCACTTCTGCAATTCAGGGGACGCCAAGTGAGTCTCATAGGTCAGACGATAGGGGTCCAACTGAAGTTGTGTCTAATACTAATGTTCAGTCAAATCCAACATTATGACTACTTACATCACATGAAGAGAGCATAAGGGATGACTTCAAACATGGAAATGATGTGTTTTTGTCAACGACACTCATGAAGATTTATGATGTCCGTGGTTGTGATTGTGTGGTACGAGTACTGCTTGACCCTGGGAGTACGACGAACTATATGACAGAGGACATGTTCAATTCGCTCCAGTTACCTTTCATTAGTGTGAAGGAGCCTATATTTGGAATAAATAATTCTTTGTCATTGTCATCTAAGTTGTGTCGAGCATCCATCAAATCCCTTAATGAGAGTTTTTCAGCTGATTTGGTTTGCTACATTCTGCCTGCTATTACAGATAATATTCCTTGTCGTGAGATAGATATCTCTAATATGAAGATTCCAAGTGGTATTGTACTAGCAGATCCCCGGTTCAACATACCTGCCAAGGTGGACCTGTGCATAGGTTCGGATATTTTTTGGGATTTGTTAGGTTCAAGTAGTTATAGGCAAGGTTCTGATAAACCAGTTCTTTGGGAATCTAGATTAGGCTGGTTAGTTGGTGGACGTCTAATAAATGGGCACAAGTCAAATAATCGATACAATAAAATTTGTTGTTTATCGACAGGTGATTCCGAGGTTTCGACTAGTTTCAACGATGACATTAATGCAGCCTTATGTCGGTTTTGGCAACTTGACGAAGTCAGCTGTCAGTCATCATATTCTGCGGAAGAGAAATTGGCTGAGGAACACTTTGTAAAGAATATGTCACTTTTGGATGACGGTCGGTTTTGCGTCAGAATTCCATTGAAGAAACCACGTGACCTACTCGGTGGCTCTTTTGAGCGTGCTAAGCGTTCTCTTTTCGCCATTGAGCGGAAATTTGGAGTCCAACCTTTGTTTAAGGAACGTTATATCGATTTCATGTCTGAGTACCTTTCGTTGGGCCACATGTCTGAATGTGACCTTAACCAGGCTCAGTCAGGTAATTTCATACCTCACCATGGTGTAATGCGTGAAGCTAGCAGCACCACAAAGCTAAGGGTTGTTTTTAACGCCAGCAGTGTTACGACGTCGGGTGTGACCCTGAATGACCTTCAAATGGTGGGACCGACAGTTCAAGATGATCTTCTGTCAATTTTGTTGAGATTCCGTACTCACAAAATTGTGTTAGCAGCAGATGTTGAGAAGATGTACAGACAGATTGTCGTGCACCCGGAGGATCGAAACCTGCAATTGATTCTGTGGCGTAAGGACCCTATAGAGCCTATTAAAGCATACCAATTGAACACTGTCACATATGGCACAGCTAGTGCACCATTTCTGGCAACCCGATGTCTTAAGCAAATTGCATTGGAATGCAAGGATGCTAAGATCGGTGAGATTATATTCCACGATTTCTATGTTGATGACCTCCTGACTGGTGCGGACACAGTAGAGGAAGGCATAGATATACGGGAAAAGGTTTCTGAAGAGCTACTCTCAGCTGGGATGCCTTTACGGAAATGGAATTCTAATGATCCTCGTGTTGTGTCGTCTCAAACCAGTGATTCACCAGTTGATCTTAACATAGGAGATTCTCAACCAAGCAAGACGTTAGGTGTTGATTGGCAAGCTAGGTCGGATGAACTTCGGTTTTCGATCGATGCTGCACTGTCAAATGTTTTTACAAAGAGAGGATTGTTGTCAGTCATCGCTCAAGTATTTGATCCTTTGGGACTGTTGTCTCCTTGTGTCATTGTTATGAAAATGTTGTTGCAAAAACTGTGGTTACACAAGTTAGCCTGGGATGACGAGTTGCCTTTGGATATTGCTAAGGCTTGGAGTGAGATTCTTAGAACCTTACCAGTGATCAATAATTTACGAATTCCTCGTCTTGTTCTTTGTGGTACTGATATGAGTGTAGATCTACATATATTCTCTGACGCTTCTGAAGGTGCTTACGGTGCTTGCTTATATGTGAGAAGTATTGACGAGGATAATAACACCTTTGTTCGTCTTCTGGCAGCCAAGAGTAAAGTGGCTCCTTTAAAGCCGAAAACAATACCACAACTTGAACTCTGTGGAGCTTTGGTGGGAATGCGTCTTTATGAAAAAGTTAAGTCATCTCTTAGAGTCAAAATAAGGCATTCAACATTTTGGACTGACTCTACAATTGTTTTGGGCTGGCTTAGAATGATGCCCAACAGACTCACTACCTTCGTTCGTAATC
The DNA here is from genome assembly GCA_029955525.1 of Oeneis ivallda. Lineage (NCBI taxonomy): Eukaryota > Metazoa > Arthropoda > Insecta > Lepidoptera > Nymphalidae > Oeneis > Oeneis ivallda. Next base: position 15,651,799 of record JARPMR010000003.1, read on the forward strand.
GGGTAGGCGAGATTTTGGAAAAAACACAGGATTGTGCTTGGAGACATGTTCCAACGGACAAGAACCCAGCAGACCATGTATCACGTGGAGTGGAGAGTAGCTTAATCCCCTCGTTAGAATTGTGGTGGTCAGGCCCCAGTTTCTTAAAACAGGATATGTCACAATGGCCTCCAAACCACACAACAGTTGAATCACTCCCGGACGTGCGATCTGAACTATCATTGTATTCTGCTGTGGATGTAAAAAATGATAAAAAGTTTATTGATTTTGATCGGTTCTCGAATTTTATCAGGTTGAAGCATAGTATAGTGTACGTGTTGAGATTTATTAATGCATGTAGAAAACAGCTACCAAAAACTGACTTCATTTCAAAAGATGAGTTACAGAATGCGTTACAGGTGATGATTAGGACATCTCAAAGGGAATCATTTCCTGAATACGATATGCTTATTCGGAAACAAAAATTGCCCTCAAAAAGTATGCTCTTAAAGTTTAATGTTTTCATGGATGACAAGAATATAATGCGAGTAGGCGGTCGTTTGGAAAACTCTTCATTCGCGTATGATAAAAAACATCCTATTTTAATACAGTCCACTCATAGGTTTACAAAGCTTTTGTTTGATTTCGAGCATAAACGATTGATGCATGCAGGGCCGCAGTTGCTTCTTGCGTCCATCCGTGAGACTTATTGGCCAATTGGGGGGCGTAATTTAGCTAGATCGTGTTATCATAAGTGCATTTTGTGCAAACGCATGACATGTAAGGTGGTTGCGCCTCTTATGGGAAATTTACCATCAACGCGGTTGAGTCCTGGTGGCTATCCGTTCGAGTGTGTAGGGGTAGATTATGCAGGTCCGGTCACGTGTGCTAGTCGTCAGGGGAGAGGATGTCGACTCGTTAAAGTTTATATTGCGATTTTTGTTTGTTTTACAACTAAAGCAATCCACTTAGAACTGGTAGGTGACTTAACGAGTGATAACTATTTATGCGCGCTACGCAGATTCATTTCACGCAGAGGAAAGCCTAAGAATATCTTTTCTGATAATGGAACTTCATTTGTGGGCGCGTACAACGAAATAGGCAAATTTTTGAAGGACAGCTGCACTTCGTTATCTGCGTCGGTAGCCAATGAAGGAATTGCATTTCACTTTATACCTCCATACTCACCTCATTTTGGCGGTCTTTGGGAAGCAGGCGTAAAGTCTGTTAAATATCACTTGCGGCGAGTAATGGGAAATTGTAATTTGACGTATGAGCAGCTAAACACAGTGCTAGTGCAAATAGAAGGACTCTTAAATCCACGTCCCCTTACACCGCTATCGTCTGATCCCAACGATTTGCTGCCGCTGACGCCAGGCCATTTCCTCATCGGGCGACCACTCACTGCTCTTCCTGTACCTAATTATGACAGCCACGCCGAGAACCGTTTGAACAGATTTCAACGCATCGAACAAATACGTCAACATTTCTGGACCAGATGGAGTAAAGAGTATGTCAGTGAGCTACAGCAACGACTCAAATGGAATCGCGGGAATAACAAATTATCAGTGAATGACTTGGTTGTTCTCAAAGAAGACGGGCTTCCGCCACTGAAATGGAAACTAGGAAGAATCGTCGCTGTTTACCCAGGTCTAGATGGCATTACTCGTGTGGCCGATGTCAAAACAGCTAGCGGAGTGGTCCGACGCTCGTTTAGCCGAATTTGTCCACTACAAGAGGAGCAGATTGAAAGCGGTTGAAAGACGGGCTTTCAACGCGTGGGGGCATGTTTGGGCCAGTCATCGAGTGCATGCCTGCATTTGTCGTCTGTGGTCGGGACTGTGAGGTGTTGCGCTTCTGTGGTTCTGGTGCTGTCAAAGTGACTTTAGTTTAGAATTACCTATGATTCATTGTAGCTTATTTAAAAACTATCTATAGAAAATTGTCCGTTAGTCAAATCAATTCATCATTCATGAAATACAGTTATCGAATAATACTCACTGAATTTTACCTTTTACGTCCCACACATCGAATTACCAGTGAATAAGAAGAAAATTCTACAGTGGGGATGAATTTTTTTTTCTCGACTATCCCATAGTGTGGGGTGTCGTTGAATAGGTCTTTCAAAAATATTGTGGGTGTGGGAACACCATTTTTCAATTCAGGGATCCGTTTGTGAAATATAATATTTTAAAGTGCTAAATTTTAGTAGAGTCAAGTGTCGCCTCCCCCTCTGCCAGCTAAATGGTTGTATATAGGATACAAGAAAAAATTTACAGCAGTAGTATATAAATAATCAATTTTAAAGGAAAACTATCACGGCTAAGTAGGGTTCATTAGAACTTAAGGATTTATAGCTGTTTTTCCTGTTAGGTATTACACGTAGTGTAAGTTGCATATTTTGTAGTATATTATAGTATTTAGACCATGGAACTCAAAATGTATTCAATATTCATAAATAAAATAAAAGCACTATCCTAGGTCAGCAATAATATTTGAGAATTTCAACTACGGAACCCTACACTGCGCGTGGCCCGACACGCACTTGGCCGGTTTTTTTAAAGAATTTTTGTTCTAGCTTTTGTTCCTATCTTAAATAATAATATATATTATGTGTTTCGAGTGAATATAATAATTTCATTTCTAACTGTATAATCTACTTACTATAAAATCGTTATTTTGCTTTTACAACTGGTTGGGACCTAAAATTAGCATTTTCAATTTCAAAATCGTAAATTTAACTATCGTTTTTATATAAATTCTATAATTGTACTCGTTTAAATTGTATTTGATTAAAAAATTGAAATAGGTAGGTTCATCTTAGATATAAAGATCAATAAAATCCAAACATTCAAGTTGGATTTCAGAAGAAAGTTCAGATGTATTAAGAAATTATTTATTTATAAGAGTAAGTAATTGCACTAGAACTTATATATTTTTAAGATGTTAATTCATTATATAATTAACAAAATTATCGGTTAAATTAATATGAGCTTGGTAAAGAAGAGAGACGAAATTAAAAAAAACGTAGTAATACAACTAACATCGTACAACGTAGTAATACAAATATCATACCATAAAAAGAAACTATATGTCTACAATGATGAATATTATACTGCAACCATATCTATGGCATGTTAATTATATATGTGCTTTTTTCATAAAAAATAATAAAGACAAAAAAAAACTAAAAACGAGACAAAAAAACTAAATACAAATCGCTACATAACTCCAGTGACACTATGTTTCCTCAATTTCCATTCCTTATGGCTAATAAAAACATACATCGATCTTTTGAGTATAGATAATTCATTTTTACCTATTGAGTGAAATTTATCTCTACTGTGTTAATATTTAGCAGCGTAATAAACGATTTCGGAATTCGTAATCGATGTCAACAACCTGGCATCTTTTCTCGATAGCCGCTCCCTCGATATCGCTATAAAATTTATTGCGGCTCTATTTTAAAGCACACGAGTAACCGAACAGAGAGGAAGCTTCCTAACAAGGGCGAAGAAGTATACCTATTCTGCTAGGGTTGTCACCTGATGCATGTCAACAATTTAAGGAAAAAATAAAAATATTTTAAAGTTTGTATAATTATGTATAATTTCAGTTAAATCCTGAACTTGAACAACAAATACTTAAATTAACAAAAATATAAAGAAACGATTTTTTTAATGAACATCAGTATTTTTGCCATAACTTCACAATTATTGTTAATAGATGGCATCGTCATTTACAATCGACTATTATTATTATTACAAGCTTTTATTTAACTTGCAATGTATGTATATATGTATACATGGGTATATGTATTAAACGTACATACGTACATGTAAACATACATGTATCAAATCTTACAAGATGAGATAGAACCACTTTTCCGGTTGAGCTGAAATTTTGCGTGTATGTGTAAATCGGATGACCCTGCAATATTATTGGGATATGGAGCTGTTCTGATGATTGAGCTGGAAGATGGCTATAGGAACTCTATAAAAAACTCGCTAACCTCATCAAATTTGGGCTCGTTTGATACGTCTTGACAAGTACTCTGGCCTGAGATGACTTTCAGGGTCTGATAATGAAGCTGGAAGGTGGTTTTGGCAACTTTAGTAATAAAACTTTATGTACTTTAGTAATATAACTTTATTATTAACAAGTTTGGGCTCGTTTGATTAATATTGAAAAGTACTCTGGTCCTAGATGATATCCATGTTCTGACGATTGAGCCTTAAGGTGGCTATAGGAACTCAGTAATTAAACGACGTAACCTCATCGAGTTAGGGCTCGTTTGATTCGTCTTGATAAGTTCTTTGGTCCTAAATGATGGTCCATGGGTAATGTAGCCAGCTACGAAAAGCTTGTCTTGTAAAAATATTTTTTTAATTTACACTAGTTTTGTATGACAAGTATTAATAATTATGTTATTAAATTATCAAATATCAATAAAACTATTAATAACTTCACGTCGTTATTTTTGCAAAAGTTTATTCGTTACAATTTATAAATAATTGTGTCGATAGATGACGCTGTGCACAGATAATTAAATTTGAATTGGCGAGCCCTTTGTTAATGTTCCCAAAAATTATAAGTATGGGTCAATTTTGGTCGTCATGTATCGATATAATATGATAAAATATCAATATTAATACAGTAACGCATACTGCACATGTGAGAAAACGGAGTTTGGATTATTATAAAAAAATCTACCTATATTCATAATTAATTACATTTTACTCATTCAATAAAAAACAATTTTAAATTTGCTTTACATAGGTAACAGTTAATAACTAACAATATACCAATCCTGACGATAACATACTTAAAATAATATATAAAATATATCGCAACTACTGTAACAATTTTAATTAAGAAACTGAAACGTGTAAGTACATGATAGGAAATTATTACTAGATTTTTTATCTTGTGTGCAAGAGTTTGGCATTTTTACACTATTACATACATATACACAAATAAATCTAAACTCACGCAAACAAACACTCACTCTTCGTCTATTTATTTCCACTAAACGCACGACCGTCAGCCCTTACGTCCTGACCCTGAGTTACCCTGAGCGGCGCGCCGCGGCGTGTCGGTGAATGTGTCGGTGAGAGCTCACGCACACATCGTTGCGCTATGTATGGGTGAGCCCGCCGCGAGCCGTTTGTACGTAGCTTCCGCTCTGTTACTTTAATATACCTACTCTGTGTTTAAAGTAAATTCATTAAAAATGTGACGATCATTAAAAACTTCGACCGTGAGAAAGTGGTAAAAACTAAATCCAAAGAAGATTATAAAAAATTAAAAAAAATCACTAGTTACGTCACTTATTTACCAACTTTAAACAAATAATAATTACTCTAATAATTCAATTAGGTTAATCTAATCATAATGTAGGTACATTTGGATACAATTCTAACTATTATTTTGTTACATTGTAATAGCTATTTATTCTTACGCCATGAAAATTTCCATAATTCATAAACATAAAATATAATTCTGCACCTACTTTGAATATGTATTCATTATACGTACTTAGGTACCTGTCTAAGGAAACATTAGATATAAATGTGTATTTATTTAATAAATAATGTAACTAATATCTTTAAAACTTTAATACAATACATCTCAATAGACCTAAATCCATACTTATAAACTATCCATTCAATCCAAACTAATATTAAGAATGCGAAAGTAACTCTGTCTGTCTGTTTGTTACGCCTTTACGCGTTCACGCCTAAACCGCGGATTCAAAGATGAATTTTGGTATAGATTGCAACTTGGAAAAGGACATAGGCTACCTTTTGTTGCAAAAATTAATCTTGAAGGGCATGAAATAGGGGATTTTACTACAATAACCCGAACCAATTTGATAATTGTTTCTTCATTGGAAAGTGTGTATCATCAAGCAAGTTTCGTCTAATTTGCTGGAGATAGAGGTCACAACTCCTCACGGATCAAGTCCCGCGCTTAAGATTTAACGATCTTAATACTAGGTTGATCCGAAAATTGTTAGCTACAGAATAAATACAATCTCTTTTTTCTAGAAACTATTTTGAATTGACGGCAAATTTCAATACAAATCTCTTTGCTGGAAATTATTGGTCACAAGTTGGTCAAGTCACCTAGGTATGCTGCTAGAACCATAGACTATGTGGAAACTTCAGGGGTACAAATATTACCCCATCCTCTAGATTTAGCTCTGTGCAATTTTTTTTATTTTCCACCGAAAAAAATGCTTTTTGGGCGAAAATTTAACACTGCAGAAGGAGGCCGTCGAAGAATTTTGGCGGTTATTTTTCAACCTCCCGCAAGATACATTTTTTAAATGTTTCCAAAGCTGTTTCACCCTAATATATAAGTGCATTGGGGTTGGAGGGGAATATTTTGAAAAACCATAAAAATAATATTTTTTCACATTCCAAGTATTTTTCATTTCACTAACTATTTATGGAACTGCCCATACTTTTAAGAATTTTTATATCAAACCTAAATGAACGCGGACGAAGTCGCGGGCATCAGCTTGTATTCTATAACTAGTAACTAATAGGTATAAATGCAAAGTTTGTTGGTCCTTCAATCACGCGGCAAAGGAGCAACGGGTTAATGTGATTATTTACATGGGTATCATTAAAGACTTGGAGTATGGCTTGGCATAGGCTAACTTTCAGAAGGGGGTTCCCGCGGGATTTTTTAAAAATCCATAACTCTTCACGGACGAAGTCTCATGCAAAAGCTATTCTATAACATCACTATTAACGCGACGCACGTCCGTAAATGTGGCGTCAATCTTACTAACGTATCAAATTACAGTGGAACAAAATAAATTTGCTTAATGAAGCGTCTAAGTGTACGTTTCATTGATTCACCATCTCGAATGACGAGTCCGACTTCACACACCTTTGAGAACATTATGGAGAACTCACAGGCTTGCAGGTTTACTCAGTTTTCCTTCACCGCTAAAGGAAATTATATACTTAACTTGCTTTTGCCTCCGCGAATTGGTCCACGTGGATTTTGGTTCTTTGAAAATCCCGTGGGAACTCCTGGTTTTATCAGGATAAAAAGAGACTGCAGCTTCAGTGTTACAGGTCACAGACACTAACTAGGTCCGCAAACATAGCCATCAAAGAATACCCATAAAAGAAAGATCCGTTGCTCGATATAACTAACTTGAAAAATTATGGACTTTCATACAAACATTCAACCCCCTATTTAACCTCTTTGGGGTAGAATTTTCAAAAACTGTGAAATATTTACTTCTTTGTTAAGGTTCCGTACTAAAATGGTAAAAATGGAACCCTTATGGTGAGACTTTCTCCGTCCGTCCGTCCGTCTATCACAGTCGATTATTTTAGTAACTATTAAAGTTATCGACATTAAATATGGAATAGTTGTGTATAATAGTGACCCATAATCATTGAAATAAAAAAAATTTAAAATTATTTTTAGTTTTATTAAAAAAAGGGGAAAATGGGGGTTTGAAATTTCAAAGTAAAATAACTATGTATACCGAGTGGGGTGTCATGAAAGGGCTTTATCTGAACATTCTAAAACAGATTTTTATTTATTTTTATATATAATAATTTTTGATTAATCAGGCAAAATGACGAACAATAAACCTCTACAAAGTTAACGATTAATAAGCAAATTTTTCAAAAGCTGTGTAATACGCACTTCTTTATTTTTAATTTAAAGGTCAAATACGAGTTTCATGGGTATAACTTGAAAAATGATGGATTTTCATACAAATTTCCATCCCCTATATAACCTCTTTGGGGGTAGAATTTACAAAAGCTATGAAACACGTTATTCTTTATATTTAATCAAGAGCCAAAATACCAAGTTTCATATACATAACTTGAAAAATAACTCGAAAAATAAGGGATAGTCCCTTATCCCTATCGAACCCTGGACCCCACAAAAGGAAGACTGAATCTTTACCACTAGGTAATCACCGCTTCATGTACCAGTAGTCTTTTTTAATAACGCTAGTGCTTTGATAAGCGAATCACGTTCGCTTTTCAGCAACTCTAGCCATGTTACATAGGTTTCTTGTCTATTCACTTTCTCTGATCGTAAACGTTTTGACGAAAGCCACCATGGAAAACGATTAATTGGAGCGCTCATTCTATCCCGTGGAGAAAAAATATATGTCATTTTCTATGCTTAGCGTTTTTAAACGTCAGTCACAAAAGTAACGTCAAATATTAATAAACATAATACGTCTCAATTTTTTAAATAGAATAAAAAAGTGAGTGAAATAGGTAATGTAAATATAGTACAGTCGCTACGCCGACGCAGTCGACAATTTCTCCCATCGCCACAACTTCAGGGGCTCCACGAAGACAGCGGCATCCGGCAAACCCTTCGCCCACCGGGTCTACGCCACGACGGGAGAGGCTGCTTCGAGCGCGCACACGGAGGGCACAGACGCCTTTCGAACAAGCCACAAGCGAGTTCGCAGGCGTCGAGAATTGCCGGCTGCAACTGGAGGAAGTCCGGGAACGAAATCACCATCAGAGGGATATGGAAAGGCTCCGATTAGAATCGCGAAGAATTGAAATGGAGAAAAACCGAAACGAAGTTTTTGAACGATTAAATAGGGTTCTAGATAATTTGACAAAATATTTGAGACCAGCATCTTCATAAGTGGTTGTCTCAGTATCTGTCAATCGGTCTACCCATTTTTGAGAGATCCGTAGGAGAACCAAAGTCACTGACATAGCTCAGCGAGTCGCGAAACTGAAGTGTAAATGTGCGGAGCACATAGTTTGAAGAGCTGATGGTGGTAGGAGTCCCAAGGTGCTAGAGTGGACACCCCGCCCGCACCGGGAAGCGCAGTGACCCCCTACTAGGTGGACCTCTGACATCAAGCGAGTCGTGGGGAGCCGCTGGATTCAGGCGGCGCAAGACCGAAGCCTGTGGAAGTCCATGCAGGAGACCTTTTAGAAATCTTAGAAATATATTAAGCTTAAGATTACACTATTAACATTATAAATAATAAATTAAGTTGTAAAGGTTTTCTACAATACGAAAACTTTGTGCACCTGTCCACCTTTGTCCAGCACGGACGTCTAAATAGGTTGATCTAGGAAAAGATTTTTGAATGAACTTGCTGTTCAATTAATTGATTTTTATATATTATGTAATAGTATGTATATTATATAGATTATAGTACAACATTGTGTTTAAGATTTAAATAAATACAACATCTTCCTCACAGGCAGTGTCTTTAAAATAATAAAGGTTTTTACTATTAATAAAGTACAGTATTAAAACAACAAAATATGAGTTTAATTTTTTAATTAGTAAACATTTAACTGCGAGATCAAATCGGAAATGAGGAGATCTGCAGGAGAACCAAAGTCACCGACATAGCTCAACGAGTCGCGAAACTGAAGTGGAAATGGGCGGAGTACATAGTTCGAAGAGCTGATGGTCGTTGGGGTCCCAAGGTGCTGACCCCGAACCGGTAAGCGCAATGTTGGCAGACCCCCACTAGGTGGACCGATGACATCAAGCGAGTCGCAGGGAGCCGCTGGATTCAGGCGGCGCAAGACCGAAGCCTGTCGAGGTCCATGCAGGAGACCTATGTCCAGCAGTGGACATATTATTCTAAAGGTTGATAATGAAACATTTAACTGTAAGATGTAGTGGTATTTCCATCCAAGATTATAATGGCATGAGTTACCAAATAATGAATAATATTAGATAAGGGGACATTAATAGTTAAATCTCGATGACATATCTTCAGCAAGTCACCAAGACTAAGGGATATCATCATCAGCAACGACAGCAACCCAGCAGTTCAGCAGCAGCTCTTATTGCAACCTATTCAACAAACAAACCTAGCCTATACTTTTGTTTTGGATCAGCTGATTCAAAATTTGCCATTTTGTAGCGTTTTCTATAGGGGCTTGACGATCGCTTCGATAGCGTTCGAAAACTTCGACTTCAAATCGTAAGCGCTTGTCAAAATTGCAACTTGGCTTCCAATTGTATGAGATGTAGCTATCAACATTATAGAAACGTTAAAATTTATTATATTTCGTCGAGCGAACAGCTGACTTGTAAACTTGGCTACGATTATTCTATAGCCACGTGACTTGTCGATAGCGTTCTACAATTCCCATACATTTCAAGAGTTTTCTATAGCGTTGACGATGATAGATAGTCAACTTGGCTAGAGGGGCTGTTGGCAGTGTCAACGTAACGTAACAAATGTCGAGAAGGTACCTATAATTTTGTGAAGCGAGATTATGTTGGCGCGAAGGGCGGTGCGAGAACGAGTATAAATGCATAGGCAGCCCGCACACAGTCAATAATATTGACGAAAATATTGACGAAAATATTGACGAAAATATTGACAATATTTTCGTCAATATTTAGACCCCGCACACTACACAATAATATTGTCAATATTTCTAACAAAAAGTGATTCAGTACGGCGTAGAAGCTTGATTCGCGTGCACGTGCTAAAATGAATACAAAGAAAAAAACTCTATTGACCATAATCATTTCAGATTTTTCGATTAGTTAACTTCGGAGATAAGAGGGGGGGATTTTTTTTCGACATTTTGGCCGATTAATCAAAAACCTATATATGTAGAAATAAATAAAAAACTGTTTTAGAATGCACAAGTAAAAGGCCTTTCATATGATACCGCACTCGGTATAATTATCTTACTTTGAAATTTCAAACCCCTGAATTTCCCCCTTTTTTAATTAAACTAAAATAATTTTCGCATTGATTTTATTTTTCCTGTAAAATATACATAAACCTCTATTGACCATAATTATTTCAGATTTTTCGATTGGTAAACTTCGTAGATAAGGGGGGGGGGGGGGGGCGGTATTTTTTTCGACATTTTGGCCGATTACTCAAAAACTACTATATATAGAAATAAATAAAAAACTGTTTTAGAACGCACAAGTAAAGGCCTTTCATATGATACCCCACTCAGTATAGTTATCTTACTTTGAAATTTCAAACCCCCGATTTTCCCCCTTTTTAGGGTTCCGTACCCAAAGGGTACCAACGGGACCCTTTTACTAAGCCTACGCCGGTCCGTCCGTCCGTCCGTCCGTCCGTCCGTCCGTCCGTCTGTCAGCGGGCTGTATCTCGTAAACCGTAATAGATAGACACATGAAATTTTCACATATTATGTATTTCTATTGCCGCTATAATAACAAATAATAAAAATTAAATTAAATTAAAAAAATTAAATTAAAATATTTCCATGGGTACATGGAAATCTTTTAATTTTTTTAACGGAACCCTAAAAGAGCGAGGCCCGGATCGCACTTGGCCGATTTTTTAATTAAACTAAAATAATTTACGCGTTGCTTTTATTTTTCCTGTAAAATATACATAAACCTCTATTGACCGTAATTATTTCAGATTTTTCATAGATAAAAACTATTATATATAGAAATAAATAAAAAACGGTTTTAGAATGCACAAGTAAATTTTTATTAGTTACTGAAATAATCGACTGTGACAGACGGACGGACGGACGGACGGACGGACAGAGAAAGTCTCACCATAAGGTTCCATTTTTACCATTTTGGTACGGAACCCTAAAAAAGAAAGAAACGATGGCTTAAATACTGGATGACAAAAAAAGTGGAATTAAATCATTCAAATCTATTAAATGAACTTCGAAATACAGAAAAAGATGATTTTAAAAATTACATGAGCATAAAAGGTAGCTTTCAAAAATTACTCTCTTTAGTAACCCCTTTCTTCAAAAAACAAGATACTGGAGATGTCCTCCATTTTTGGTTGCGAGCGCACGTCCTCCTGCCTTGAAATCTTTTTTCAACTAAAATATTGACGCGCGCCCGCACACTGTCAATATTATTGTCAATATCCCTGCCTCCCCCCGATATTGACGAAATTTCCGGACTTCGACAATAATATTGATGAAACCCCGCACACAGTCAATAATATTGTCAATATTCGTAAATATTGACAATAATATTGACTGTGTGCGGGCTGCCATAGAAAAACACTGAACGCGTGCTCGAGTTGACCTATCACTCCGATCTGCTTGATACGCAACATGCGCTTGCATGCACTTTGTGTTTGACATTACAAATGGAACCTCCCACAGTGCCATAATATTGCAGTCGTAGTCGTGAAGCGATAGCGATCGAATAGACCGTAATATAAACAATTAATTTGAAAATATAATATGTAATTTGCAAGCTTCTAAATGTGCGTAGGCAAAGTTATTGGTTTCTTCTCTTCCTCGATACTCGATCATTATTATCTATCTAACACCTATTCATTGAGACCATAGGATGGAAACAAAATGTGTGCTCAGGCGATTATTTTCTAAAAAAATACAGAATAATCCTCGTAACTTTTAGCGATTATTTTCTAAAAATTTGACTAAGTAGCTAACTGTAAAAACTTTAAGTGATGGCTTTTATCTCTCATAATGAAATTACTGTTTAGACGAGGAATGCTACTTACTTATAAAAGTAATTAGCTGTAAATCTTCACATGTGAAACTAATTCGCCCGCAGGCACCGAGACCGAGCGAAGAACCGCCCGCGTTCCTGTTAATTGTGTACATATATTACCTCGTAATGAAATTATATTAAGTGCTTACTGCCAAATAACACGTCTAACGCTATAAAATTTTGCTACGTGAGAATTATAATATGAAGAAGTAGGTATATACTCTTTTCTTTGGTAAAATATAGGTTGGCATAATTTTTTGATATTGTTATATTATATACGTCACTTACATGCTTACTACTTACTGTAGTTTGGCTTATGTTTGGCTTTGATATGAATACGTGATTTGACATCTCTGTAAAATGTTGTCCCCCCTCTACCCAAGTTACACTTCGTTGTATCGTTTCTCTTTCTACGATAGTTGTCACTTGAAGTTTTGGCTAGGGCTCCACTAGATGGCGCTGCAAGCTGATTAAAGACAGAAGTGTATTGATAATATTTCGCGGCATTTTATATCATAAATGTTTTAAATGCTAAAAAAAAATACAAAATATCGCGAAATATTATCAATACACTTCTGTCTTTGATCAGCTGCAGCGCTATCTAGTCTAGCCCTAGCCAAAACTTCAAGTGACAACGATCGTAGAAAGAGGAACGATACAACGAAGTGTAACTTGGCTACAGGGGCAGATTCTTAGCTCCGATGAAAGAAACGTTATTTTTCACTTGCTGCTACAAAACTTACTTTGCTGTAAATAACACACACACACACACACACACACACAAGCAGATTCAGTGGTCTATCTTACAGAACAGTTAGTTTTATTCAGTAGAAGGCGGTTCTATTTTTTCAAAATCATAGTCAGTAAATCTATAAAACAAACAGCAAATGTTAAATGTTTTCAGCAAACATAATACGAATAATATTAGGTATAAATAAGTAGGCATACTTATATAACTCGGTACAACTGTATACGCTGCTCTCCACAGTACCGAGGTTAGACTGAAATGCTGAAAGGTCAAAGTGGTCTTTGACCAGGGTCGCAACCCTAAGCTATTGATATATATGATGACGGAGGGATAGAGAATTTATCAAACGAGCGACAAAGTAATTGTTCCATATAATCCACCAAAAGCTCTAGATGGAGGCTAATAATTTTCGAAACAAAAGAAATATATCACCTTAAGAATTTACGATAGCTAATTAAGCTTCTTGTTTCACGAATCAACTCTATAGGCACTGAAACTAATTATTGGCCCTCTGTGAACTTTTTATCAGCCGCTCAAACAATGGGAACGTGACCGTACTAACGATTACTAACTTTATTATAAAACTGCCCCACAGTCCACTACCGCTCTCAGTAAAGAACAAACACAACGGCGTAGCGCATTGCCTTCCTCGTATCTTGCCTACATGGGTTCCCTCGTTACGATAAGTAAATGCCAAAGCTATTTATGTAAATTATCATAAGCCAACTATCAAATCAGAATTGACTCCGGCGAAACTATAAAAATAACAATATTGTAAAGTCCCTGCTTGTTCGGCAATATTCGTGTATTTACAGCTGTGATTACATTGCATTGGCACCGATTGCTTTTTGAAATACCTAAGTGTCCGACAGTTGGTTTTCGTCTCAAAATGCAAAATCATACGATTTTGCAATACGAGTCATAATGGATAAATTATTGCATATAGGCTGTTAGGTCTTTATTTAAATTGTATTAATAAAATTATTTTTGCAAAATTGCATTGCCAACTACTTGAAATTTTAGCTTTAATAAAATAATTCCAGTCTATTTGCAGGATTTTATTTGTTACACAAAGCTCATATGCATCATGTAATCGCATTTCCCAAACTTGTACAATGTACAATTAGTAATTTTTTATCTCTGACTCTTGTCCTCTATAAATAAGAAGGTACAAAATAAAGTCGCTATATCCGCCTCTGTCTGTTTGTACGTGTTGTTGTTACTTAACTTATTTCAGTAAAGATAGCAAAGAATCTAGTAAGAATATAAAAATAATCTTATATAATATTCAGACCAGTAGGTGCCTGCTTATTGGACGTTAATAAAACGTTTATGGTATTTTGTACCATATAACCATAAAATGTAAATAGTTATTAAGGTCAATAACGCGATGTATATGATAACTGCTATGAAAATAGATATCTAGCTAGCTACCTTCCTTCGCTAGCCTATAGTATTAGTTAAGTAAACACTAATTTTGAATAAGTTTTTAATTTTAATCGTTTAACACGTAAATTAAAGTACGTAGTTGATAGGAGTAGATATTAACTTTACAGACGAAGGTCCTTTCTGGAATTGATAAACACTTGTAATAGTAAGTAATATAATTATATATATTAATATTTATGTATAATATTACATAAAATAAGACAGAGGATTTTATTCAGGATAATTACTTATTACTCTTATAATAAGTGCCAAATTCTGCCACAATTTTTTATTATATTGTCCATTATTGTATTACCGTTATAGTAGAATAGAATAGAAATGTTTTTATTCAAATAAACTTTTTTACAAGTGCTTTTGAATCGTCGATGAGTCTAGGTACCACTGGTTCGGAATGCCCTTCCTGCCGAGAAGAACCAGCAAGAAACTCGGCGGTTGCTCTTTTCAAAACAAGTCTACAATTCAATAGATACTATGCTATATATTATGCAGTGTTTCCACAATGAGTTCCACAAAGTATAAAAACAAAATGTTTTTCGTAGCTAGTAGATAAATGCCATATTTTTAACAACTAAGTAGCTGTTCAAAATTACCTATCTTAACAGGGCTCAAAATAATAAAAATCATTTCAATACATATTAACATGTTATCGGTTCGTAATGTAGCCAGCAAAATGAGCTAGGTATAAGGTGAGATGGAACGGAAAATAATTCAAAGTGGTTATTTCTAGCTCTACTACATAAATATTTAGATCACTACCCAAGCGCCATCTATTGGCATTACAGAAAATTATTAAGCAAACCTTACATCAGTGACATCTAGCGCCATACAGGTAACTCACTAATTTCGGCATGTGAATACAATACAGTTGTTTAGATTTCAACGCGCTTGCAGTTCACAAAAAGTAGAATCAATTATTTTCTCAATAATAATTATTATAATCTTACTTTTATTTGTTTTATGTTTCAGATCAAACTCGAGATTTGTTTTATAATTTAACAAATTGAATTATTTCCGAAAATTCATTTCGGAGACAGCAAATAAATAATTAAAGGCACAAGAAGAAAAATCATATAATATGGAATGGTTCAGGAAATAAAGGGCTCCATTGACATGCATCCATCGGTTGCTCCGCCGTAAGTATGCCGAACACGTTCACTATTGTTTTAAATAAAGTTCAAAATAATGATTCCCCAGACTGTCAGATCTACAGTCTCGTTAGTCATGTGGTTTTCCGCTCCTTGTGAATTTAACTAGGAACTAGGTACCTATCAGATTCCCAGAAACAGTGACCCTAAATAATAACTATCCTTAAAATAATACCCTTACTAATTATTAATTAAATACTATTATTTGCAATACCCACTATTTAACTAATCTTTTTGTTATTCCCTGCAGGCCGATTCCGTAAAAGCTGCATCTATCATTGCTATTTGCTACAGTCTCAACTGTGGTGATTGGCTGAATTTATCGCGTTCTTTCTGCAACAATGCCTTTTAGCCAATAGCGAGTGATCATTATCGGCCAATCACAGGCGATTGCAATCGTCGTACTAATGCAATTATATATTTAGAGAATCGCGCAGCTGGGACTAGTAATAGCCTTTCTATAATTTTTTACATATTTTAAGTTTTCCTTTCTTACGTATAGCAAAAAATATCTAATACGCCCGCGACTTCATGCGCGTGGATTAAAGTTTCTTAATTCACGCAGGAAGTTTTTAATTTTTCAGCATAAAATATAGATAGCCTATGTGTTAATCCTGGGCAAAAGCTATCCTCATTCCAAATTTAAGCCAAATAGATTCATTCGTTGTGTGATGTGTCCTGAAGGAGTAAAGAACATTCATCGAAATAATTTCGATGCAAACATCCAACCTCACAAACTGTCGCATTTATATTTGTAGGATGTAGCTTGTACCTGTACATGTGTGTAGCTGTACCTTTCTTATACAATATAATCTTTCTTTTCTATCTAATCTTTTCCATACTTTATTGTTTAATATCTTATATTATCTATGTACCTAAAATCTTTAACAGTAGATAGACGATTCCCGTGACTTCTATTTAATTTTCTTAAAATTCCGTGGGATTTTTTTGATTTCCTGAGATAAAAATTGTAGGTATATGTGCGTCTATGCGATACAACTTACAAGTATGTTTTTTGCCCATTATGAACTAAGATCAATAATTTTTATGGTTTTACAATTTACACCTAAATATTTCCGAAATAAATTTAACCTATGATTGATTTATACAAGTATAATAGTAATGTAGGTATAATTCTCTAAAATCCCGTCAAAATCAGTTGAGATGTATTTGTAAAGATAAACTTATTTACAATACTCATTTGGACGAACCAACCTAAATATAATTATATCAAACTAATAACAAGCTTGCCAATACGTATATAATGATGAGATAAAGCGATAAGAACAACAAATTAACTATCTTTCGCAATATTCCACGGTTTGTGGACTAGTAGACTACATTAAATTTGACGACTATATTTAAATCATTTATTTTAATACGAAATAATTTGCCTTTATATTATTTTAAAAGTTCTACAATATAAGGATAATATGCTGAATATGCGCGCATTGCAAACTCGACTATTATATGTAATTATGTGGCCGCATAAACCAAGAACTTCGCTGCTCAGGGCCCAATTACACTTAGCGAGCTTTTAATATTGTTCATTATGCTAAGGAAACAGCAAGATTTTGCTGGAATTCATTATCCTTAAAAAGTATAAAACGCACGCACAGAGCGATCAAAATGTTAAGTAGTTATGCGTTCAATCAGTACACGGCCATAAATAGTCAGTTTAGGTATGAGAGGATTATCTGTTGTCCGTTTATCATCTGATTCCCATAATTACAAATCATTATCTTTTCTTCTATATGCATAATATTGAGTTATGATTTATTTTTATACACAATTTTTATTTGTCAGTATAACAAAATCAATTAGCCATATAGCACGCATTTATAGAGAAAAAAAAAATATCTATGGCATTAGAAAGAAAAATCGATAAATATTGATATATATCAATTTAGAAATACAGAATGTTTACCGACTGTAGATATTTATTCCACGGAATGCGCGAGCAGACACGAGGATTCCTAAACACCTGTCATTGCCGTTGCGCACCGCGGCGCTCACTCTGAATCGTAAGTACATTACGCTTTTCACTACTCAAGCATATCTTTACTAAAATATAGTCCTTACTAATATCTTTGCTATAAATATTGTAAAGATTGTTAGTTCATTAGTTTGTTGGTTTGTCCATTGATAACGCAGCAACTGAGCAACGAATCGACGTGATTTTTTGCATACGTATAGTTGAAGACATAAAGAGTTACAGAGGTTTCTTTTTATCCCTGAAAATTGGAGAGTTCTGACAAGAGCTTCATAAACCAAATCCACGCGGACGAAGTCATGGGCATCGGCTAGTACCTAATATTATAACGTATATAATACATAATATGGGGCCCGGAGGCTCGCGCACTTTTTTTAGAGATATCGAAAAGAGTGATCGAGTCTACCGGGGATCCAAGAGCTGGCAGCTACCTTGGCCAAAGGATAAGCATCCAAAGAGGTAATGCTGCCAGCATCTTGTAGTCCAGTCATTTAAGCTTAAATTTGGTAAGAATCTCGGAATTCGAGATACCCAGCTGTAAGTCTGTAAATACTTGTATATTGACACCCTAAAAGTTGTCTCAAAGCCTACATATGGTAGGGTGTGCGCAACTATTAAATTTCAAGGTCAAAGGTCACAAAAATCGGTTTTTTGCGCTTTTTTTGTAAATATCTCATTTCCTATGAGGTTTTTGCTATTTGTATTTATTATCAATATTGTAGAATACAAAATTTTCGACAAATTTTGTTTAAAAAATTTTTTTATACGGTGAACCGTTTTCGAGATAGAGGGCGGAGAGCGCGCGGTCACAGCATCACTTCAGGTCAACTGATGCCTCCGGTCGAAAACGCGCCATATATAGTTGATGAACTATCGATAAATCAATGATTATAAATATCTGTCAATTTTTATTAACTATTATATTATATTTTATCATTTTCTTCCTAACCTATCCACTTTTTATTCAGTATTAATTTATTTAACAACACTTACCTGCCCATGTAATTGCAGAATTGTTAATGAAAATATAGGAATTATATTTGAATTTAAACCTAATTAATATTAATAACTTCTTACATGATGAAAAAAAAGCAAATAAATTATGAATTAATCTTTTTATTAAAAAATATCATTCAATACATTTATTTTTATTAAAAGTAAAAAAATGGAATAAAGTGTACAAAAACTACAATTTATTATTTTAATCATTTTCTTCCTCTTCATCGTCGTCTTCCGGCTGCTGTTAAATTTCAAACTGGTCTTCATTATCGTCTTCAACGACATTTGTCTCAAGTTCTTCCATGATTTCGGGGTCAAAGGTTCCATCTTCGTTACTGTCGCTCTGATATGGTAGAGCATTGAGACAAGCTTGCCCATTACATTGGCCACAAGCTAAAGAGCATTGCAAGCCCGCTTTCCTGCATCCGCATCGCGAACCACAACCACTCTTGCAGTTGCAGAAAATTGTATTTAGCAAATCTTCTAGAGCAGGTGGTAAAATTGTCATGATAGGCTCCAGAAAATCGTTTCACATTGCCCAACCCCATACCTGGGGTTCTAAATCATGAACTTTTTGACGTGACTCACGTTTGAAATGTTGATGAGCAGCTGCATTTGTTGGTGGAATATTTGAAAGCTGCACAGGTTTATTAAGTTTTGTAGACTTGACGTAATGCATTTATCGAAGATGATCGAGACTTAAGTTTTCGATGAAAATTTTTAATTTTAAATAAATAAATAAATAAATCGTTTATTTCCATCATGATACAGAAACATCAATTTGATCTTGAACAAAACTTGATATCTACAAAATTTATGCCTACTACTAATTGAGAAGTTTACAAAAAGTACAAGATCAAGAACTGGCTATCCTAGCTAGATTTTTAGATCTGTGTTAAGGATAGCCAGCCCTCTCCCTCGAATAGCCAAAACTGTGCACAAGCACGTTTTTCAAAAATAAATAGCCTTAGGCATTATACAATACAATTACAACATTAATAGATAGTTTACACACTTTACATTATCTAATAACTGGTGTGTAATATGTGTGTGTTTGTGTGTGTGTTTTTGTGTGTGCGTGTGTGTGAGTGTGTGTGAGTGTGTGTGTGTGTGTGTGTGTGTGTGTGTGTGTGTGTGTGTGTATGTGTGTGTGTGTGTGTGTGTGTGTGTGTGTTTGAGTGTGTGGGTGTATGTTTGTGTTCAGTGTGGATGCGTGCGTGTGTTTTATAAAAAATTATAATATGAACGAATAACTGCAAGTGAATTATTATATACGTATCAGATTGTAAGGAAGTCTTCTATTTCTTCATAAGATTTACCCAGCAAGAATGATGTTACTAGTTTTTTGCACTGAGTAAGTGGGAGATTATAAATGGGTAATTTTGCATTAAGCTTGTTGTACAAGAATGGGCCAAGATAGTAAAAAAAGCGCTTTGTGAATGCTAATTTAGGCACATGCAAGGTACAAATCTTGTTTTTGCGACGCCCCTCAATAGGTCGAAACGGAGTCACCTTGTGCTGATACAGAATCACATTAAGAATAAACAGCTTTCTAACACTAAGGACGCCACAGTCTTTGTACAACAAAGTGGTAGGGAAGAGTATCGGTCTAAACGTTGACACTTTTAGTATGGCTCGTTGGGCAATTTCAAGGGGCTTTAGTGTAGTTTTAGCGGTGCCTCCCCAACAAGTTATGCAGTATTGAATGATGGATTGGCACAAAGCAAAATAAACATTACGGATTACGAGTGGATTTGCAACGTTTCGTAGATATTTGAAAATAAAAATCAATTTACGGACCCTGTTTTAAGTAGATCGATATGGTTTTTAAAATTTAAGTTTTGATCTAAAACAATGCCTAGATATTTAATTTTATCAGTAGAAGCTATAGACTCACAGTTACAATTTGAACTAAGCCTATCAGAGCAAGAATGAACTTTAAGAGTTACCGGAGTCTCAGGTTGTGAAGCATTTCATACTGAATAGGTCATAAGTTAAGTTTTTGAGATGTTCAAAGTTAAAGAGTGCGATCGTAGCCAGTTGTTAATAGAGTTGACTCCAAGTTGAGCAGCTTCTTCAAGATCAGACCAAGAATTAGCATAGAAGGTGATGGCAGTATCATCGGCGAAGGAGACTATTTGGGCATTTTTAATACGGAGATTGCAAAGATCATTTATGAAGATTAGAAAAAGTGTTGGGCCAAGAATACTACCTAGTGGGACGCCATACGATATTGGTAGCTCATCACTCAAGTTGTTATCGATTTTGGTCATTTGCGTTCGACCAGAAAGGTAACTGCAGAAGAAATTTAGTTGATTGCCACGTACACCTATTTTTTCTAGCTTATTTAAGAGAGTGGGAACAGGAACTGTGTCGAAGTCTTTAGCAAGATCCAAAAAAACTGTAAGGACTTTGTGACCATTATTCAAGAGGCTAATGATATGGTCTGTTAATTCTAAAACAGCATCATTAGTACTTCTTCTTTTCCTAAATCCAAATTGTTGTCTAGAAATTAATTTGAAGTGCTCCAGATAAAGAACAAGTCGATTGCAAACCAATCGCTCAAGTACTTTTGACAAGGCTGGGAGTATAGCAATAGGTCGGTAATTGTTAATTGATTTAGCGTCACCACTTTTGTAGATTGGAATAATTATCGCCTTTTTGAGGGCCGTTGGGAACAGTCCTATCGCAAAACTTAAATTGAAAATATGACACAGAATAGGGGCCAAAATTTGGGAATACCTTTTTAATATTATTGAGGAAATCCCGTCCCATCCAGTAGCGGCGTTAGTTTTTAGAGATTTAATAATAGAATTTATTTCATCAGTCTCAGTAGGTTCTAAAACAAAAGAGGACAAAGAATTTATTGAAGTGTAATCTGTAGAAAAACTTGTACTGGGTAAATTTTGCTTTATTTTGTCAGCGAGATCTTTACCTATATTTACAAAAAAAGTATTAGCATTGTTACAAGACTGTAGTGCAGAACAGTCATTGGACAACAATTGAGTACTATTTTGTTTTTGTTTTGAAGTAAAGCATATTTTTTTAATCGGATCCCACAACTGCTTTTTATTATTTCCTGCTCTGTTTATTTCTTGAGAATCATAAAGCTGTTTTGCTTTTTTTAAAATTTTAGAACAGAAATTTCTGTACCGTTTATAAGTTACTTTGAGGATTTCATTTTCTGGAGATTGTTTTACTTTTTTGTGCATCGAGTCTCTGTTTCGCATACATCTTAATAGACCTTCTGTGATCCAGGGTTTCAAGATCCTCTTTTTGCTTGACACCCTTGAAACAGCCGTGTTTTCACTGATAGCTTGAGACAGAGATCTAATAAGACAGTCAGTTGCTATATCAGGACAAACTATTTTATAAATATAGGACAAATTCAATTTATCAATAGTAATATCTAAAGTTTCATAATTAACTTTTGTGACTGTACGGATTGTTGGAGATGAATAAACTTGTTTAGGAAGACTAATTAGGGTTGAGAAATGGTCAGTTATAGTGGTATCTAATATAAGTGTTAAAGATGGTAATCTAGAGCGTATTATAACGTGGTCTAGACAGTTATTTCCACGAGTTGGAGTTGTGTGGGCTGGTAGATATCCATAAAAAGCAAGGGTATTTAGGTAGTCCTGAGAGCTCGAAACTAGAGAACCGGGCTTTATATCTAAGTTTAAATCGCCTGTGATCACTACTGTTTTAAAACCACTAAGTGAGGAAAGTATATTACTAAGAGAAAGAATAAACGTATCAATGTTACCACTTGAAGGAGATCGATAAATACTAAGAATAGCTATATCACAACTCAATTTAATGATTAGTCCTGAAGCAGAGAATTGAAAATCTGGCTCTTCAATAGTATGGCTAATGTCAGAACTCACAAAAACAACAACACCGTCACTCTGGTTTAAATTTTAGGAAACGGTTATCAGTATTATTGAATAGATACCTATAGATTTAATGCATGAAGAAAATGATAAAATTTGATATAATAGTTAATAAAAATTGACAAATATTTATAATCATTGATTTATCGATAGTTCATCAACTATATGGCGCGTTTTCGATCGGAGGCACCGGTTGACCTGAAGTGATGCTGTGACCGCGCGCTCTCCGCCCTCTATCTCGAAAACGGTTCACCGTATAAAAAAAAATTTTTGACAAAATTTGTAGAGAATTTTGTATTCTACAATATTGGTAATAAATACAAATAGAATAAAACCCATAGGAAATGAGATATTTACAAAAAAAGCACAAAAAACCGATTTTTGTGACCTTTGACCTTGAAATTTAATAGTTGCGCATACCCTACCATATGTAGGTTTTGAGACAACTTTTAGGGTGTCAATATACAAGTATTTACAGACTTACAGCTGGGTATCTCGAATTCCGAGGTGAACTTACTATAATGACTGGACTATTGGGTACTATGCCACACTGCGGTGGCTTGGATGGGGTTTTAGATTTTAATTAGTTTTTATTTTAGTTTTAATTTTAGAATTAAATTTAGGTTTTTGTATAAATTCATTTTAGTATTTCTATCGTAGGGTATCGTATTAAACAAGTATAAATTAAAAAAAAAATTTAAATACTAATATTATTATAATACATAATATTATAAAGTTTTATTATTTAAAATATTCGTATAGAAAATAAGTTTAGCTAATATAATGTTCTTAATTGGACAACCACAGCTAATAACGAAAACAGTTGTTGATGGGAAGTGAATTTAAAATTAGTAGCCATTCACATAAATTGCCAGCAAAACATTTGGAATGTTTATCAATAAGATTAGTTAGGAGAGTCATAAATGGTAGACCGTTAGTTCGCCGACGAAACTGCGGTTATTTATAGTGATGAATCTTTGAGACAACGATATGTACTGATACCTGCCTACACTTTATCATACCTAGTGGAATTTTATCTTCCAAGATGCAATAAATATACATTCAATAGAATGATCATTATTTTAGGCAAACTGAGTCACAAATAAAATTATTGTAGGTACTTAGTTAATAGTCAAGTTAACAATTTTGTTAATTTTGCCGAAGTGCAAGATTGTATATTTAAAATTACCTTTGGAAACGTTTATTTTTCTGGGATAAGACATAATATCATGTCACTCTCCAATATGGTGCTTAGCTATATCCATCCAAAAAATCAAGTCGATCCTTTGTTGCGTGATTGAAAGACAAAAGAACAAACAAACACACTTCCGCATTCATAGTATTAGGAGGAATATCAGTAATTTAAGAAATTATAAATAAAATACTCATGTGTTAAATCGATTTAATTTATTCGATTCAATCGATCTATTCTTAAATAAAGTCGATTGTAATAAGAAATCGAATCGGCCGTCGTCGTTAAAAAACGTATTAGGCCGTCACTAACACGAGCTGCCAAAAGTAAAATAAATGGTTGGAACAAATAATAATATAATGAAATTTAAGAAAATAATGAATTCAATAAACCTCAATAGCCCATCGGTTAAAAGTGCGGACTGAAAACTGAAAGATCGCAAGTTCGATCCCCACCCGTTCCACTATTGTCGTACCCACTCCTAAAATAAATTATACCTTATGTGGTTTTGAAAAATATTTGCAAAGTTTATTTAGAGAAATAACTTAAAATGGTTTTAAAGCATAAATAAAATGAAATTGTCAGGCTGCAGTACCTAAAATGTCAGTGACTTGATGTCATCTTCAATTTAATCACCGTTGTTACGCGATGTATTCCAAGTTCACATTAAGTGCTAAGACATATCCTAGCTTTTATTGCAAAGCACTTCAATAAAATATATATTAAGCACATTATTTGCGGATGTTGCAGCGATATCAAAACACTAAAACCAACTAGAACCTGCGTAATTAAATACTGAAAATAGCGAAAACTATAAATACTTTTCAATATTATATTTGTCCATAGCAGTAAATAAAAAGGTATTGCCTACTCGATAGATACTTTTCAATATTAACTAAAAAAGTGGATGACTGTACTCGTTATTATAAATATAAAAGTCTCAATAGCGCAGTGGTTTAGGCGCGAACTGAAACCGTAAAATTGACGGTTCAAATCCCACCCGTAACACTATTGTCTTACCCACTCTAAGCAGAAGCTTTTATGTTAAGTTCGAGGAGAAAGGAGTATATAAAAAAATATTTTAACAGCTTAGCAGCATATAACAGTCATCATCATCATCATCAGCAACCCATCAACGGCTCACTACTGAGCGCAGGTCTCCTCTCAGAGAAGTGTTATAGGTCCACCATGCTGGCCCAATGCAAATTGGCAGACTTCACACACCTTCGAGAACATTAAAAAGAACTCCCAGGTGTGCAGGTTTCCTCACGATGTTTTCCTTCACCGTTGAAGCAAGTGATAATTAATTTCTTAAACGCACATAACTTAGAAAAGTCAGAGGTACGTGCCCGGGATCGAACCTGCGACTCCCCGAATAGGAGACCGCAGTACTTACCACAAGGCTATCACTGCTTCTATCATATAACAGTACATACAGCTTATTTACGCATGTAAGAGAAAGAAAAGATTTATTTCTATGAAGAGATAGATACCTTGTACTAGATACAGTGAATATGTCCATAGTAGGTCGTAATACCGGAAATCAAGTTCGATTTTTTATAAAGCGATTAAAAATTAATTCGAACATCAATCAACACTGTTATAAAATTATCTGCATACATTATTTAAAATTTAAATAATGTTCGTCGTTATCTGGAAGGCATAAATTAAAAACTATAGCTTGTTAGGCAAATAATAATTTACTCAGTAAAGTGTAAACCTAATGCCAAGGTAAAGAGAACTGATCTCTAAGAGGTCTCTTTTACCTTTTACCCAACAACCCAGAGCCAAAAGGATGATTTTAGCTATGTATGTATGTATGTTTGTAATACCCGATCACATTATCTGTGCACCTGGCGTTCATGACGTCATGTCGGCGCTCCAGTACGGTGTACGGTGTAATACTGTGGTAATACTGTGGTAATACTGATGCATTGGGGCGAGCGCGGGAAGGTGCAGGGGGAGTGGGAGGGTCATCGCATTCCAGCGAAGTGCACAGATATTGTTACTGTGTTAAATTCACGTATGTTCTACCGTAACACTTAAACTACTGAGCTGCCCCCTTAGCCAAGTTACACGTCGTTGTATCTATTCTCTTTCTACGATCGTTAACGCTTGAAGGTTTTGCTAGGGCTAGACTAGATGGCGCTGCAGCTGATCAAAGACAGAAGTGTGTTGATTATATTTCGCGCATTTTGTATTATAAATGTTTTTTTAGCATTTAAAATGCATAAATTATTCACTGCAGTGTCAATTTAAAATGCACACTATAGTCAATTAGATAATTTTATTATTGCATTGTTTGAGTTTCCAAATCGCAAACTAGATGGCGCTGTAGCCCTAACCAAATCAAGCGTTAACGATCATAGAAAGATAATAGAAACGATCCAATGTTACTTGGCTAAGGGGGCTGCCCCTCTAGGCAAGTTACACTTCATTGTATCTATATCGTTGACGCTTGAAGTTTAGGCTGGGGCTAGACTAGATGGCGCTACAGCTGATCAAAGACAGAAGTGTATTGATAATATTTCGCGGCATTTTGTATTATAAATGTTTTTTAGCATTTAAAATGCATAAATTATTCACTGTAGTTTCCATTAAAATGAACACTATAGTAAATTAGATAATTTAAGCGGCATCTAGTTTGAAACTCGAACAAGGTACGTACCTTGTTTGAGTTTCAAAATCACAAACTAGATGGCGCTTAAATTATTTAATAGTAAAATGTAGTGTGCATTTTAATAGACACTACAGTGAATAATTTATGCATTTTAAATGCTAAAAAAACATTTATAATACAAAATGCCGCGAAATATTATCAATACACTTCTGTATTTGATCAGCCATAGTGCCATCTAGTCCAGCCCTAACCAAAACTTCAAGCGTCAACGATCGTAGAAAGAGAATAGATACAACGAAGTGTAACTTGGCTAGGGGGCTGGATTGGTGAATAGATGTCAATCGATTCGTTATTATGGTCCGGATGACATAGGCTGCATTTATACGAAATGAATTGAAATTAATTGAAAATGAATATGACGGATGTTACATCCAATTTTCCGCAGTCAGGTTACAGTTTTTAAACTTTTTACAAGTATCGCTATGGTTACCAAGGATTTACTATTTACTGTAGCTACTGCATTTTTATGTTATTTTTCTTAGGGGTAAAATTTAATTGTACAAATTGATGTTTCTTCGGGCTTTAATGAAGAACATTAGCATGTGCGAGTTGCTATCTTGATGCGTATCTACTCATACCATCTTCGGTGACTATTTATTATTTTCCAAATAAGGCGCCATTACTGGGAACTTTTTCACGATTTATAATCCTCATTTAGTAATATTATACAGCCTAACTATTCGATTCTTCGCTATAATATTTGACCGAGCGAAGCGAGGTCTCTGAGTTAACTAGAGCGATTTGCACTTGTCCGTCCGTCCGTCCGTCCGTCCGTCCGTCCGTCCGTCCGTCTGTCAGCGCCTTATAACTTTTGAATTACTGAACGTAATTACTTCAAATTTAGATATAATATGTAAACCGATGGCCTCCAGCCGAAAATGGCTTAAAAAGTTATAAAAATCTTTATTTCAGGGGGGCTCTCATAGAAGACATAGAAGAAGATAGAAGATAGAAGCGAATGCGAAGTAAAAAAAAAAATATCGCGTTTCATAAAATTGTTACGTATCATTTTAAAGATAATTTTGAACTGAGTACAAAAATATTTTTTTTTTAATTTTTCCCTTAAAATTGACAAAATGGGGGGCTTTCAAAGTGGCGATTTTATACGCTCGCTTGAAGACGCTCTCTAGGAAAATCCGCTATGGATTTTCAAACTGATTTTATTTTTTTAGGTCACTTATATCCTGTACTTGAACAACAAATACTAAAATTATATGAATATTATAAAGAAACGAGATTATTTAATTTTTAATGGGCATCAGTAATTCATATAGCATCAACATAGCTTCACAATAATGCTAATAGATGGCGCAGTCAGTAACTATTCCCATGGAACTACGAGTTACGACTACGACCTATCCCAAGAACAGTTTTGCGTCGACCATTATTATTTAGTTACTTATTATAATACAATAATTGTATTGTAAATTTTTTTGTACCATATTATTCAATTAAAATTATTTTTTAGTTAAATTTTAGTTAAATATTGTATATTTTCTATTCGCGTCGATAGATGACGATTTGTACAGATGCCCGTAACCCGGTTTCACTCGTTAGTACCTACATAATAATTCAATGTTTTCACTAACGTTCCCTAACCTTTACGGGCTACCTATAAGTTAGGTGATTGATGTTTTCTGTCAACTTATTTATCACGATCCTGTACGGGACACCTAAAAGGATATTGGGACGGATGTTAGGACTTAGGATTGTATTTAGGAGCTACCTACGTTAAGAGACTCCTACTTAGGGGATGATTTAGGTATGTTTGGTGAAAACGGGCATAATAATAATGTCAGTTTTGGTTATCATGTATCGATTGAATGAATAATCATGGGATACCGTTACCGCGAGGTCTCAGTTCGGGGCGAACCACTAGTTTTTATAAGTTTTTATACAATTGCTATTTAATATATAACCTAAAAAAATACTTGTTTTAAATACAAATAAAATCAAAGACGGCTGAGCTGAGATAACTTGTGCGGTGCGGTGTGCCTGGGCGAGTCTTTTAAAGTCTGCTAAGAGAAAGTTAGCACGCCCTGTTATGGCGGCATTTCTCATTCCTCAGAACCTTTTCCCCTTATTACACGAGTTAAATCTGTCTCCTTCGTAGTTACTATTTATTATAGCAATAACAAATTTATTTGAACCAAAAATTAGGATACCTTTTCTGTGTTACGTCATTGATGAAGTTTTTTTAACTTCATTCGTTATAATTAAATTATGTATTAGTAAAAACCATTTGTCACCACCTATATGCGTTTAATAAACTTGAAATCCTACTACTATTTATGTATACAGGGTTAATTTTAAAATCCCAAAAACCTTCTACGGGCAACTTTTATGCATCAAAGTAAACAACTTTTGTTCCACGACTTTTTAAAATTCAAAAAAAAAAAGTTTTTTTCATACATAAATTAATATTAATATTTAATTTGAAATTTAGAAAAAATCATCAAAATTGAAGTGTGTTTTTGTTGGTTAGTTTGTTTGTCGGCTTATCTTAATCCTCCTCCTGTGGCAACTCTAATAAATAGTTGTATTTTTGCAAGAATTTTGAAGTTTTACCTCTGTACGGATATCATGTGCCAGATCTTCTCGGAGACGGTGGTATCCAAAAATTTTATTAATTAGTATTATAAACTACCTGAATAGATAGTGAAATACATATTAAATAATATACTCACTTTATAACTAATGGTGTGTGTTTATAGCCGCTCCTTCCATTATATAAATAAATTTAAGGGGGTCACGACCCTAAGCAATAGAATAGAATAGAATAGAATTGAATAGAATAGAAATGTTTTTTATTCAAATAAACTTTTTTACAAGTGCTTTCGAATCGTCGATGAGTCTACCACCAATGAAGAATACGATACAGAGAGTGTGTGGGCAGTTAACAGATATTTAATTGATATTTATGAAAGTTCCTGTAACGTGTGAGTGAAATAAATAATGATAAAGTATGGAGCAGTTCGGTCTAGTAGACGAGACATTTCAAGAGTCAAGAATGACCTCTTCCTCTCGGCTCGATGGCGCGCAAGGTCACGATCGCGCGTGCGTTTGAATCGTGACCCGCTCGCATACTATACCGCACTCCACAACAATACCAATAACACGCCATGCCAAATGAGCCTAGAGTTCATTATCATTTGTAACACTCCTTTGACAGTACCTCATACAGTCATGTTACGTTGCTGGTAGCGTTCATTACGTCTCTGTACATTACGTTGCACTTCAAAATTTCGCGTACAGCTTCTAGCCTCTTACAGAATATCTAATTCAGGTTCAAAGCGTTTCGCCGTCCGCCTGTGCCGCAGTGTGCCGAAAAGCGAAGCCTTGAGGTCATGCTTAGACCAATTCGCAAGCTTTGCATAATCCTTGACAGCTTTTAATGTTACTTACTTTTTACCGACTTCAAAAAGTATATCAAGATTGTATTTATGTTTCGTCGATACCGTTCAATATTTTTGCAACTAGCTGATACCCGCGACTTCGTCCACGTGGATTTAGTTTTTTTAAATCCCTCGTGGAACTCTGTTTGGTTTTCCGGGATAAAAAGTATAGTATAACATACATACATACATACATACATACATAAATGCCGCCTAATTAAAAGATAAATATGTGAAAAGTAGCATCCTAATATCCCGCAGGAACCGTTTGTTTTCCCAGGATAAAAAGTAGCCTTTGTCATTTTGCAGGCCCTTAACTTCACCTGTGCAAAAAATCACGTCAATCTAAAACGCCATTGCGCGTATTTTGAAGGACAAATGCGTAAAAAATAGCGATGCTATCCCGTAGGAACTGTTTGCTTTTCCGGGATAAAAAGTAGCCTATGTGCTATTCCAGACTATAATCTATGTCTGTACCAAATTTCAGCAAAATCGGTTCATTCGTTGTCGCGTTAAAGAGTAACAAACATCCATCCATCCATACATCCATCCTCACAAACTTTCGCATTTATAATATTACTAGCTGACTAGCTGATGCCCGCGACTTCGTACGCATGGAAAAAGTTTTAAAAATTGCTTTTTCGTTGCACTACGCCAGTATCTAGTCCGTACTACGTGGTATAGAGCTACAATAGCAACCCACAATCGACATTTTCTTCAGCCGGTACCCAGCAGCATAAAGAATGAGGAATTGGTACCTACTTGGAGTTCAATGATGTAGCCCAGTGGTGTAACAATGGGGGGAGGGTGATTCCTAAACCAAATCGAACGATTGTGAAATTAGGTGAATAGATTGATGTCATCTAAGAATACAAAGCTACTGTACGAAGTTTTTGTAAAAGCAAAACGGAAGCTCGAATTTTTTTTACGGCAGCTTGCCACTGCGTAGTTCATACTTGGTACCCATTACCCATTTAGGTGAGCAGGACCCAGCACCAGCAGAATTCGTCCAGTTACAGTTTTATTATACGTATAGTTTAATAATATAAATAATATAAAGTATATAAAGTATAGTATAGTATAAAGTATATAAAGTATGAATATATAAAGTATAGTTTAATAATAGCGACATACATACATACATACATACATGCATACATACATACATACATAATAGCCGCGTAATCCTACTAATATTATAAATGCAAAAGTTTGTGAGGATGTTTGGATGGATGGATGGATGTTTGTTACTCTATAACTCCACAACGAATTAACCGATTTGGCTGAAATTTGGGAATGGAGGTAGCTCATATTCAGGATTAACACATAGGCTTAAAAAAATAGTTTATTTTTTGGACCAAATTTTTAATTAGTTGTAGTAGTACAAGTAGTAGTAGGTATTTATTTAGATAAGTTGGCGGTACGAAATTTGCCGGGTCAGCTAGTTAAAAGATAAATACGTGTAAAGTAGCATGCGGAAATCCCGCAGGAACTGTTTGGTTTACCGGGATATAAAGCAGCCTTTGTCACTTTTCAGGTCCTCAACTATGACTATCAAAAAAACCATGTCAATCTGTAACTACGTTGGCGCATAATTGAAGGATTAATATGTGAAAAGTAGCATACGAATATCCCGCGGGAACTGTTTGTTTTTCCGGGATTATAAGTAGACTTTGTCACCTTTCAAGTCCTCAACTATGCCTATCCAATAAACCACGTCAATCTGTAACTCCGTTTTGAAGGATAAATATGTGAAAAGTAGCATACTAATATCCCGCAGGAACCGTTTGTTTTCCCGGGATAAAAAATAGCCTTTGTCATTTTTCAGGCCCTTTTCTTCACCTGTGCAAAATAATCACGTCAATCTAAAACTCCATTGCGCGTATTTTGAAGGACAAATGCGTAAAAAATAGCGATGCTGTCCCGCAGGAACTGTTTGCTTTTCCGGGATAAAAACGTAGCCTATGTGCTATTCCAGACTATAATCTATGTCTGTGCCAAATTTCAGCCAAATCGGTTCATTCGTTGTCGCGTTAAAGAGTAACAAACATCCATTCATCCATCAATCCATATATCCATCCTCACAAACTTTCGCATTTATAATATAAGTAGGAGGAAGTGGGATAGTAGGATAGGTAGTAAGAACATACATACATACATACATACATACATACATACATACATCCTACTAATATTATAAATGCGAAAGTTTGTGAGGATGGATGTATGGATGTTTGGATGGACATACATACATACATACATACATACATACATACATACATACATACATACATACATACATACATACATACATACATACATACATACATACATACATACATACATACATACATACATACATACATACATACATACATACATACATACATACATACATACATACATACATACATACATACATACATACATACATACATACATACATACATACATACATACATACATACATACATACATACATACATACATACATACATACATACATACATACATACATACATACATACATACATACATACATACATACATACATACATACATACATACATACATACATACATACATACATACATACATACATACATACATACATACATACATACATACATACATACATACATACATACATACATACATACATACATACATACATACATACATACATACATACATACATACATACATACATACATACATACATACATACATACATACATACATACATACATACATACATACATACATACATACATACATACATACATACATACATACATACATACATACATACATACATACATACATACATACATACATACATACATACATACATACATACATACATACATACATACATACATACATACATACATACATACATACATACATACATACATACATACATACATACATACATACATACATACATACATACATACATACATACATACATACATACATACATACATACATACATACATACATACATACATACATACATACATACATACATACATACATACATACATACATACATACATACATACATACATACATACATACATACATACATACATACATACATACATACATACATAAATGCCGCGTAATTAAAAGATAAATATGTGAAAAGTAGCATACTAATATCCCGCAGGAACCGTTTGTTTTCCCGGGATAAAAAGTAGCCTTTGTCATTTTTCAGGCCCTTAACTTCACCTGTGCAAAAAAATCACGTAAATCTAAAACTCCATTGCGCGTATTTTGAAGGACAAATGCGTAAAAAATAGCGATGCTATCCCGCAGGAACTGTTTGCTTTTCCGGGATAAAAGTAGCCTATGTGCTATTCCAGACTATAATCTATGTCTGTGCCAAATTTCAGCAAAATCGGTTCATTCGTTGTCGCGTTAAAGAGTAACAAACATCCATCCATCCAAACATCCATACATCCATCCTCACAAACTTTCGCATTTATAATATTAGTAGGATAGTTTTAGTAGTAGGAAGTAGGATAATGAACACATTTTAGTTTATTTTATTTATAGCTTAAGCCTTGAAGGTGGCTCTCTATATTTTGGTAAGAATTTGATTAAAATCTTAGGAAATAGAGGACACACAATCCTATTGACATTCCTATTGTCATTTTAATCTACTTATATCCAAGGAAAGAATCCAAGGAAGCAATAATAACATATAACCTATATCCAAGGAGATAGGAGTCCCTTCATGGACAACAAGTAATCGTTCGTTATTAATAGTATTATTAACAATGTAGTATAACCAGCATAGCATCAGAGCTGTTGCTGATATTACGATGCATTTAACAAAGCCTCAAAGAGTTAAACTATAGTTACGTATCCTGACATCTAAGCCAATCTCGTGTATATTATTTTAAGTAGGGCGATTATGGTATTTATTTTACGTACATATTGAGAAATTAACTGGATATCCTATACGGCTTTTGCAATTAACGCAGTTCTTTGCAAGTTTATGTAGATAGAAAGCGGTTGGAAGTAACGGTTAATTGCCTGGTACCTTATATGATGGTAGAAGAGCTGACCAAGAATGGGATACATTATTCAAAGGGATCATTTACATCGCAGCGCGGTGGAGACGTGGCGGATCGCGACTCCTTGTACGTAGTCGGTGGAACGCTCGGCACTCACTGTGCCACGCAAAAAACATACCATATCGTCCGAGTTTTTCTTTTTTGATATACGTATAAACAGTAAACTACTAATATTATAAATGCAAAAGTTTGTGAGGATGTTTGGATGGATGGATGGATGTTTGTTACTCTATAACTCCACAACGAATTAACCGATTTGGCTGAAATTTGGGAATGGAGGTAGCTCATATTCAGGATTAACACATAGGCTTAAAAAAATAGTTTATTTTTTGGACCAAATTTTTAATTAGTTGTAGTAGTACAAGTAGTAGTAGGTATTTATTTAGATAAGTTGGCGGTACGAAATTTGCCGGGTCAGCTAGTTAAAAGATAAATACGTGTAAAGTAGCATGCGGAAATCCCGCAGGAACTGTTTGGTTTACCGGGATATAAAGCAGCCTTTGTCACTTTTCAGGTCCTCAACTATGACTATCAAAAAAACCATGTCAATCTGTAACTACGTTGGCGCATAATTGAAGGATTAATATGTGAAAAGTAGCATACGAATATCCCGCGGGAACTGTTTGTTTTTCCGGGATTATAAGTAGACTTTGTCACCTTTCAAGTCCTCAACTATGCCTATCCAATAAACCACGTCAATCTGTAACTCCGTTTTGAAGGATAAATATGTGAAAAGTAGCATACTAATATCCCGCAGGAACCGTTTGTTTTCCCGGGATAAAAAATAGCCTTTGTCATTTTTCAGGCCCTTTTCTTCACCTGTGCAAAATAATCACGTCAATCTAAAACTCCATTGCGCGTATTTTGAAGGACAAATGCGTAAAAAATAGCGATGCTGTCCCGCAGGAACTGTTTGCTTTTCCGGGATAAAAACGTAGCCTATGTGCTATTCCAGACTATAATCTATGTCTGTGCCAAATTTCAGCCAAATCGGTTCATTCGTTGTCGCGTTAAAGAGTAACAAACATCCATTCATCCATCAATCCATATATCCATCCTCACAAACTTTCGCATTTATAATATAAGTAGGAGGAAGTGGGATAGTAGGATAGGTAGTAAGAACATACATACATACATACATACATACATACATACATACATCCTACTAATATTATAAATGCGAAAGTTTGTGAGGATGGATGTATGGATGTTTGGATGGACATACATACATACATACATACATACATACATACATACATACATACATACATACATACATACATACATACATACATACATACATACATACATACATACATACATACATACATACATACATACATACATACATACATACATACATACATACATACATACATACATACATACATACATACATACATACATACATACATACATACATACATACATACATACATACATACATACATACATACATACATACATACATACATACATACATACATACATACATACATACATACATACATACATACATACATACATACATACATACATACATACATACATACATACATACATACATACATACATACATACATACATACATACATACATACATACATACATACATACATACATACATACATACATACATACATACATACATACATACATACATACATACATACATACATACATACATACATACATACATACATACATACATACATACATACATACATAAATGCCGCGTAATTAAAAGATAAATATGTGAAAAGTAGCATACTAATATCCCGCAGGAACCGTTTGTTTTCCCGGGATAAAAAGTAGCCTTTGTCATTTTTCAGGCCCTTAACTTCACCTGTGCAAAAAAATCACGTAAATCTAAAACTCCATTGCGCGTATTTTGAAGGACAAATGCGTAAAAAATAGCGATGCTATCCCGCAGGAACTGTTTGCTTTTCCGGGATAAAAGTAGCCTATGTGCTATTCCAGACTATAATCTATGTCTGTGCCAAATTTCAGCAAAATCGGTTCATTCGTTGTCGCGTTAAAGAGTAACAAACATCCATCCATCCAAACATCCATACATCCATCCTCACAAACTTTCGCATTTATAATATTAGTAGGATAGTTTTAGTAGTAGGAAGTAGGATAATGAACACATTTTAGTTTATTTTATTTATAGCTTAAGCCTTGAAGGTGGCTCTCTATATTTTGGTAAGAATTTGATTAAAATCTTAGGAAATAGAGGACACACAATCCTATTGACATTCCTATTGTCATTTTAATCTACTTATATCCAAGGAAAGAATCCAAGGAAGCAATAATAACATATAACCTATATCCAAGGAGATAGGAGTCCCTTCATGGACAACAAGTAATCGTTCGTTATTAATAGTATTATTAACAATGTAGTATAACCAGCATAGCATCAGAGCTGTTGCTGATATTACGATGCATTTAACAAAGCCTCAAAGAGTTAAACTATAGTTACGTATCCTGACATCTAAGCCAATCTCGTGTATATTATTTTAAGTAGGGCGATTATGGTATTTATTTTACGTACATATTGAGAAATTAACTGGATATCCTATACGGCTTTTGCAATTAACGCAGTTCTTTGCAAGTTTATGTAGATAGAAAGCGGTTGGAAGTAACGGTTAATTGCCTGGTACCTTATATGATGGTAGAAGAGCTGACCAAGAATGGGATACATTATTCAAAGGGATCATTTACATCGCAGCGCGGTGGAGACGTGGCGGATCGCGACTCCTTGTACGTAGTCGGTGGAACGCTCGGCACTCACTGTGCCACGCAAAAAACATACCATATCGTCCGAGTTTTTCTTTTTTGATATACGTATAAACAGTAAATTCTTCGAGTTGGTACTTACAGAAACTGTCCTTGCATAGCGTTCAATAAAAAATATAAGACAATTATGAGATGCCGAGATATAATTTATCCCACGTACACCAAAATCCTTCACTCCAAACAATAAAAGGTTAGAGCTATTTTTTGTCGAGTCGCATAAACCTGACCATCTGAGCTATGAACGAGGGCTAATTAACTATGTTACTATTGTGCCTCACTTAACGAAGTAGGTACAGGTAGGTAGGTCCTACATAAGCTCGGATGAATAAAAAGCGCATTCTCGTTCGGTTCTCGATTTAAAAATAATTGAAGTATTGTTATTGGAATTGCAGTAGCCGATATCGATTAAGTGCTATAATTACATCGGCATCCGAAAACACTGGTGCGACGTGAGTGAGAGGCGCGCCCTTGTGTCGCGCAGGCGCTCCTGCCGCGGCGACGGCGGCGCTGTCGGCGGCCCGTCCACGCACCCCGAGCTGTGAATGTGCAGAGTGCAGCCTAGGGCCGAAACAGATTTGACGGAGTTGGACCAAGTTCACACGATATTATACTATGCAACTTGCAAATACAATATTGTACTGTAAGTTATTTTTCAGGATAAACTTTACCGAAAACATAGTGGCGTATACTTGAGCCATAGAACCAAGAATCACACGTCGATAGGACTGCAAACTTTTTGCATGTAAAATGTATCCTGCCTAAATGTCGCGTATCTTTGATGTATAACGCATAAACATCCCACTAATCGTAAATGCGAAAGTGTGTTTGTTTTTTAGTTTCTTGGTTGATTGGTTTGTCCTTCAATCACGCACTAATGGAGCAACGGATCGACGAGATTTTTTAGAACAGAGTTCTGCGAGAGTTGAACACCTTGAGAATGAGATAGAGTAACAGAACAACAAAAAAATAAAAGGCTCACACGGGATTTAAAAAAACTGAACTCCACGCGGATAAAATCGCGGGCAAAAGCTAGTACCTTAATTCAAATATCTCACACCGTACAAATTTGACTGAAGATGCGTTACAAGGTCTGGCATCTACAGGCATCTATTTCGTTTCAGCTGGCTGAATATGTTACTATCTAGGATTATTTTCTTTTTCCAAAATAGCTATTACGAACTTCTATTTGTTTCGTTTTAATCACGAAACATGCACCGCGTATCACCAATATGAACTGAATATTAACATTGATAGTGTGGCTACAGTACATTACGCAACGGAAGCATCGGCGACGAAAATTCCGTCAGATGTGCTTCAGCCCTACACATAATTATGAACATTGACTTGGGCAGATACTAAGGTATAAAGTATAAATAGCACCTCGAACATTTTGCAACCCACTTATTGTGACGAGCTTTTTTAACGCAAATTAAATCATAAATGTATAGCGCAGCATTACGTGCTTAAGAAAAATTTAACATAAAATAAGCATTAAGCGTCATATAGTTACAAAATGTTACAGTAAAACTTTAGCTATACAAATCGTGCCCGGGTGGAAGGAATGCTGGCTATTTACCAATAATCTATTATTTAACACTACGGTACGTAGGTATCAATCCTTAGCGATTGCCACAATCTTAAAATCAATCAAATAAAACCGGCCAAGTGCGAGTCGGACTCGCGCACCGAGGGTTCCATACTCCAAAAGTAAAAGTAAAACGATAATATTATATTAATTTGCATAATTATCGTTAACTTTGTTTGTAGAGGTTTATTGTTAATATAAAAAAAACTATGCTAGTTAGAGCGTTGATTTTATTTTTCCTGTAAAGTATACATAAACCTCTATTGAACATAATTATTTCAGATTTTTCGATTGGTAAACTTCGGAGATAAGGGGGGGGAACGGTATTTTTTTCGACATTTTGGCCGATTAATCAAAAACTATCAAACTATCGACTAATCAATACCTAGAAATAAATAAAAAACTGTTTTAAAATGCACAAATAAAGGCCTTTCATATGATACCCCACTCGGTATTGTTATCTTACTTTGAAATTTCAAACCCCTGATTTTCCCCCTTTTTTAATTAAACTAAAATAATTTTCGCGTTGATTTTATTTTTCATGTAAAATATACATAAACCTCTATTGACCATAATTATTTCAGATTTTTCGATTGGTAAACTTCGGAGATAAGGGGGGGGGGGAACGGTATTTTTTTCGACATTTTGGCCGATTAATCAAAAACTATCAAACTATCGACTAATCAATACCTAGAAATAAATAAAAAACTGTTTTAAAATGCACAAATAAAGGCCTTTCATATGATACCCCACTCGGTATTGTTATCTTACCTTGAAATTTCAAACCCCCGATTTTCCCCCTTTTTTAATCAAACTAAAATAATTTTCGCGTTGCTTTTATTTTTCCTGTAAAATATACATAAACCTCTATTGACCAAAATTATTTCAGATTTTTCAATTGGTAAACTTCGGAGATAAGGGGGGGGAACGGTATTTATTTCGACATTTTGGCCGATTATTCAAAAACTATTATATATAGAAATAAATAAAAAACTGTTTTAGAATGCACAAGTAAAGTCTTTTCATATGATACCCCACTCGGTATATAGTTATCTTAGTTTGAAATTTCAAACTCCCGATTTTCCCCCTTTTTTTAATAAAACTAAAAATAATTTTCGACTTTTCTTTATTTCAATACTTTTGGGCCACTATTTTACACAACTATGCCAAATTTCATGTCGATAGCTTTAATAGTTACTGAAATAATCGACTGTGACAGACGGACGGACAGACGGACGGAGAAAGTCTCACCATAAGGGTTCCATTTTTACCATTTTGGTATGGAACCCTAAAAAGTAAGTAGGTCATTATTATGAGCGTATATTATGTAGGTACATCATAACTGCTATCCACAGTAAAAGCAATGAGTAGAAGTATATATTGCAGCTTTTATACCTACATATGAGAATAGTTATACTTACCTATAATTTTCCAGATGCACTGTTAGTTATGGAAAGGTCCAAACCGCAAAATCGGACATTCCTCTTAGCCTCAACTGCTTTGCAGTTATACCTATCAGTTGTTCTAAGTAACTAACTTATCATATTATGGTATCCTATTCCTGGTAGTTAGGTAGGTATACCAGCTATACCTCTAAGTAACCGGCTACTTATATTATAGATGTGGTAGTGTGTTTGTTTGTTAGTTTGTCCTTCAATCGCGTAATAACGGAGCAACGGATCGACTTGATCTTACTTTGCTTCTTTTATAGGAGAGTGAGATGTATTTTATATCGAGAAAATACGGGTTCCCGCGGGATAAGCGGGACTCCCAATCGAACAATAATATATATTTTAAGTATCTACTGATTATTTATTTATAATGAACTTAATAATTCATTTTGAATGACTATTAAATATAAAATCTGTATTCTAAGACAACATGAATATAAAATCGTTCGTGATTTTCCCATCTAAAAATTTAAAATTTAAATTACATACTTATGCCGAGATCAATTCAAACCATATTAACAAAAAACACAACGCAAAGGCTAATAGTAGAGAACAGATCGTTTTTCGTGACTGCATATTATGAATATTATGGATCATGAGCACTTAACTTAAAGTACCTTATTTTAAAACATTTTCTGCATTGTTTTTAATTATTGGCCTTTTTAGGGTTCCATACCAAAATGGTAAAAATGGAACCCTTATGGTGAGACTTTCTCCGTCCGTCTGTCCGTCCGTCTGTCACAGTCGATTATTTCAGTAACTATTAAAGCTATCGACATGAAATTTGGCATAGTTGTGTATAATAGTGGCCCAAAATCATTGGAATAAAGAAAAATCGAAAATTATTTTTAGTTTCAATAAAAAAAGGGGGAAAATCGGGGGGTTGAAATTTCAAAGTAAAATAACTATATCGAGTGGGGTATCATATGAAAGGCCTTTACTTGTGCATTCTAAAACAGTTTTTTATTTATTTCTATATATAATAGTTTTTGATTAATCGGCCAATATGTCGAAAAAAATACCGTTCCCCCCCCCCCCCCCTTATCTCCGAAGTTTACCAATCGAAAAATCTGAAATAATTATGTTCAATAGAGGTTTATGTATATTTTACAGGAAAAATAAAATGAACGCGAAAATTATTTTAGTACTAGTTCGCGGTCTCCACTCTAGAACTTTTCGGCCCCATCGGCCATCGCTTCTACGACAAGCATGGCCTGCCCACTGCCATTTCAGCTTGCTAATGGTTTGGGCTATGTCGGCGACCTTGGTTCTCTTGCGGATCTCTTCATTCCGAATCCTGTCCTTAAGAGAAACTCCTAACATAGCCCTCTCCATAGCTCTCTGAGTGACTTTAAATTTGTGGATCAAGCCTTTTGTTAGTGTCCACGTTTCAGCGCCATAAGTGAGGACGGGAAGGACACATTGATTGAAGACTTTCGTCTTCAGGCATTGAGGTATTGACGATGAGAAGACCCGACTTAATTTTCCAAATGCCGCCCAGCCCAGCCGTATCCTTCTGTTGGCTTCTTCGTCGAAATTGTTTCTACCCAGTTGTATGATCTGGCCAAGGTAGTTGTACTCTGAAACAATTTCGATTCCAACATTTTCGACGTTTACGGGTATCGGGACAACATGTTGATTGAACATAACCTTGGTTTTGTCCATGTTTATCCCAAGACCAACTCGTCTGGAAGAGCGGCTTAGGCTATTCAGCATCTGTTCCAGATCTTCTGGAGTCTCTGCCAGGATAACCACATCGTCGGCGAACCGCAGGTGTGAGATGTATTCGCCATTTATATTAAAGCCTCGTCCTGTCCAGTCCAGCGTTTTGAAGAGGTCTTCTAGAGCACTATTAAACAGTTTTGGGGATATTACATCCCCCTGTCTAACCCCCCTTCTCAAGTTTATTGGTTTTGTTTGCTGAGACTGTACTTGGACGGTCATTGACGCAGTATCGTAAATACATCGCAGCACCTCGATATAACGCCAATCGACTTGGCATCTCTGCAGTGACTCCAGAACAGCCCAAGTTTCGATAGAGTCGAAGGCTTTCTCGTAGTCCACAAAAGCAAGGCAGAGTGGGAGATTATACTCTTCCGCCTTCTGTATAATCTGCCTTAAGGTGTGAATGTGGTCTACGGTGCTGTAGCCTTTTCGAAACCCAGCTTGCTCCGGAGGTTGAAAATCGTCAAGTCTTCGGGCGAGGCGATTTGTGATCACCCTCGAAAACAACTTATAAACATGGCTCAAGAGTGATATCGGCCGATAGTTCTTTAGAAGCTCCTTGTCACCTTTCTTAAAGAAAAGGATTACCACACTCTTGCGCCATGCTTTTGGCGTAGTTCCGTTTGCAATGACGTCATTAAAGAGCTCTGCTAGCTCTTTCAGGATCGGAGTA
The DNA here is from genome assembly GCA_029955525.1 of Oeneis ivallda. Taxonomy (NCBI): domain Eukaryota; kingdom Metazoa; phylum Arthropoda; class Insecta; order Lepidoptera; family Nymphalidae; genus Oeneis; species Oeneis ivallda. The sequence goes on from JARPMR010000003.1 coordinate 15,694,070, forward strand.
CCTCCTGCACGTAGAAGCTCTGATGTGATGCCGTCATCGCCAGGTGCCCTGTTGTTTTTAAGTTGATTGAGGGCTATTCGCATCTCGCCAAGGTCAACGTCTGGGATGTCTTCGGTGTAGTGGCGGGTCAATGTCGCACGTTTGTCGTTCGTGTCTTGAGCCGCTTTTGGAGCTTTGGAGGAGTATAGCTGAGAATAAAATCGTTCGATCTCCTCTAGGACCTCTGCTTGTGACGTCACGATTTTACCGACGGGGTTTCTCAACTTTGTCAAGTGGCTCCTCTCAAGTCGCTTAGCGAACACTTTCGAACCTCGATTTTGCTCGATCGCATTTTGTATAATGCGGGTGTTGGAGCACCGGAGGTCGAATCTTATTCGCTTCTTGACGCGCTTGTTCAAAGTATGCCACTGAGGCAGTGCTGAGGAAGTTTCCCGTCTCTGCTCCATAAGTTTACGGGTATCTTCGGAGATCTTTGACACCCTTTTATGGTCATTCTGACAGTATTTGCGCCCCACTTCACGAACGACACCTACGAAATTGGTGAATCGTTGGTCAATGTCCAAGTTGGTTTCCAACAGGTCGAACCGATTCTTGAGCTCAATTTGGAATTGTTCGGAGCTTACACTTTGCAACGGTTTTGGTCGGAGAGTTGACTTCATCAGACGTTGTCTCTCTAATTGCAGATCTATATTTAAGATGCCACGCACAAGCCTGTGATCGCTGCCGGTGTTAAACCTATTGATCACTGAGACATCCTCAAATATATACCTGCGATCCGTCATGATAAAGTCAATCTCATTTTTAGTCACATTATCCGGACTATGCCATGTCCACTTTCTAGAAGGCTTTTTCTTGAAGAAAGAATTCATCAGGAATAGCCCTTTCCGCTCCAAGAAGTGGACAAGCATCTGGCCCCTGTGATTTCTGTGACCAAAGCCGTGTGGTCCCACTTTTAATTCGCCATGTTCTTGTACTCCCACCTTAGCATTAAAGTCCCCCATAACGACATTGAAGTGAGTTTTGGTGGTGTTATCAAGAGCCTTTGCAATGTCCTCGTATAAGGCCTCAACTTCGTCATCAGCATGTGTCGACGTGGGCGCATAGACTTGTACTATCTTAAGGGAGTATCTCTGATTAAGCTTGAGTATAACATATGCCACCCTCGACGACACACTACTGATCTCCAGTACGTTATTTCTGAGGACTCTATTGACCAAAAATCCAATACCTCCCTGTGAAGCCTGGTCGCCTTGCCGATAATAGAGCATATTGCCCGATTCCAGGGTTATCATGTCCTCCCCCTCTCTTCGGACTTCCGACAGCCCCAAAACATGCCATTTAATTCTGCTCAGCTCTATTTCGATTTCAGCGAGGTGTTCGTCCGCTCTCAATGTCCGTGTATTATACGTTGCCAAATACATCCGATTTTTATGGTAGCTGTCCGAAACCCGGTGATTCTTTGCACCCCCTGCTCTACCGTGACCACGTCCGCTACCGTGAACGGGAATAGTAGGGCTGCCGGGGACTAGGGGCCGTTGTGTTGTGACGCTATTCATGGGAAGATATGCCCGTAATAGCCACGCTGGGCAGGCGTGTTGGCCATCGCAGGGCCAGACTGCTTGCACCAGTGTCGCTGCTGCCCGACACCGGTCTGCGTCATTTATTCCAGTCCAGCTCGTGTGAATGGTTATACCGCCATTATTCGGTCGTCATAGCCTCGTTCGTTAATCAGCAGGGGGCACCACGGGCAGGTGAGGTTGACATTTGGAGCGCTAAGGTGGTGTTGCACTCCCTTACCCCCCCTAGATATAATAGTTTCTGATAAATCGGCCAAAATGTCGAAAAAAATACCGTTCCCCCCCCCCCCTTATCTCCGAAGTTTACCAATCGAAAAATCTGAAATAATTATGGTCAATAGAGGTTTATGTATATTTTACAGGAAAAATAAAACCAACGCTCTAACTAGCATAGTTTTTTTTATATTAACAATAAACCTCTACAAACAAAGTTAACGATAAATAAGCAAATTAATATAATATTATCGTTTTACTTTTACTTTTGGAGTATGGAACCCTCGGTGCGCGAGTCCGACTCGCACTTGGCCAGTTTTTTTTTGAAATTAAATATTTCATTAAACAGGTGTCACGTGATTACTAAACAAATAATGGCCGCGAGGAATTATGCCAAGAATACTGTTTGTTTATATGTACACAATGTGTATAACACAGCCAAACTGATTCTTTCATAATACAAAAACAAAAATACACTTGAGTAAGTAACATTATTCATTTGATTTTTTTATAAATTGGCCTGCAACATTTAATACTTAATACCAAACCTACTTTACTATTTGATTGAAATTAAGCATTATTTTGTGATGATGGGACTTCCACTAGCTGATGCCCGCGACTTCGTTCGCGTGGATTTAGTTTTTAAAATCCCTTGGGAACTCTTTGATTTTCTTGGATAAAAAGTAGCCTCACTCTCCAGGTCCTCAACTATACCCCATGCAAAAAATCTCGTCAATCCGTAGCCCTGTTGCGGCGTAATTGAAGGACGAACCAACAAACAAACACACTTTCGCATTTATAATATTAGTAAGGATATATTATTAAAATGTCGTGCAGAATAACGAATCGAGTTAATAAAATTGTACATTCATATACTTATATGGCAAAGCTAGCCTTGTTGACGACTGTTGCTCTCAGTCGCACAGATTACCTCTCTGTTCTCCATCTTTATCTCACTAATAAGTACGACACAGATATTTCTACCTCACGCACACGTTAAAAACTTGTGGTTGTGTGTACACATGATGTCAATGCGATGAATAAACAGTTTCTCCGATTTTACGATCCAATGATTACAGATACCTATCTATGCAAAGTTGGTTAATGATTTTGAAACACAAAAGTGCTCTTACGAAAGATTTAAAAATCAACTCGACAGCTTTAAACATGGCATTTATGAGGATACGTCTGTGTGTCTGTAGTGTAGCTACATAATTATATAGTAAGAGTACCTTAAAAGCTAGCTATTATTATCGAGGATCTATTTCAACTACCCCACTACATAAATTAGGAGGCAGCACGGGGGTCAACATTAAATACGTACGTACGTAGATATAAGACAACATTTTTCCTAGTCTTTCCTTTAGTTACAGGCGACAAAATAAACATTTTTATTAGAATTACTAAAATGTTTATTTGTTTTTTGATCGTTTATATATTTTATATAATATTTTCTTGAGAATTTCAAAGACAATTTTACACTTATTACAGCTTTAGAGTTATACCTAAATACTCCAACCTATCAAAAGAAAAATAGTAGGTACCTACCTAATTCCTGATTTTAGGACATCATAGATTTTAATTTTCTTTGAAAACTCATTTTGACCAAAATTAATATGTTACAAGATAAATTACAAAAAATACTACCTAATATAAGATCCGTACATAACAATTTTAAATCTGTTTTTGCAGTTGGGAAGTAGTTTAGCTACCTACATATCGTAATAACGTTATTATGAAACCTTGAATTGTTATACCACATTTAATTACATTGAATTAACATTCGAATCTACCTAAAAAATAAGCAAGATTTTTGTGAAAATGTAGCTTTCCTCAATTTGATACCCTTTGTCCCCAAATGCTTTTTCAGCTAATGCCTAATACCTCCAAGGATCTTTATGAAAATTGGTTCAATCGTTCATCTCTATCTGTCTTTATCTTTAATGTATGATATCATTTAAATATATAGGTGTGTACAGCGATAACAAAGTAAAGGGTAAAGTCCTCGTGTGGCGTCTATTGATGTGAATCGTTCAGAGCAGAACGTGCATCGCATATCTTGTAGCCATTAACAAAAATACGGAAGAGACTATCTTTATAACCTTAAGTTTAAAAAACCGGCCAAGAGCGATTCAGACTTACGCCCCGAGGGTTCCACCTTGGAAGGAAACGTATAGTTATTTGGTAAAATTATTAGACTGACACAAAATACATCTACAAATGAATAATTGCTATACAGTGGGGATGTCTAAATATACTTGCTACAGTGCAACGATTGCAAACACTTCTGAGGTGCAACTAGCTGTCTAAAACTGCTGAGTTTCTTGCCGGCTCTTCTCAGCAGATTCCGCTTTCCGAACCGGTGGTAGAGTCATGACGTGTCATAAGAGCCACAGGGTGGCCTACTTGAAATAAATAATTTTTAATTTAAAAAGTAATTCCATTGATCGTATTCTGTCACGGCAAAGTAAAATAATCCTTGATTCTATTGATTTAAAGTCACAAATTACAACCGATTTTAATATGGAGCGTATTGTGTACGTCGTATAATAAGGATGCAGACACAATATTGAGCTCTAGTTCAATGACTTTATGCTTTATTTTACTTTGACGCTAATGTCATCGAATACGAATACGATCAATGGAATAACTTTTACACAATCGCACCTCTGATTGGCTCAAATGGCGTTCCTGCTGCATAGCAACTAATGGCTCGAGTATCAGCTAACCAGAAGTGATTGCGATATCAACTATCATCATCATCATCATCATCATCATCAGCCTGTATTCGTCCACTGCTGGACATAGGCCTTTCCGAGAGCGCGCCACCAAACACGGTCCTCCGCCTTCCTCATCCAACCGCTTCCCGCCACCTTCTTAAGGTCATCGGTCCAACGAGTTGACAATTGTTGATATCAACTATGCTATCATCATTTTATTTATCTTGTAAATTCTAATTCCCACCTGACCAAGTAGACCCCACTCTATCGATCAACCCCCCCCCCCCCCCCCCCCATTCAGGTAATTTTTCTTCATCATGACTTCATAAGGTCTATACTTCGGAGACAAGCATGGCAAATGAAATGTAAGATAATAAATACCTAATCAGTGTTCGAGAGCACCTTGATGAGGCAATGACTCGCGCATTCAATAAACGAATTGAATTGTGTTTTTTGTGAGATGAACGGAAAAAACCTTTCATAAACAAAGGAGCTACTAGGGCTACGTAGGTACCTTATCTTTTCTCATCTGGAGCGTAATAGGGAAAGTGGTGTAAACTACTATGAAAATAGAATTAAAAATATGGTGCCGATTATCACGAGATTCTGACCACAAAGGAATCCCAAACATTAAAAGGTTGCATATCGCTATGAATAAAATTATACGGCTTGAGACTGTAATCACATTTTAAGTCTTATTTACAACAGGAGGGAAATGAATATTGAATAGGTATGTTAAAGACCACTATAAAATGGTGATGGCTTACAGTCCCGGGCCTCGATATAAGATAATAAAATCCTATAATGGATATGATGATACTGATACACATCTGTGGTGATATTCAAAAACCTACCTATTTCGTAAAGAAAATAGAGTGGAATTTATTATAATATGTATAGTATTTTTTAAAGAAATATTCCTTATTTTATGCGATGCCATTAATTGATATCATTATCATCAATTGAAGAAGCATCTATGTAGGTACGGGTACCTATCTTTAGTAACGGGTCCTGTACCACAGAATATATTATAATAGTACTACGTACCTGTACCATCATTATAATTGGCAATAATTAATTTTTTAAATTTAATAGCGAACATCAAAAAAATACGAATAAGTAGCATTTGTAATAAAGTATCGAAGAAATTAATTTTAATTCCATACTAATCTTACGTATGAAAGAAATTTTATCCCCCGTTGAGATTTCTGTCGGCCCCTGCCGCTGTATTGCTTACAATATGGACGTCGTACATTAGTATGAGTACCGCGCGTGTGTGCGTGGCTATCTACAGCCTCCTTGTGATGGGAAGTGAACCCTTTACGCGGGGAAACCGTTTTTTATTTGCACTCGGACAGCGGCGTCAGGTAGAAAGGATGATCGTTAATTTTTAAAGGACACAGTGAACTTTGTTTTTATGTGCGGTCAGCATGAACTGCTCGAGAATAATCTTTTTATAAACGAAAAATATTCTGTTTCGAAACACATACCATATAAAATTAATCTTAAGTAACATTAGAAGCATCTATCCAATATCCAAACGATTTGGAGTGCATTCGTCATACGATGATGTCACTGGCTCATGTGCGGTTTGAACGGGAAGATGTGAGCTCGTTGATGTCTTTTGTTTGCGCTGTTTGAAGCTCTGAACTTTCTCGAATGATTTGCTCATTTTATAAACATTGTTATAGTTGTTATTTATTAACAGTAGCTACCTTTCAGTAAGCCTTTGTTAGTACAGCGTTTTAAAAGATTTTGATTCCAATTAATATACAACAAATATACGAAAAATCACAATTTTTAAATACTAATAAAAATGTCTCCCTACAAAATTACTTAAAATCGCTACATGACAAGGATTTATAAAGTCACTAAAATTGAAGCCAAAACTAAAAAATACATAATACATAGTAGTTAAGGCTCCCAAAAAAGAAGTTTACTGACCCAATAATTGCATTAAATAATGATCTGAATAATGAAATGATGCCCGTTGGTAAGTTTATCTCGAGAACCGCCGCGCCGTCGCCGCGCGCTGCCACGAGTGCGAGGCAATAAAATGAGACTGTACTGGGCAGGGGGGCTTAGCGTGGTCTACGACAAAGGCGGAAGCGATTTCATACGATGAGTTTTATCAGAGTAGATCAACGCCATATTTGAAACTGATGGCTCAGGCTGATGCTTGCGATTTCATCCATACGAATTTAGTTTCTGAAAATTCCGTGAAAAATCCTTGTTAATCAACGAGTGCATTTAACAATTTTTGCTGTGTTCTCTATTATTTTAATGCTATCTTTTTTATTTCTTTGCCCTTTTGCACTCCTCTTTTTGTGCAAAAACTTAATTGTGCTACCTAAACATTAGGGGTCCAGTTATTAGTCATATAGCACTCAAAAACGAAACGGCTATATTTCGGAAATCAGTTATAAGATTTGTGCACTGTAACAACTACAACATAATTATTTATAGCATGTAAAATGTTTACGACAGCGAATGTGGCGCCAAGAAAATAAGAAAAATACAGAAACCTATGAATAAATGTAATATCAAACCTACACGAACAAAGAAGAACCTACGCTTGCTTTGAGTAATAAAGTTTCAATTTGATATATTTCTTACATGCTACAACTGAATTTTTTGAAACTTTGCATATTTGCTATTACACCTATGGCCGTTATTTGAGCTATAATATTTTTTAAATATATATTTTAGCTTTTTAATTACCTATTGCACATATGCCCGTATTCGTCAATTTTTTAGTATTTTTACTCTGCCAAAAAAACTAGTAAAAAGGCCAAAGTGCCATTTACTGGGTACACGCTTACATTTAAAAATTGTATATTTTTCTAGATTTTTATAGCCCCAATTTTATATTGATGGATTAAAATAAATAAATGATCAAAAATAACACAAATTATGTGACTGTTTTGGTAATAAGTCACTTTGTTACTTATACGTTATCTTACTTGGTAAGATAATGTTCTGAACTCTCAGTTAGACCCTAAAAATAATAAAACTATTAAAATTATTTGACTATTTTTTTAGAATTTTTTTTCTGAAAAATAATCAAAACTTATATTACTGAAGACTAGCTGATGACCGCGACTTCGACCGCGTGGATTTAGTTTTTAAAATTTCGTGGGAACTCTTTGATTTTTCGGGATGCCTATTTCACCCTCCAGGTTCTCAACTATACCTATCAAAAAAAATCACGTTAATCCGTAGCTTTGTTGCAGCGTGATTGACGGAAAAACCAACAAGCAAACACAATTTCGCATTTATAATATGTATTTGTAAGGAAAAATTAATACTACGATAGTGAAGGCGATTTAATTAAATTTAGATCACAAAAGCTACTATTGACTTAAATAATAATAAGACTTAAATATGGTATGGTTGGATATATTCCTTCGGAGACTTTTTGTAGAGAATAATGAGTACTTTAATTATGTAGTACATAATTTTTATGTATCATCAATAGTTTTCTCAGCAGACGCAAAATAATGCAATTTATAGCCAAAATTTTGCTACTTTGGGTTACATTATTGCAATTTTCTTAAGGATTTCTAATTTTTTTGAAAATAAATTGTAGACTATTTTACTTCCTGCTAACTTAGCTTTCTATTGGTGAAAAAATGGTTAAAATCGGTCCAGTAGTTACAGAGCCTATTCGGTACAAACAAACAAACAAACAAAAAATCGTTCCTCTTTATAATATTAGTATAGATCAATAAATAGTCAATAATGTAATATCCTTTCTCAAATCTTATATATTGAATGTCAACGTAACTACTTAAAATCAAATATTTTTTATTGTACCAAAACTATTTGCAATCAAAGTAAAAAATATTCATATATATCAAAAATAATATCAAAAAATAAACATTTACTCATCGTCATCATTATTACTATGCAATCTTTGAAATATTATCATTACATAGTACCAAATTTAAATATATAACATCAATCAGACATGATTATCAAAGTTTTCTTTAATTTTCGGCGTTATAGGACCGTATTTATAAGAATGACAAACATAACATTGGCCCTTTTTTAGGTTGTTAAAATGGCAAACAGGCGGGATATTACCATGAATAAGTCTCAAACAACCATTTGGCCCTTGTACGTTTAAAAGTGTGCTACTTGAGCCCTTTTACTGCAATAAAAAATAGTACTTCTACCAATAAATATGAGTTTTTTTTTTAGTGCATGTTATTAATTATAGTAAAAGGAAGCATTTAACACCAAAAAGTGAAAATGGCCAAATTGTTACTTTGGCCCTTATACATAGGACCCATCGAAATGCTCTACATGAGCGATCTACAAGTACACGCTTGGCTCTCGTAGTCATCGTCGCGGATCGACAAAAAGTCATCATTAAAGTCTCGGAGGCGCGGCGGGTGAGGCAGCGCAGCTCTCGCTCCATCCTAAACGATTCAGTCGACTTTTTATCACTTGCCTACCTATCCATATCCAGCTTATAACATTTTTACCGAGAGCTTTTTTTATATTATATACCCTTATTATTAATACCTGATCCGCATAATGCTGTTACCTGGATGCCAATTATCATTATGACTTCAATTTTATTACAATTTAAAAAGTAAACAAATAGCAGAAAACTTTTCAGAGAAAAACATAAGCGACGCCTTTTTCCCCGGCGCTTATTGTGTGGCGGTCTCATTGTTGGTTCGCGATATGAAAGACTTAAATTTTTCAGTCTTGTTGACCTTTAAACTTATTGTGGTAAAATAGATTTATTGCGGCTAAAATTGGTGTTTAACTATATTCATGCAAAAAATCGATTCTTTAATCGCTCCGTTGCTAAGTGATTGAAGGACAAACCAATAAACATTTTTTATAGTTTACTAAAGGTTATGCAACTCAGATAACCATCTTCATTTAGGTAAGTTGAAGTTCCGGCGTGCAGACATGTTTGTGGAAAAAACTTCAAAGATATAGGTACTCTGTGAGTTGTGACTTTGATGGATGGATTATAATTGCGTGCTGAAATTTGAAAATGTGAAAAGGTTAATCACTTGTATTCACTGCATTTCAATGTAAAATGAAATATGAAATGTCATATAAAAATGTATATGTAGGTACTATTTGTAGCAATCATGTAACTAGCATTTAAACCTCCCCCATACAGTTGCTGCTAGTTGAAGTATGAACAGCTGTCGCAGCAGCTAATCACGACTAATCTGTGCAGGCTGAATTATTCTAGGGACAATTCCATTATACTACGGCCGTTCAGAGAATGCGTTCCTGACACATCGCGATTGAACTGACGACGTAACTTTGTAATGGCGTTGCAGTTACGATAAAAATATTATTGCTGGTTGTTTACCGTTTTAACAATTGATGAGCATTAAAACAACATTATTATATCAATAATCAATAAATGTTATAATTTTGTGACAGTTGTCGTGACTAACTGACAGGTGTCAGGAACGCATTCTCTGAACGGCCGAACTTTACCTTATTCCATTATCGCCTATGATACGTAAGTATAACTTCACTTTACATGTCATTAAACTTCTCTAATTTGAAATTATAGGTAAGCCATGTTTGTATGACATATTATGTAACTATGTTTTATGTTAATATGTAATATCTATATATATAAAAGAAAGTGGTGTTAGTTACACTATTTATAACTCAAGAACGGATGAACCGATTTGGCTGAAAATTGGTGGAGAGGCAGCTTAGAACCAGGAGACGGACATAGGATACTTTTTATCCCGTTCGACTGCGTTTCCGTCATGTCACTATAAAACGTGGTATAAGAAAAACGCATCTGGCATGGAATAACAAAATGCAAATGACAGTGGAATAACAAAACGTAAATGACAGCTAAACGTAATTTTGTCTTTGGTTAAGTATGGTAAAAAATTTGACAATTATAAAAAGTGTTATAATAAAGCATTACTGATATTATAAATGCGAAAGTGTGTTTGTTTGTTGGTTTGTCCTTCAATCACGTCGCAACAGAACAGCGAATTGATGCGATTTTTGCATGGGTATAGTAATCGATGTAGTAGTGGTTCCTCAGACCGGGAGAGCTACTTTTTATCTCGGATAATGAAAGAGTTCCCGCGGGATTTTTAAAAACTAAATCCATGCGGACGAAGTCGCGGGCATCAGCTAGTTATAAATATTTTTAGTAACACTAACTTGAAAAATAATAAACCCATAACATCCGAACGTCTGTTAACCTCAAAACACAACTTGTTCATGACTTTGAAGTTCAAATGTCTGTTAGCATGTATGCTATAATTAATGTCCGGTATAAATGTTTGACACGTTATCGTAAATGGAAATGTCTGTGTGCAAGGCGTGTATAAGTAAGAAACAATGAAATAGTACCAAGTTTTAACATTTGTACACGCTTTCCTTCCCATGGAATTCGAGTCAAGCTGTATCTCTTATTCTGTTTTGATAAAATAGTCGTCATTCAGTCAGAATTAAATTATCAACCCAGTGACCTATTCTAGGTACATAGGATTGGCTACAATACGAGGTAATAATGAGGCAATTTGATTATTGCGATTTTGGCGCAGATGCCTAAGAGAAGTGAAAGTAAAAAAGGTACTTACCTACTCGGAACATAAGAGCCCAGGGTATAAGCATGTTCTTATTTTTTAATTCATTATTTACATCGTAAATCCCAATAGCATAGTAAAAAAATTATCAATATTACATAATATAAAAAATAATTATTTAAAACTGCCATTCAATTCAGATGATTTAAGCATCGCTATTTTGCCGCCGCTTTCAAAACTTGGTAGCTGACGTCACGCATGAGAATCCCAACGTTTAACGTAACGTTTTGCAATTTTGAATATTTCGCGCTTAATTTGACAGTAGCTTATTAACTTATTTAGGCCCGCTTGCAGAGACGCCGGGTTGGGTTTAACCCATAAATTTGTAATTTTGACAGAAGCTTTATACGAAATCTGTCAAAGCAGCAGCTAACTCTGGGTTAAAAGGATAGCCCGGCGTTTCTGCAAGCGGGATTAATCACCTACATAAAGTATTAAAAAAAATAACTATAACCTACCTCCTTCTCCTACCTATAACTCCTCCTAGAAAATACAGCACAAAATGTTTGAATCCAATTTTAACAGCACGCATAACCAGTATTGTGATTGTGATAATTTATTTATATATTGTACTGGGAAAAGTCGACTTTAATTCCCGGTGTGTTTGCTAGGGCTATTGAATCAGCGCAAAAAAGTTATTTTGTATGGAGCTGCCTGTCCAGCGTACTTGCATTATTATTAGAGGTCAGTAAAAGGAACGTCCAATCGACGCACAAAAATATTTCAAGTTCAAAACAAGGTCGGTCAAATAGGTGCTAATGTTTTATAACATGCAACTTAAACGTGCCGTGTTGTACAGCAGAATATATCTTACAACTTGGTAGTATGAGCATTATTATGTATTTACATTGCGTAGACGTTAGTGATATTAACCTCAAATTATGAATGACAAGCACGTGGAATCTTTAGCATGGATTACGTTTGCGGCTTTTAACTATTTAATGTATGCGCTGTTCTCGTATCACTGACGTAAGAATAAACATTATTATACCTACAAGTGGTTTCATACTGAGGTATTTAAGCACTCTGATGTTTGTTAGAGTATTTAAAATCTTTGGTTGAGTTTGACACATACTTTTAATGTAAACTATATAAACTTTATAGTTGAACTTTGGTCGTACTACCCTACGCCTGCCTAGTAGGTAGCTTGGAAAAACTTATAAAGTTATGATTGTATGCAAGGTGGAGGAAAAATACCACGCGGCCGATCACCTAGTAGCTGGTCTGACCAGGTCAAGTCACCCACAGCCTTCCACTTACAACAGCATTTAGAAAAGCCTTGGACCGGACAAAGTGGAAGGCTACAGCTACCAGAAATAGTACCAAGGCTTTAAATAATGTTTATGTAAATGTCAGTTTTAATTAAAAAAAGTAACCTATAAAGTAAAATAACAACCAAACTTCTAATTGGATTTATATTAATGTTTATCTAAATATGACGTAATTTAGGTATAATTTAATAAACAGTTAGCTGTTCAATGAAATTTCCTTTGTTGTCATTATCGTTGATAAGAATAATAGCTACTACTCTATACATTTATATTTGAGTAAATCTATTTTAGTAAATTTACTAAAATAGATTTTACGCCTAATAGTAATTCTCAGGGCCTGTTTGACCATCGCCACGTGAACTTTAACCAATGGGTTTTGACGTTTTGACAGTATTTGTACTGGCAATTTATCAAAACGTCAAAATTAATTACCTTATCGATTAAAGTTTACTTAGGGATGGTGGAATAGGCCCCATAAATACCAAATTAATTACATTTCACCTACCTATTTATTGTATTTTATAATCACATTATGACGTATTTTGATTTTGAATCCGTAGTCTACCTAGATAGAAACTAATCTTCTTTAGAGATGGTTTGTATGAATAGGTAGGTATGGGATGTCAAAGGTTTTAATTTGGCCAAGTAGGGGGAAAACCAATGTGAAAAGAGTTATTTAAAGTAACACAAATAGCAGAAAACGACCGTGTCCCCAACTGAGTATTAAATTTCATTTTGATGTTTATAAATTGCTTAGCATAAAAGTTCTAAAATAAATTATCAGATTTTCCTTGTATCCACGTCGAACTTGTGAATGTGGGCTGAATTAAGCACGTTATTATTACTGATCAATAGAAACACGTGAGCTATAAAATATATACTTAATGTTTTATTATTTAATACATGAATATATTATTAATTATGTCATACAATATATTCAGACCTATTAAATTAATTAGGTATACACATAGAAGTAATCGTTCCACATTTAAGTCTCACTCTACGGCTTCAATCTGCAATAACTTTATCTCAATCGGTGTCTAAAAATGTTTTAATAAGGCATCACTTCTGACTTCCCAATTTAGGTAAGTTTCATTTTTATTTTTTGGGAAAAAGATTGACTTACTTACCTGTGATCTCATCTGGTAATAAATGACTATGCAGTCTAAGATGGAAGCGGGCTAACTTGGAAAGGTGTATGGCAGTTTTAAAACAGTAGGTATACACCCGTATTCTTAACTGTTTCTACGAGACATTGTATAAATAACTCAGTAGAGTGGTAACAGGCCACGGTCTCCCAACATGCTAGGCCAGAGACGATATAGAAATTATGAATTCCGGGAATGGAACCCAAACTCCCTCATTTAACATGACGAAAGCGCTCACCAACGCTCCACGGGGGTCGTTAAGGGTTAGTTTATGCACACGCGGCGCGTTGTGCGGCGCCCGCAGCGTGCGCCGCCGCGTTCATGGTTCAACGCAAACGCTTCTGCATGAACGCTCTCATACTTGGCCATAATTATGTTTGAGTTAACCGCACGACGCGACGCACCATGCGACGCGCAACGCACCGCGTCACCTTGGTGCCCGCCGCGTGCTCCGCCGCGTTCGACGCAAACGCTTCTGTATGAACGCTCTCATACTTGGCCGTATGTTTGAGTTTACCGCGCGACACGACGCACCACGCGCCGCGCAACGCCCCGCGTGTGCATAAACGTACCCTAAGAGATTTGTACAGCCAAAAATGCACTGTTTTTATACTAGGTAGGTGCCGATTTCACCAACGTCGTGTAACGTTTACCTAACCTAGGATTTGAACCTAAATTGTGCGTTCTGACAGTTTACGTATTGAAAATTGTCCAAAATATCAAAGGAGATTGTCGAAAACCTGCCTAAATTTTTGAGTCACTTATGTGTCTTAACCATTTATGTCTAAAAAATCTTATTGTGATTTATAATTACATATAATATATATTTATTTAAATGAAGCATAATAGGATTTAAAAATTATATTTAAAGAAAGTTCTGTAGTGTTTCGCTATAAGTGGAACTGCCATATTTTGCCGTGGAAAGGAATCTGTAATCAGATGATGTCAGTTTACTACGAATTAACTTTTTAAAAGGAAAAAATAAGGAAAAACGGTATGTATAATAAAAGAAAAAACCCCATACACAATAATTAACTTTTTATTTACATTAGATAAATTATGATTTTATAATTTTTTTTTTTTATTTTTTTTGTTTACTTCAGGGCTACGACCATGGAATTAGAAAGTACCTAATTCTTGGGGGGAGAAGGTTAAGGTATGATCTTAGCGGGAATCCTTGGTGGTGAGCCAATGTTACCCTTCAAGTGCTAAGTAACCCTTTACTTCGTTAGTGGCGAAACACAGCAAAACCTTGACAAGTCCGCGTCATCCACGTCCCCGTCGTCCTCCCCGGGAACAGTTACTGCCGCGCAGACGCGCGTAAGCCACCTGTGCCGTAACAGCTAAGGATGCAGGGCAAAAGGTGAATGTTCTGCGCCTCAAAACAGAACCACCTCACCAGGGAGGATACCCGCATAAAACCGAGCAAGTCCATATTATGCTCTGAGGCGGCATCCCCGTCGATGGACAAAGGAACAATAGGTTTATCACCTATTTACTCGAAACTCTTTGATTAAAGAAACGAAAACAGTATTAAACCGGAACGATTGTACAACGACGACTTTTGGCATGAAAACAAGGACACTTATTGCTTTTTGAAACATAAGAACGCTCTCTGATGACAGCCGGTTGGCACAAGTGGAAGCTGAAATGCTCAGGTAGGTATAATTTACAAATCCTCGGTTTAAGTGAACTTGAAACATCTTAAGGCCTAACTTTATTATATTCGGGTAAAGAGAGTGAAGATGATGCGCGCATGAATGGCGTGGGTCTACTTCTTGGACGTGCCGCGAAAGGCAGTCTTTTGGATTGGAAACCAGTCTCGGAAAGAATCATGACAGCTCGCTTCAATTTTAAAGCCCGCAAGGTTACTATAGAACAGTGTTACGCACCTACTAATCTAGCCAAAGAAGAAGAAAAAGAAGATAGAGATAACAAAATAATTCTAAACTTTTCTTGCTAAAAAGAAGAATTCTACAACGCGCTCAACACCATCGTCGGGAAAATCCCTAAGCAGGATATAGTTATTGTAATGGGAGATTTAAACTCTAAGGTTGGGAAAAACTTTGAGAAAATCTTTGGCAAACATGGACTGGGATTATGAAATGATAATGGTGAGCGGTTTATTGAGTTTTGCCAGAACAACGACTTAACCATAGGGGGAACCCTCTTTATCCACAAAGATATCCATAAATATACCTGGACCTCACCCGATGGGAATACGACGAACCAAAGAGGAACCAAATATACCATATTGCTATTAGTTCAAAGTGGCGCTCATCTTTACTAGACGTACGCAACCGTAGGGGTGCCGATATTGACAGCGATCATCATCTCGTAGTTGCTGAGCTCCACCTAAAGGTATCTAACGCGCGACAACGCAGTGACGTTGGAAAAATTGGTAGAAGATTCGACGTTGATAAATTAAAAGATCTCAGTAGTCGCTCCGAATTTGCTGTACCACTTAGGATCAAATTTTCTATTTTAAGTGATAATACCAACACGTTAGATGAAGAGTGGAATCGAATAAAGGTGACTTACAATGAGGCCAGCTCCAACTTTCTTGGGCACAAACCAAATCTTCGCGAGGAATGGATGTCACAACATACTTGGGAACTTATCGAAAATAGAAGAAAACTCCACCTAAAAATAATTAACGCAGTAGAAGATGCAGAACGCACGAATTTACGGTTACAATACCGCCGACTCCGCAGATTTATTTACCGTAGTACTCGTAAAGACCACCGAGCGTGGGCCGACAGTATTGCTACACGCGCTCAACGTGCTACAGCATCAAGTAACATGAGAGAAGTTTATAATGGCACAAAACTACTGATAGGAAAAGCTAATTAAATTAGGAGAACACCACTAAGGGATAAAAATGGCACTCTAAATGCAACATCTGAAGATCAGCTGCAACGCTGGCATGGGCACTTCGAGGAGGTATTTAGCTGCCCTACGCCATCTACCCTAGACTCTGCAACTCCTACACTACCATCAAACCAGCTGCTAGATGTCGATACTTCACCTCCTTCTAAGAAGAAAATTGAGAATGCCATCCGCTCTCTGAAGCCCAGAAAAGCACCGGGTATCGATCTCATTACAGCAGAAATGCTTAATGCCGATGTATTCACGGCCGTTGAAGTTCTGACTCCTCTGCTTCAAAAAATTTGGGAACTTAATGATCTCCCTAATGAATGGAATAAGGGTCTTTTGATCACAGTTCCTAAGAAAGGAAATTTAAGTCAATGCAGCAACTGGAGAGGAATAACCTTACTACCTGTACCATCCAAGGTACTCTGTAAGATAATCCTGGATAGGTTATCAACAGCTGTCGAGCTCCTCCTTCGCAGAGAACAAGCAGGATTCCGGCCAGGTTGCTCCTGTACAGACCAGATTAATACACTTCATATTATTCTCGAACAAGCATCAGAATGGCAAAGGGACATATATTTGACCTTTCTTGACTTAAAAAAGCTTTCGTTACACTACGATGGTCTAACATCTGGACGCGACTTCAAAAAATAGGTGTACCGGCGAAGATAACGGAGATCCTTAAAGCTTTGTATAAGAACTACTCCTACAAAGTATCACACGACGGTCTTATCTCGGAGGATATAAAGGTACATGCGGGGGTGCGACAAGGTTGCTGCCTATCACGTCTCCTTTTCCTGGTTGCTATCGACGGAATTTTACACCGGGCTTTCGATAATAAACGACGTGGGATAGAGTGGGGACTCTCAGAAATACTTGAGGACCTAGACTATGCTGATGACTTATGTCTATTAAGTCACCCATATACAGATATGCAAGCAAAGCTTAATGACAAAGAGAGGCTTTAAGCGCAGGATTACGCATAAACATCCGAAAGACTTAAGAGATGCGTGTTGGTGGGGGGATCCCTCTGCTATCCGCATCGGCACGGAAGATATAGAGAGAGTCGAAAGCTTCACTTATCTTGGGAGTGTCGTGTCAGAGGTGTGGGTACTGAAGTGGACATTGCTTCGCGAATCTCTTGGAGATTAAACAGCCAAAATTTTTAATTGATTACTAAAGCAGCCTTTGCTCAGCTCCGCTCTGTATGGCAATCGCGGAAATTGACAAGAAATCTTAAACTCAAAATTATTCGAAGCAACGTCAAGTCCGTCGTGCGAGACATGGAAAGTCACGAAAGCCATATCGCATCAAATCCAAGTTTTCGTCAACCGGTGCCTCCGCCGCATTCTCGGTATACACTGGCCGGAGAAGATCAGTAACATCGATCTTTTGATACGCTGTAAAGAATCGCCAATGGACGAGCAGATTAAACGGCGTAAATGGGGATAGATCGGTCACACTCTGCGAAGGGAACCCAACAACATAGCGAGACAGGCTGTCGACTGGAACCCTCAGGCAAAGAGAAAGCAGGGCCAGCCTAAGCAAACTTGGCGGCGTACGGTTCTGGCGGAGGTTGCGAGGATAGGGATGACTTGGAACGAAGTCAAGGCGGTGGCTCAAAACCGGTCGGTATGGCGTAGTACTGTGGACGCCGTCTGCCCCACTTGGGGGACATAGGACTAAAAACAAAAACAATTCTTGGGTATATGACAGCGTAGTTATTAAATGTCCCGTTTGGCGCTAAAATCGTTTCTTAAGGCTTGGTTTAGGCACGCCCTATTATTTTACTGTGTTTTCAACCTATTGCTCCATGTCTTTAATAGATTAAAATAGGTACTTCAACACGCAACTTAACCTCAAAATACTTGAAAGTTAAAAGTCAGATTACTACAAACTCCCATTACATACCTATCTTAATATTTTTTTTAAATCCAGAGTTTTCTTCCCATTGTTTGCCGTTAATTTGGTTAAGACGCAAGAATAGGCGAACTGTCATACAAAATTCGGCATTCTCCTTTACGCTCGCATAAGACTTATTGTGCGTGGGTGAAATCGGCTCTAAAAATTATACTTCTACTAGCTGACCCGGCGAACTTCACACCGCCAACTTATCTATATAAATAAATCAAATAAACTATCCTTATCCAAAAAAACTATCCTATCTTTCAAGTTGGACCAAATTACAGATAGTTACGAAGTTTGATCAAAATCGGCTAAGTAGTTCAGGAGTCCATCGCGGACAAACAACGTGACACGTAATTTATATATATTAAGAAGATTAAGAGTGTATGAACCGTTTTTAATATGTAACTTACTATGCATGAAGCTTAGTTTAAGTTGCGTAAGTAGGTAGGTACAATATAGTTACAACGTACACCTAAATCAATATTATAGGCAGAATAAGATGCAGTGTCGGTTGAACAACGCAACAGCACCAAAATGTAATCGGATGGTGGTCGGCGGTGGTCGGACTCTCGCGGCAAGTTCAAGGTAAGCACGTCGCTCCACCCACACGCGCCGCTCCTAGCGCTCGACCGTTACCGCGCTGCGCGGGCCGCGGGCCGGCGGACCTCCGGCACGAATCGCTCTCCAAATACATGTGAGTACGTACAGTGCCACAAGTATAAGTTGGCGGTGGCGTTTTGGCGTCATCCAATTTTTATACTCCATGGGCATCTTGAAAATTAACTATTGGATTTCGTTGTGTGCTGTTGCGTTTATTGTGTAAATTAAAAATATTTTTTTTCCAAATTTAGTCTCATGTTTTAGACAATAGCAATAGTAATGTTGAGCACAGTGGCGCACGGCCGCGCCAAGTTATACTTGTCGCACTGTACCACTCACCTCCACAAACACTCATTTGTTTGTAGCTAATCAAACAATGAGGTGCCAACACTACAACAGCCTCGTTCGTAATTAACTTAACAACTCGAACGACAGAATTAACATTTTTAAAAAGTAAGAAGTAGGCTTTATGGACCAAAGTAAAGTGTAAGTATAAGCACAGAGTAAAGAATTATACCTACTGTGGTATAGCTAGCAGTGATAGCCTTGTGGTTAGGACTGTGGTCTCCTAGTCTGGGGATCGCAAGTTCGATCCCGGGTACGCACCTCTGACTTTTCGGAGTCAAGTGCGTTTAAACAATTAAATATCACTTGCTTCAACAGTGAAGGAAAACATCGTGAGGAAACCTGCACACCTGAGAGTTCTTCATAATGTTCTTGAAAGTGTGTGAAGTCCGCCAATTCGCATTGGGCCAGCGTGGTGGACTATGGCCTATAACCCTTCTCTGAGAGGAGACCTGCGCTCAGTAGTGAGCCGTTAATGGGTTGCTAATGATGATAATGATGATGATAAGATGCGGTTTGTCAACCGATAGCTAAGCTCAGTGTATCATTAAACTATGGTGTGCAATGTATTACTATGTACCATCTATAATATAGATTCTATAAATAGGTAGGAACTAATAAATAAAATTGACGTGTCTGTCTGTAATTTCAAAATAACTGCCTCTTATTAATCACATACATAGGGGTATTTGAAAAACAACAAACACGCGTTTTTAAAGTTTCCGTCTGTTTGTCTGTCGGTCTAATCTTTGGCACAGCTGAACCGATTTTGACGGGACTTTCATAGACAATTAAAGGATTATACAATGAGCAACACAGACTACTATACTATAAAGGAGTTGTGTTTTCCTACCTATGAATGAACATGGATATCTCCGAGATTTCTAAACCGATTTGTGTAAATGTTTTTAATCGATAAAGAAACTTTACGAGATAGTCCCATAAAAATTTCGGGTTCCAATTTCCAACTCATCAATGCTGATGCTGCAAGGCTGCCCATCTAAACTGTGGGGATTAAGGAGCTGTCGATTATGAAGAGTTATTGTAAGTACCAAGTAAAGACTTTATCGTTGTTCTCCAGGACCCAACTCCTCAACCCTAATGCTGCAAGGAACTATACTCCTAAGTCGTGGTGATTTAAGAACTGTCGATTGTGAATTTAATACGCGGAGGAAGTCGCGGGCAACCGCTAGTAATATTACATAATATTTAAATAATAATATGTCGACACAAACAAGGAGGGTCTCCCTCAGCTGTTAGTAATTTCATAAGAAACGCAAAAGACACTAATATTTCTAATATCAAAACCCCTTTAGGATCACGATGCTTTCTCTACGAGAATTAAATAATTACAATTTTCTTGAGGTAATTATTTCAGAGCCTACTTATGAGGCCCTTAGTTAGCGACCATGTCTCGGATCCGTACATCATCAGCACTGGCAACACGCACTGTTCGAAGACTTCAGTCTTCAGGCACTGAGGAATTTTGGACGAGAAGACATCTCGGAGCTTCCCGAACGCTGCCCAACCGAGTTGGATTCGGCGGTTGATCTCTTTCTCGAAATTGGACCTACCTAACTGGACTGTGTGTCCCAGGTATATATACTCGTCGACAAATTCGATCCCTGCGGGATCGAATCAGTAATGAGGGGATCCGCAGGAGAACCAAAGTCACCGACATAGCTCAGCGAGTCGCGAAACTGAAGTGGAAATGGGCGGGGCACATAGTTCGAAGAGCTGATGGTCGTTGGGGTCCCAAGGTGCTGGAGTGGCGGCCCCGCACCGGGAAGCGCAGTGTTGGCAGACCTCCCAACAGGTGGACCGACGACATCAAACGAGTCGCAGGGAGCCGCTGGATCCAGGCGGCGCAAGACCGAAGCCTGTGGAACTCCATGCAAGAGACCTTTGTCCAGCAATGGACGTCTATCGGTTGATAAAGAAGAAGAAGAAGAATTATTTCACATTTCAAGAGAAATTTTCACTCAACAATAAAGAAAAAGTTAAAAATCATTAGCTAACGTATTTAACGGAATTTGTACCTACTGCATACCTACGAGTAGTTTCATCATTGTTTAATAATATGGAAAGAAATATTACCTGGGTATTGTGATAACTTGTCCGAGCTCATCGGCCAGCACGAGCACCGTCCCCTGGCCGGGCGCGCCCACC
Source organism: Oeneis ivallda (assembly GCA_029955525.1). Taxonomy (NCBI): domain Eukaryota; kingdom Metazoa; phylum Arthropoda; class Insecta; order Lepidoptera; family Nymphalidae; genus Oeneis; species Oeneis ivallda. Next base: position 15,715,497 of record JARPMR010000003.1, read on the forward strand.
ACCACGGACACTCCGCCGTCCACCAACTGTCCAGCTCCACTAACTAACTGTCCATCCTCCAGTTGCCCACTGATCATCTCGACCCGTTTCTGATCCGGCGTCGTAGTGTAAATGACTGTTTCCTTATCGTCTTCGTAGATGAGATCGATGGGAGTCTTCTCGTCGATGGACTCCATGCCCTGGTCGTAGACGTCGGGCTGCACGGGCCCCTTGGTGTCGGGCGCGTAGGCGGCCAGCTCGTGCGGCGAGTGGCGGTAGGAGTGCGCCTCGGGCGGGTAGCCGTCGTCGGAGTCCATCTCCACCTTGTGCGGGTAGTAGTCGTGCGCGGGCACGGGCGTCATGGTGGCGAGCACGGCGTGCGCGGGCGCGGGCGAGCGCGGCGCGGACGGCGGCGACGAGGCGGCTCGCGGCGTGCGCGCGCGCTGCTCGCTCGGCGGCGGCGACGCGGACATGGCGCCAGGCGGGCGGAGGCGCCGCTGCGGAGCGCCCCAGTACCCCAACTCTGCTTGCTGAAATAACATCGCGTCAAGCCTTCTCGCTTTCCACCTAGGCACTGGGAGTGAATCTACAGTCGGCAGTGATTGACGGGCTCGTTTGATCTGTGTGGTTAGTCCGTCGAGTTTTTATTCGTTTGATCTTAATAGTTAACTATGACATTAGCATCAATGTAAAATGAACCATAATAGTATTGATTTAAAGTCATTCAATACAGATTTTTAATTTGGAGCGTTTTCGTTACATAAATGTATAAGAATACATACACGAAATTGAGCTCTAACACAGTACTGTTATGGTTTATTTTACTTTGATGGTAATTTCATAGTTTACTATTAATAGTTAACTATCCAATCTTGTACTAACCCACTGATAACATAATTTAAAGAGAAAACGCAGAAAATAATCCATCTAGGTACCTACTCAAAATATTTACTAAGGCCGGCGCGGTCGAGTAACGGCTAGTATTCTGGAATATCTTAGAGATCCAGATGATCCATAATATAAATTATATGACACTAGAGCCATAGTATAGTACCAGTACGACGAAATTGGGAACACAAGGTGCTCTAAAGATGACCTCGCACAGGGACGCAGCGGCACTAGGCGGACGGATGCCGTCGCAGGCAACTGTTGCAGGCTACATCACATAAATGTGCTGATTCCTGAATGAGGCGATCCTTGCAAGTGTTTAGGAGTAGAGTAACGAAGACGACAGATCTTTTTTATTCCTCTGAACTTGAAGAGGCAATACGATAATAATCTCGTAACAGCAACAGCATTATGATACCTAGGCTAAAATCTGCACATAATGCGTAGCGATAGGACATGATGTATGAAGAAGATGCCTTAGAAAATACCTATCTATTAGTGTTCTAGTCTAATAGCATTGAATAGCAAAACTTAAAAAAATCAAAGTAATAGGCAATACTCGTAGTTGTATTCCGTGTGTAACTTTAGGTTAGCTAAAGTATAATTAGAATAACAATAACGAGTTTTGTAAATCCTGTTCATTATTAACAACAAAGCAATAGTGGCAATAGTATCACTATCAGCTGATTCGAGTCCAGTTAGAACAGAACAAGTATCAAGTGGCACCTGATTGGCGAGAAGTGCCCGAACTCGTTCAAGAACTGCACCGCGCTGGCGGGCGCTAGTCGCTACAAACCACCACCAACGGTACAAACTGGATACGTGGTGGATGACGCGCCTTGTCCACTCGTCGAAACAAATAATAATGCACAGTAATAATATAATCTACTTTTCCTTACTTGTCATATTATAAGGTAAACGTTTGTCTGGTGGGAGGCTTCCGTCAAAGACGTGCCACCAAGCGATTTAGCTTTCCAGCACGATGGCGTGTAGGAACAGATTAGGAGTATGGGTTGAATGTACACTACTATACACCTTCCAAGTTAGTCCGCTTTTGACTGCATCGTCACTTACCATCACGTGAGATCGTCAGAGAGTCAAGGACTATCTTGTCATCGAATAAAAAAACAAATTGCAGAAAACTTTTCGGAGAAACGCGTAACCGACGAACGTAGCCGGGCGCTTACGACGTTCTTAATTTTGGTATTTCACTTAGCACTTTTTCATTGTCAGTGCCTGACGCCTGTGAGTGCAGTAACGTCCTATGCAGCTGCTGTCTATGCACGCTGTTCTTAGTGTGTCGCTTATGTCTTTCTGCGAGAAAACCTTGTTTACCTTTTAAGAAATCTAAGAAAATATGGATATAGGTAATAATACCTTTATTACATATTTACCCTTAATATAAAAAGAATGAGTGAGATTTCATTAAAATAAAATACAAAATAACTAGCTTTGACTCGCGATTTCTTCCGCGTGGAGTTAGGTTTTTTAAAACCCCGCGGAAACCCTAAGTTTTTTCCAGGTTAAAAGTCAATTCAAAAATCTCCTGTCGATCCGTTAGTATTGTAAGTACTACATAACTACCTAATTATATTCAGTTGCTGTCTGATTGAAGAATATACAAAGACACTTTTGCATATAATATTAGTCATTAAGGACATAATCCTCCTTTGGGTCAACCCTTGAGTTCATGAAAGTGATGATGATAATTAAAATAAACTTAAAATAAAGCTTTCACGTTTGTGTTGCGGAGGCTGCGAGGATTGTGTGACAGAGACAAACGACATAAAATCTTGGAAGTGTTTCCAATACCCATATGACATCACGAGGTAAAAAAGGACAGATATAGTTGGATATAAGTGACCAGATGATTCGTATCCCCTTCCATAAAGTCTTACTTTATTATATTATCTTCTGTGTCGGTTTACAACCAACATTTATGTTAATTCTTAATGGATTCATTCGTTATTATTACCTATATTATGTTAACAAAGCGGCGTCTCATCGTTTGTGTAATTAGCTTAATTAAAACAATGCTTGTTTTTTATTCGTTTTCGTCTATACATATTCGCGACTGCAGGAATAATCAGAAAATCTTTCATTCAATTTGAAATAAATCCAAATGTAATAAAATATATATTCAAGAAAAACCCTAGCAACGAAACATTTCTCAACAAGTCTCATTGCCTCGATGGAGATTGGAGAAGGAAAATAAAACGACAAAAAGGCTCCAGCGCAGTTGGGACGTCGAAGTGTACGCTCGCACACATTGATATATGAAGCTCGCCGAACACTGAACACATCGCTACAAGAAGAAATAAACGAACGCAATTCACTCACACAGTCACACACTGGACTTTTTAAAGTGTGCTATCTGTGAATTCGTTCGGATAAAGGGACGCACACCATTAAAACTCCGTAATATCTCACAATCCTACCGCTTAAAAGTTTGAAAACAAATAAACTGTTGCCGTTGAACAAAGAAAACCACTGGATTGACGGTACCTCTAAAACGGATATAGGTACATTGTTGTGAAATCACTCGACTTGTCATATTTCTTATCTATGACATCACTTCCGAAAAAAGATAAACGAGCACGTCATTGCACTGGCACTGGGGTCGGGGGCGGCAGCGGCAAGGCGCGGGCGTCCTGGCGCAGGCCGTCACGCACGAGCGTCAAACTAGTCTCGTGACGTCACGGCCCGCCCGGCGAAATTACAAAACCGGCCAGGCAGCTCAAGAGTGTGCGCCAAGAAGCAGCGCGGCGGCGCGGCGCAGTGACGAACGCGCAGTCGGCCGACCCCGACGCGCCACTGGGGTGTCACATACCGTGGGCGGCGTCACGACGCTGCGGCGGCGCGGCCGGTGCGCGGGCGCGGGTACTCGAGCACGCGGCGAGCGGCGCTACGGAGCGCGGGCGCAGGTGCTCTGAGCGCAACAGCCTCCGCGCGCCGGCGCCGCCGCCCGCCCGCCTCCCCGCTCGCCCGCGCCGCGCTCTCGCACGCACCAAAACGACGAATTTATCTTCCGTGCCTCATGCGGCATGCCTGCTGGCCCTCTTACCCGAGGACGTTGCCCAGGGTGCCTCCGCGACCTCGTCGAAAAAAATTATCATCGTTATAAACTAAATGAAGACGCCTTAAAGATTATAAGTAATATTTTTTGTACCAGTCAGCATCTTCAAGACAGAGTTTATAACCTGTGTTGATTCTGAAACACTATTGTGTGTAATATATGAAATCGTTTCTTCGCCGACAATGTAAAATTTAAGAATCATGCTCATAATGTTGAGAATGGCAGCGAACGCTTCGAGTTACAACCACTGATATAAATGTAGTACCTACGCTAAAACTAAATGCCCTAAGGCTACGAATAATGAACAATTGAACACCCTCTCTATTGTGCGTCATATTAAAATGCTTCTTGTGATAGCCTAGTGGTAGACTGCCGTCTCGGCAGTATTCGGTATTCGGTGGGTCGCGGGTTCAATTCCGGGCATACACCGCTGACTTCGAAGTTATGTGCGTTTAATTAAGTATTTCATGCATCAGCGATGAAGGAAAACATCGTAAGGAAACTTGCACGCTTGAGAGTTGTCCATAATGATGGACTTATGGCCTAAGCCTTCTCTGAGAGGAGTCCCTCTCAGTACTGAGCTGTTGATGGGTTGTTGTTGGTTATGATGATGAAGCTCTTACTGAAGGCTGAAAGCCTTTATTTAAAACTAGTGATTCACCCCGAACTAAGGGAGAGGGCACACTGGCTACGCGACCGCGCGTTTTTGTGGCTTTTAGGGAATTTATAGCTTTTGCTTTTTGCGTCTGCATTCGCGCGATTCGCGTGATTTCGCGATTCTGCGATCGATCGCTAATTTCTGCGAGTCGCTGTTTGTAGCTCAATTCCGCAATCGAACACTAACGTGCCCCTGTAGCCACGTTACACTTCATTGTATCGTTTCTCTTTCTACGATAGTTGTCATTTGAAGTTTTGGCTAGGGCCCGACTAGATGGCGCTGCAGCTGATCAATGACAGAAGTGTATTGATAATATTTCGCGATATTTTTTATTGTTTTTTTAGCATTTAAAACATTTATAATACATGGCACACAAAAAACGCCAGTCGCTGCGATCGAGTTGGGAATAGGGTTTAGGGTTCCCTCAGATCAAAAATAGGAAATGGTACCTATCCAAAATTTAAAAGTCAGCGCCATAATAAAATTCTTTGTTATTGGACCGATCGATATAGTTCAAAATTGACATTTAGGATTCTCCATGGACATAGGAAACAAACAGGACCGACTACTCGCAGCTGAAAAGCGAGCCGAGCGAGATAGCTAGTACAGAGGCCGTGTGTCCCTTTCTAACAGGGTGACAATAAGATTTTCGATATATGTCAGACAAATTCAATCTTGCAATCTTCCTACTAATTATAAGTTTATTATAAACACAATTATTGACGTTTTTCATTAGCAATGGAAAATTTCTTAGGGATTAGGGATTGATTACGAAATAAATAATACAAATAGTACAAGGTTTCGATTTGTCCAGTCATAGTGAGTACATTGCTAGATATTTTAATGACTGGTAATGTGTAGATAATGTGATAAATTATTCATTTTCTCTAGATATTAATCATAATAGCTGGTCAAAGGCACCCAAAGTAATAAATACAGCCCCAATTCCCCTCCCGCGCCTTATTCCGTTGCCGCACGATCGGTATATTTACCAAAATCTTAGGTTAGGTCAGGGTTGTACAGAAATTCTGTTCTATTGGTTTGAAATGAAACATTAAAATAATGAAAATTGTAATAATAATAATACAAAAGTAAGGAGTAAGGGACCATCGTAATCGGCATCTGCATCGTACGTATTCGACCCATCACACAATACAAGAATTTAAAAATTCATGGTCATCATAGTTGTAGATTTAGCATTCACGTTTTAACGGGTTGCCGCTCGAAAAAAAATAGACTACAGTCTATTTCGAGAGAGGTTACCATTATATGTAAACAAAACATACCGGACAGGACATTTCAGTTTTGCTAACACTATTTTCACTGTTCGCGCTATAAATCACTCACAAACGTTTTATTTCCCGAAGCAAAACATTTTTAAGTTTATATTAAACACAAATGTACTTCAAACTATGCAGTTTACGATATTATTTTAGCATTAATCTAGTCACCATCGGAAAAAAAAACACAGACTAATAGCCTAGTTTGTGTTTGACATATGAAATAGAACAAATCCCTAGTGCTGGAAATAAAACGTGAACCATAGAGTGAATGATAAGAACGAGCTTAGTCGATTGTAAAATCGGAAGTCGTATTTATTACGCTCGTAGATCCGTGTATTAAGGCAAATGGCAACCGGTTAGCGATGCGTGACTGCGAATGATCTGACTATTCGAATAATTTACAACTACTAATGTACACATTTTCGAATTGAACATTAGTATTATATTAATGCTCATAATCGAATGACGACTACTTATTAGTATTTTAATTACTCATCATGTTTCGACTGCGTTGACGACCTCCCTGGCTCAGTGGTGAGCGCTGTTGTCTTATAACTGGGAGGTCCCGGGTTCGATTCCCGGCGGGGTCAATTTGGGAATTTATAATTTCTGAATTGTATGTCTCTGGTCTGCTCTGGTGGGAGGCTTTGGCCGTGGCTAGTTACCACCCTACCGTCAAAGACGTGCCACCAAGCGATTTAGCGTTCCGGCACGATGGCGTGTAGAAACCAATTAGGGGTATGGGTTAAATGTTCACTGCCATACCCCTTCCAAGTTAGCCTGCTACCATCTTAGACTGCATCGTACCATCAGGTTAGATCGCAGTCAAGGACTAGCTTGTCATCGAATAAAAAAAAAAAAAAAGTTGTTCAGCGCGAAATGTCAGTTCAGGCTAGTCGAAATGCCCACATGCCTACTACATTATTCACGACTCGGATTCTCGGAAAAGAAGTGGAGACTTTAACTAATGGTTTCAATTGTACGATTGGAATGTTAACCTGATTCTTTAAGTTTATAAATCTATTTCAAAATTGTCAAGTAGTTTAAAGTAGTTACTAATCATGGTAAATCATTCGATCAGTTCGAATGATTTATAAAGTCGAATAATTCGACAATCATAATGGGAGAAGGATTGTAATAACAAATATAATAAAAATAATAGTATAATATAAATAATAATAAAAATAAAATATTGTAAGGACAAACCATTTATAAATTTAATATGTAATAAATTAAAATTAATTCAAACATAATATTTTATGTAACATTTACAGTTAGCTACAAATATTTTGAATATTTAAAATTATAGGATCCGTTTTGAAAGGTCCTTAATAATATCGTTTCCAACATCACAATTCAGAAGAATATCATATTAAATAGTATGTATTGATAATCGATTTAAGAATGTATTCATTCAATCAATCGTTCATTCTCAACTTGTCTGCCAATGTTTCGCATCACTAGTACAGTGAAAATATAATCACGTGATCTGACGCCATAATTGTTTACGTATAATGGTAACCTCTCCCCAAATAGATTGTAGATAAAAATTTATATTTTCTTTTTTGTTAAGAAATATCTATCGAAATTAATGTAATTAAATACGGTGACTTAAAAATGTTACAATAATATTAAAACATAAGTGTCTCAACTGATTTTTTAGCCAAAATCTTTGATCAAAATCATTTTTTTGGGCTGGCATGAATGAAAGAACGAGACACACGGCCTCCGTTGTTACTATCTCTCTCGGCTCGGATTAGCCTCTGTGTAATGCGCAACAGGAAATATACTTTATCTCCTAGTTATAAGGTTCATTTTCGTAAATACAAATTTTCCGAGTGATCAGTTCTGTTTGTATATTAAGTTCATGGGATTCTCTAGCGTCGAAAAAGAGGAAATGGTTGTCAAAATTTTAAAAAGTCAGCGCCATATTGAAATTTTTTTTTATTGCACCGATGACGTTCAAAATTGATATTTAGGATTCTCTAGCGTCGAAAAAGAGGAAATGGTTGTCAAAATTTTAAAAAGTCAGCGCCATATTGAAATTTTTTTTTATTGCACCGATGACGTTCAAAATTGATATTTAGGGTCCCCTAGCGTCAAAAAAGAGGAAATGGTTGCCAAAATTTTAAAAAGTCAGTGCCATATTGAAATTATTTGTTATTACACCGATATCTTTCAACATTGATAAAATATATTTTACTATTTAGGATTCCCCAGCGTCAAAATAGAGGAAATGGTTGCCATAATTTACAATGTCAGCGCCATATTGAAATTTTTTTTTATTGCACCGATGACGTTCAAAATTGATATTTAGGGTCCCCTAGCGTCAAAAAAGAGGAAATGGTTGCCAAAATTTTAAAAAGTCAGTGCCATATTGAAATTATTTGATAATTCACCGATATCTTTCAACATTGATAAAATATATTTTACTATTTAGGATTCCCCAGCGTCAAAATAGAGGAAATGGTTGCCATAATTTACAATGTCAGCGCCATATTGAAATTCTTTGTTTTTGCACCGATCTCGTCCAAAATTGATGAATTAGCGTCAAAAAAGAGGAAATGGTTGCCAAAATTATAAAAAGTTAGCATCATACTTAGAGGCACGAGTATTTTCTTATCCGTTCCGTACCTACCGTGTCCACCCGTTGACCATTGGACGTCCACTCGACGGCCGCGTAACATAACTGCGAGGGCACGTCCGTCGACACCGAGTGGACGCCGAACGAGCGACGGGACGGTGATGGTTGGGTGCTAACTTGATATGTGAGCGACGATCTTATAAAGTACCTACCGTATGGTGCCTTAGTACCGCAGCGGCGGCGAAGAAGGACACAGCAAACCATCACACATAATAGGATGAAAATGCATAGCGTAAGTTGAAATGAGCTGTTATAAGATCTTTTGTAAAACAAAGTTTTGTATTATTTTTAACCGACTTCAAAAAAGGAGTAGGTAGGTTCTCAATTCGGCTGGTGTTTTTTTCAGTATGTGCACCGATTTCTGGACTTTTGTGGGAGATTTTTTAAACGATAGAGGAAGCTTGCGAGATAGTCCCATGAAAATTTTTACCTTCAACTCTTCAAGCCTGATGATGCACCAGTTCCCACCTAAATTGTGGGAATTTTGAACTATCGATTACGAATTGATATTTTTGGTACCTAGCATAGGCTACATCATGGAGCTCTTGGTTCTATCTCCTCAATCCTGAATCCTGATGCTACAGGGTACATGCCCACCTAAACTGCGGGGAATTAGGAACTGTCGATTACGAATTGATATAGTTGGTAGCAATGCAAGCATAGACTGCATCATGGAGCTCTAGGTCCTAGCTCCTCAATCCTGATGCTGCAGGGCACTGCCCGCCTAAACTGCGGAAATCTAGGAATTGTCGATTAAGAATTGATATTTTTGGTATCAAGTATGGACAACATTATGGAACTCTAGGTAGTACCTAGCTTCTCAATCCTGATGCTGCCCACCTAAACTGCGGGCTGCGGCGATGAAGCCTGACTTCGACGACAACAAACGTATCTCTCATGTGTCATCGGAAGGCGAACGTCACGCATCAGTTTCATCGTTTCTATTTAGGCTCGCCCGACACGTGTACAAACTAAAATTATTTTTATGCTGCGTTTGAAGTCGGTTTTTAGGGTTCCGTACCCAAAGGGTACCAACGGGACCCTATTACTAAGCCTACGCTGTCCGTCCGTCCGTCCGTCCGTCCGTCCGTCTGTCAGCGGGCTGTATCTCGTAAACCGTAATAGATAGACAGATGAAATTTTCACATATTATGTATTTCTATTGCCGCTATAACAACAAACATTAAAAATTAAATTAAATTAAAAAAATTAAATTAAAATATTTCCATGGTTACATGGAAATATTTTTATTTAATTTTTTTTAACGGAACCCTAAAAGAGCGAGGCCCGACTCGCACTTGGCCGATTTTTTGAATAGAATTTTTATTGAAATTGTATATAATTAATAGGTACCTACCTATGTTAAAAGATCTTCGGAATATGTTAGAATAAATAAAAAAACCAGCCAAGTGCGAGTCAGACTCGCGCACCAAAGGTTCCGTACTCCAAAAGTGAAAGTAAAACGACGAAAATTTCATATGATACCCCACTCGGTATAGTTATTTTACTTTGAAATTTCAAACCCCCGATTTTCCCCCTTTTTTAATAAAACTAAAAATAATTTTCTTTTTTTTTTATTCCAATAATGTTGGGCCACTATTATACACAACTATTCCAAATTTCATGTCGATAGCTTTAATAGTTACAGAAATAATCGACTGTGACAGACGGAAAGTCTCACCATAAGGGTTCCATTTTTATCATTTTGGTACGGAACCCTAATTATTTTCGAAAAGCGACAGCAAGCCCCACTACAAATAGTATAAGAATAATAATTTTGTTTGTACCTACATGTCGCGCGTCGGTTTTGTCGTTTTTCCTACTACCACATTGCTTATTTTTGTAAACAATTTAAAATGTAACGAAATATCAATGCTAAAGTAAATGTAAGATCTACAGTATTTTTTATTATTTTTGTCTGTCTGTCTGACTGTCCGTCTGGTTTAGTGATGACTGATACCCTGGATTAACATTAATTATGTTAAGTATGCTATGTTATCCTGATAACTAGGAATAAGCCTTGTACAGGGGGGTCACCCATCCATTTACCGACGACTTGGGACAACGTTGCTTATCCAGCCCAATCGATTGATATTCTATGCCTCCACAATGCCATAGTCCATAAGCTGCAAAGTGCGTGTTGTTTGTGTTCCTTTGCGATAGAGAATCTATAAAGTCGTAATTAAATGTATACAAATAAAATAAAATTGAAGTGAAGTGAGTGATTGTGATTTCGAAACAACTTACTCTTATTAACACTTTCATGCGAACTTACGTATATATGCGTCTCATGTTGGGAAGTTGCTGTTGCACAACGTATAATCACGTCCAGCGAAAACTTGATTTATTAAGCACAACGTTATAGTGCGGCGACTGGCTATACTAATAACTAGAGCAGGGTTGTTGTGCTACGACACAGCGAACCCTCAAAATTCTAGTGCTACATAGCATCGATTTTTTTTGTCATCTTTGATGGCTCTCCGTTCTAGTAATTTTTGCCTACTTTTTTTGCGCACAACGCCATTGTACGTCGCTATGCCCTTACATCGTCTACCTGTGCACTGCGAGGGGACGCGCGCGCTAATTTTTGTCATCCAACACGTCCATCGTAGCAACGAATATTTACGCGAAATCGTAGCTGAAATTTTGCATGTGTATACAATGTAAATCGGATGACAATGCAATATTATTGTGACATGGAGCTGATCTGATGATGGAGCTGAAATGTTGTTTAGTTTGTCTCTGTAATGAAACTACGTAACCCTATCGAGTTTGAGCTCGTTAGATTCGTCTTGACAAGTACTCTGGTCCTAGACAATATTCAGGGAATGATGATGAAGCTGAGAGGTTCTTTAGGGAACCCTATAATGAAACTACGTAACCTTGTCGAGTTTGAGCTCGTTAGATTCGTCTTGACAAGTAACTCTGGTCCTAGATGTTATTCAGGGAATGATGATGAAGCTGAAAGGTGCTTAAGGGAACTCTGTAATAAAACTACGTAACCCTATCGAGTTTGGGCTCATTTAATTCGTCTTGACAAGAACTATAGTCCCAGACGATATCCATGGTCTGATGATGGAACTGAAAGGTGCTTAAGAGAACTCTGTAATGAAACTATGTAACCCTATCGAGTTTGGGCTCGTTTAATTTGTCTTGACGAGTACTCAGGTCTCAGATGATATCCAGGGAATGATGATAAAGCTGAAAGGTTGGTACCTTAGGGAACTCTGAAACTAAGTAACCCTATCGAGTTTGGGCTCGTTTGATTGGTCTTGACAAGTACTCTGGTCCCAGATGATGTCCAAGCTCTGATGATGGAGGTGAAAGGTTGTTAAGGGAAATTTGTAACTATGTTGTCAAATTTTTGCAAGATGAATGAGAACCACTTCCCAGTTTCTGATTAAGCTGTTTGTATGTACATATAATATGTAAATCGGATGATAATACAATATTATTATGACATGGAGCTGATCTGATGATTGAGCCGGAAGATGGCTACAGAAATCTGTAATTAAAAGACGTAACCCTATCGAGTTTGGGCTCGCTTGATTCATCTTGACAAAAACTCTGGTCTTAGATGATACCCAGAGTCTGATGATGCAGCTACTAAAAGCTTGTATTTTGATTTTTTTTTTTAGTTTACACTTGTTGCAGCACAGGCGTCTATGTACGTCGATACTGTTCGCTATCACACCGATTTTTATCTATGTGTTGTAGCAGAGACGTCGACGTTATAAGACGTCCGCGTCAGTGCAATATGTATATTAGTTAGAACCTACTGATTTTTGCACAACGTCATTGGACGTCGCTCCAGTTTGTATGGAAAAAAGATGTGCGGAATCACTTTGAGCCACATTTTTGGTTGTTCGCATGAAAGTCTTAAGCTTGTAAGCTTATCTAGGTAAATGTAAGCCAAACCACAGCCCAAACACAGTCTTTTTTTTTGTGGTTGTGTTCGTACCTGGTCCGAAGAAATCTGTTCAGTTTTTGTCAGTGTATGCACAACGAAGACCGACGACTTTCCGTGCTTTCCGAGGCACGGGGTGACATCTCACACCACCAACTTCCTAACTCCGGTTTTGTATTGGGAATCCACCCCAGGACCTCGTCCTTCAGTCGAACAGCTAGACAAACGAGGCAGATAAATTATTGATGGATGATCAGTCGTCGGGGTCATGAGGGTTATTTATTCATTTATTTACTACAAAATACAAACAAGCTCTAACTGAAGAAAAAATTAATGGGTGGGTGCGTGGTGGGTGATTGGTTTTGAGAATCATAGCTGAATCAATTTGCCAATATAGCGAGGGAGTGTCTTCCAGTCAGAGGTGATTGCGATCGTTACACTGTAGTCGTCATTTTTAAACAATCCCGCAGCATGTCTCTTGCAGTGGCGTGCGCTAGGAACTTGCTAAACATAAACAAAAACCCCAAAAACCTATCTCCAATACTTTTATACGGCACGTACCATATTTTTATACGGTTCTGAAACATGGACTCTTCGAGATATTGTGGTACTAGAGGAAGATGCCTAGACTGCATTTAGGACCAACATTTTAACTATCCTGAATGGGCTAAAAATCAGGATGTCGACCATCTCTCAGGCGCACCTTGGAATAGTTAACTTGGACAGTTGGACACATTGAAGTGGATGCTATTATGGGAAGCCCATCTCAAGCCATGGATGTCGATTTTCCGGAAATAGTATATTTGGAAGACGTTATTTTAGGCGAATGATATTCGTGCCTACATATGTACTTAAATAAATTAAAAAATATTATAATGAAACGAATGAAACTTAATAACTAAACTGTATTTAATCAATAACTCACAATTCGTATATAATTTAGGAGTGTGGTGCCAGCCGCATACTTATATATTTAATTTAATCATTTTAGTAGTAACTAGCTGATGCTCGCGACTTCGTCCGCGTGGATTTAGTTTTTAAAATCCCCGGGAACTCTTTGATTTAATATAAAAAGTAGCCTATGTCACTCTCCAGGTCTTAAACTATACCCATGCAAAAAATCACTTCAATCCGTAGATCCGTTGTAGCGTAATTGAAGGTAAAACGTACAAACCAACAAACAAACACACTTTCACAATAGGGTATTTGACTTTATTAAAAATATCGTTTCATCTGGTGTCATCCTAAAAGATTATTATCTAAAAATTTTATTCCATGCGACAAAACTAAAAAATAAAGCTTTAACATTAATTAAAATTGCTATAATTCTGGCCGTGTTCACGAGATCGAAAACGTTCTTGAATCTCGAATGAAGTCACAACTCACAGTTCATGCCACCTTTGGGCTTTGGAATTGTCATTGAACTGTGTGTGAACTGTGACGTCATGTAAACAAATGGAACGTTTCCGCGGCAATTTATTTTTTTGAATTTATTTCGATTTTTATGAAAAATACTGAGAATTATGCCGAAATATACGTTTTGTTAGCTTCAGCATAGCATTATTAACAATTAAATATGATTTTCTAAAAGTAGTCAAATACCCTATCAAAAGATTAGTAATATAGTTTCCGCAGGCGTACGCGTACGCGATTTATGGATTTTTCGGCGTTACTATTGCATATTTTAACAAGGAAAAGTAGTTATTGTGTCATAACATTAATAGATATACATATGGTATCACGGACTTTTTTGTAGATATTAATGTCCCTTATAAAACTAGTACATCACTTTGCTCTATTGTCAATAGTTTCCGCAGCGTACGTGATTGGATTTTTTTTGGTACTTTTTTCACACCTTGGGTTACATTATCGAAGTTTTCATACGGATCCCTAACTTTTTGAAAATATTCTATGTTCATCAGAGATAATGTATAATAATTTAAGTAATAATTTCAATAAATAAATAAATAAATAATGTAGGATTCTAATAAGTATTTTTAATGGTGAAAGAATTTTTCAAAGCAGTCCAGTAGTTTTGGAGCCAATTCAATTCAAACAAACAAACAAATCTTTCCTCTTTAAGTATAATATTAGTGTAGATATAGTTTATAATTGTACTTTCTTTTTAACCGACTTCAAAAATGGAGTAGGTTCAAAATTCGTCGGAATCTTTTTTAGGGTTCCGTACCCAAAGGGTGCCAACGGGATCCTATTACTAAGCCTCCGCTGTCCGTCCGTCTGTCAGCGGGCTGTATCTCGTAAACCGTAATAGGTAGACAGTTGAAATTTTCACAAAATGTGTATTTCTATTGCCGCTATAACAACAAATAATAAAAATTAAATTTAATTAAAAAAATTAAATTAAAATATTTCCATGGGTACATGGAAATATTTTAATTTTTTTTTAACGGAACCCTAAAAGAGTGAGGCCCGACTCGCACTTGGCCGATTTTTTTTATGTATGTTCACCGATTACTCGAAGACGCCTGAACCGATTTGGAAAATTATTTTTTGACGTGATACTGATAACGTCTTATAAATCGATGAACACCGGCTGCACGCACGAAAAAGTGTCACGTTCCGCGTGCACGTGCAAGCGAGAGCGCGGAACAAGCGATAGAGAGGCACGATCGGCCCAACCATTGGCTTGTGACTAGAGAAAATTGTAATTTTCAATTAACTCCTTCTTTGTATTATACAAAATAATGATAATATTTCGTGGTTTCATTTTCGATATAAATAAACAGGTAGTTCTTTGACCTACAAGGCAACACTCGCATGCTTTAAAAGATAATTTTTAATTAATATAGGCACCTAATTGACTTCCGTTTAAATAAAAGTCGACTCATCCTCCCCTCCCCACACTAGGCGGTGACACCTCATTCTTTTACCGTGCGTGGCAACGTGTGCATGCGCCCTCCGTTCGATTGTTTATTTAAAATTCAAAGTTACTAAATATTATTTACATCATACACGATGCCGAAGAGATATTACTTATGAAGAAAAGATGGAGTATTATATGAAGAAAATGGAGAAATTACGGGATAAACACCGTCATAAAAGACGGCGTCGACTTTCGACGAAGATAACCAACAAGGTTAGCATGTTTTGATTTTTCTTGTTATTACCGTTCAAGTACTATTCAAAATGAAAGTTTTGATACGGTTCTTTGCCATAGATTCGAATTCGAACACACGGCACATTATTTTATTCTACCCGCCATAGATTCCTTATGTGAACAAGGCGTTTATTGTACTGGATTCGTACTTTGAACCATTACTATATTTATTAGCTGTATTTACGTACACTCGTATACCTACCTATGGTTACGTTACGTATATGACCTTTTTTCTCTGTGAGGTGAGGCGACAGTTATGTGGGAGTTACCACCAAGTGAACCGGATCTTGTGCCCGTTGAGCCTCAGCCGTGCATGTCACTGGAGTCGGTTCCGATCCAGCAAAATGACATGCCAGTTGATGTGTCGACTGTCGGAGCCTGCGCCAGCGCCAGTGCCAGCGCCAGCGCCACTTGAGCAGCAACTAGACCCGGATATCTTGTCGGCCCTTGGAAAAGCGACTGACGAGGGACCCACATGGGGTGAAGAGATTCATAATAACTGAACCCAATTATGGCAACCGTTACTCAAAAAGGGAATGGTTAAAATGTAAAGAAAAATATTAAAACAGTATCTCGTGCCCAGTAATTGTAATTTACTCCAGGCACCGAAATTAAACATCGAAATATCGACCGCCGTTATAGAAATGGTCAGATTACGGCATAAAAAATTGGAAGTAGCTCAACAGAAATTGGGTCAGGGCATCACTGCTATTAGCAGGGTTATGATTTCCTTAATTACAAGTGATAATAAAATTGAAGCGATTCAAATCCTTAGTGATGGGTGTCGTATTTTATGTGACTTACATCACTCCGAGACGCAAGCTCGAATAAAACCCGGATTGGCGAAACCCTTTTTCAATGTGATACAGGATAGTGAGCGCGATGACACTGTTTGGTTCCACCTTACCGGAAAAAATAAAGGCATCAAAAACCATCGAAAAGCAGGGTCTACAGATTAAGAAGACAGTGCCGCTACCAGCAAGGTCCAATACAACTACCTAGCCTCAAAATATATAGTCATCGCGCCACCAACTTCAGGGAAACTGGACGGGACCTTCTCGTTACTCGACGAACAGGGGGGGGGGGGGGGGGGGGGGGCGAGGGGGTCAGGTTTCCCACGTCAACGCGTCGAACGACGATGACGGCAACAACGTCGACCAAATCGAGCCAGAGTCGGTCACGTGCCCCTGCACGTCAGTAATTCAGGTACATGCCGGCAGGCTACAATTTTTTTATAATTGTTGGACCCATATTACTAATAATACGGGTATTCTTAATTGGATCCTGAATGGAATACCTATTCCGTTTATATGTACACCTTTTCAGACTTGTATTCCCCGAATCACATTGTCATTGAATGAACAACGTGACATGTCATCAGCGGTCGAAAACTTACTCTAGCTGGGTGCTATCTCACAAGTCGAGCCAAGTTTAGATCAGTTTATTTTCTAGTACGTTTTTAGCTCCAAAACCTAACGGTGGTAAAAGGTTTAATCTAAATTTAAAATCTTTAAATACTTTTATACCTAAAATGCATTTTAAAATGGAGGACAGTAGGACTGCCTGTAAGTTACTACAACCGAATTGGTTTATGGCGACCATAGATATGAAGGAATCTTATTTTCTTATTCCTGTTGCTAAAGAGTTTCACAAATACCTTCGATTTCATTATATCGCGGAAAACTCGAATGAAATAACTAGTGGTTCGCCCCGAACTGAGACCTCGCGGTAACGGTATCCCATGATTATTCATTCAATCGATACATGATAACCAAAACTGACATTATTATTATGCCCGTTTTCACCAAACATACCTAAATCATCCCCTAAGTAGGAGTCTCTTAACGTAGGTAGCTCCTAAATACAATCCTAAGTCCTAACATCCGTCCCAATATCCTTTTAGGTGTCCCGTACAGGATCGTGATAAATAAGTTGACAGAAAACATCAATCACCTAACTTATAGGTAGCCCGTAAAGGTTAGGGAACGTTAGTGAAAACATTGAATTATTTATCAAACATTGAATTTAACTCGTAGTTCCATGGGAATAGTTACTGACTGCGCCATCTATTAGCATTATTGTGAAGCTATGTTGATGCTATATGAATTACTGACGCCCATTAAAAATTAAATAATCTCGTTTCTTTATAATATTCATATAATTTTAGTATTTGTTGTTCAAGTACAGGATATAAGTGACCTAAAAACATAAAATCAGTTTGAAAATCCATAGCGGATTTTTCTAGAGAGCGTCTTCAAGCGAGCGTATAAAATCGCCACTTTGAAAGCCCCCCATTTCGTCAATTTTAAGGGAAAAATTAAAAAAAAATTATTTTTGTACTCAGTTCAAAATTATCTTTAAAATGATACGTAACAATTTTATGTAACGCGATATTTTTTTTTTTACTTCGCATTCGCTTCTATGAGAGCCCCCCTGAAATAAAGATTTTTATAACTTTTTAAGCCATTTTCGGCTGGAGGCCATCGGTTTACATATTATATCTAAATTTGAAGTAATTACGTTCAGTAATTCAAAAGTTATAAGGCTCTGACAGACGGACGGACGGACGGACGGACGGACGGACAAGTGCAAATCGCCCTAGTTAACTCAAAGACCTTCGCTTCGCTCGGTCGATAACGTTCGAGTTTAGCGCATTACCTTACGGGCTCGCTATAGCCCCTACGTGGTAAGGTTAAGGTTAAGTGGTAAGGTTTCTTACGTGGTCGCGGGTTACAGTCCGTATCATACTTAGATGATTTGTTATGTTTAGGTGACAGTTACGAAGAATGTCTTCGTAATGTTAGAGAAACGGTATCGCTACTAGAATGTTTGGGGTTCGTTATAAATTATGAAAAAAGTAATTTACAACCTCAAAAAACTTACAAATTTTTAGGATTTATATATGACACCAACGAAATGACTATCATTACCGTTGGATAAACGCAACAAGATAGCCGTTTTAGTTCAAAAGTATACCAAACTCCCGATAGTTTCAATTAGAGATTTCTCCCGGTTGATAGGAGTATAGTAGATAGGTATACCAAGATATTAGAAAGAAACAAATATTTATTTCCACAGCAGCATAATTCATTTGACGTAAAGGTGAAACTTCCTCGAATTATTTTAAGTAATTTGAACTGGTGGTCTAAAAATATTTACAAAGTAAATAATCCAATAAAGCCCCAATGCTATCTATGCGCTGGAAATTTACAATGACGCGTCACGGCAGGCTGGGGTGGGTTTAGTAACGGGGTAAGAGTAAATGGCACTTGGAAAGAAAGTGAGATTAGTTTTCACAATAACTACTTAGACCTTTAGTTGTATTTCTCGCCCTTAAGTGTTTTGCTCGTGGTGTAGCTGATTGTTCTATCCTGCTCGCGAAGCAGCAGATAATAATGCTTACTACGGCCATAAGTTATATAAATCGCATGGGCGGTATTCAGTTTCCACACTTAAACGCACTCTCCCGTGATATTTAGCAGTGGTGCGAGATGCGAAGACTGTGGCTATTCGCTTCATATATAAACACGAACGACAATATAGAAGCCGATGAGAAGTCACGCAGAGTGAACCCTGACATGGAGTGGGAGTTATCCCAGTCCGCATTCCATTACATTGTAAAAAGGTTAGGTCAACCTGATATAGACTTATTCGCTTCTCGCATCAATGCTAAGTGTCGCGATTATGTGTCCTGGAAACAGGATCCGGATGCGATAGGCGTCGACGCATTCACAATGAGTTGGTTCTCAAAATAATTTCAAGCTTTCCCACCATTTTCTTTACTATTAAACTGCATACAAAAGATTATACAGGATAAAGCAGGTATCCCAGTTTTTCCCATGTGGCCAGCACAGGCTTGGTATCCGCAGTTATTAGATTTGGTAGTTGGAGAATTAGTTGTTTTAAATCCACGTCCGAACTTAGTATTGTCGCATTCCAGGCGACAACACCCGCTCCACCAGACGCTTACCCTGGGGGCAGCGTTGCTCTCGGGCTCGCGTTCTCCCGCCGCGGTACGCCACCGGCCACCCAACATCTGATGCTCGCCTCATTGTCGGATAGTACATTAAAGCAGTATGGCGTTTGTTACAAACTGTGGTGGCAGTACTGCCAACAATATAACTGTCATGTGTTCGAGAGCTCCTTCCCACACATATTAACCTTTTTAACAGAGCAATATGAAAAAGGTGCTTCCTACGGCACGATAAATAACCATCGTTCGGTCTTATCTTTGCTTATAGGAAACAATTTAGCTTCAGACGAGCGTGTCCAACGTCTCTTAAAAGCGGTATCCCATGTACTTAAAGTACTCAAGTACATGGGATCCTCAAATAGTTTTAGACTATATTTCAAAATGGGTTCCACATAATCAGCTTAATTTAGAAAAATTGACGAAAAAACTCTGCGTTTTATTGGCTCTGTGTACAGCACATAGGGTGCAAACACTTTCATTGGTTAAAATCAGTAATATTAAAGTTAACATAAATGACATCGAAATTGTTATTACGGATATCGTTAAAACTTCAGGGATAGGACGGAATCAGACGGTTTTATATTTGCCCTTTTTTCGCGAAAACCTTTTTGTTTGCCCAGCCACAACGCTGGTTGACTATATGTCTGCAACGAAGGATTTGAGGCCTTCGGACTTAGACCACCTCTTAACTACTGTGAAGCGTCCTTACAGAAACGCAACAGCACAGACTTTAAGTAGGTGGATAAAACAGACGTTGCAGACGAGCGGCGTGGACGTGTCAGTGTACGGCGCTCACAGCGCCCGCCACGCTGCCACGTCGACGGCGCGTGCGGCTGGCTTGAGTATTGATCTCATACGCAGAACAGCCGGCTGGACTACATCCTCCCAGACCTTTGCGAAATATTATCATCGTCCCATTGTAAAAAAAAAATCTACTTTCGCAGAATCTGTTTGTTTGCACAACAATTAATGGATGTTAGTTGTTTGCACAACAATTAATACATAAATTAAAGTACATAAATAGTTATATAACGATAATTATATAAAAGTGATTAATATTTTGTGAAATTACTTAAAACATGATTTACGATGTATTTATCCTCGTGGTTCATTTGTAGTACATCTATTGGAAAAGCGTACAACAATGTAAAAAATCTCATTCTCTGAACATCTACCTGTTTATTTATATCGAAAATGAAACCACGAAATATTATATATGATCAAACGAACTTCTCAAGTGAAGTTCGATCGATATAATATGAGTGGTTTCATTTGAAGATATAAATAACCCAACCCACCCAAAACCCAGATTTTTTACTCACATGAGAAGACTTGAATTCAAGTCACAACTCTAAAAAGAATGAGGTGTCACCGCCTAGTGTGGGGAGGGGAGGATGAGTCGATACTTTGATTGACTTTTATTTAAACGGAAGTCAATTAGGTGCCTATATTAATTAAAAATTATCTTTTAAAGCATGCGAGTGTTGCCTTGTAGGTCAAAGAACTACCTGTTTATTTATATCTTCAAATGAAACCACTCATATTATATCGATCGAACTTCACTTGAGAAGTTCGTTTGATCATATATAATTCAGTGATAATAATTCAATTCAATTCATAAAAGTATACAATTTTTCATCAATGTTTCTTTAAGACGTTATCACGTAAAACTATCGTCCGTAAACCAACTTTACAGACAACCAATTTTTTTTAAGGGTATACTTCCCAGGTGGTCCCATTTAAATATTATCGAAATCGGTAGAGCTGTTAAAAATTATATACTTAGCTGTTTTTTTTTTTTAAATCAACAATAAATTATATAGGTACCTACTTACTTTGTAGTGGCGCGGGAGTTTGAAGTCGGTTTTTTTTAAATATTTTTTATAAATTATTAAGTTGCTATTTGGGTTTAAATTATGTTATATCTATTATTATTTTTAGTAAATTATATGTAAAGAAATAAATAACAAGAAATTTGGAATCAATAAGTGAACTTACTTCAGCTACTTCAGTAAAGTAGGTATGAAAACTAATCATGGATAGGGTTCTATGGTCGTACTATTCGGGCTAGTTCGGGTTGCTATATTCAAGAAAATTTTGCGACAGTGGCGCCCCTATTAATTTCAACCTACGTCCTACACCTACAGTGCGACAAGTATAACCAGGCCTATGTAGTCAACTTTGTTCTACGTCATTGCGACATACCTGGGCAAATCAATATGTTGCCAAGTGTAAACAACTTTTTTATTTTTCATACTAGTAATACTGTTCCGAATTTCGAAATAATTGAGGGTTACTAGCAACTAGCTTAAACTCCTGTTTTGGTAGTTAAGTTTTACACAATAAACAACGCGTACAGAATAATAAATCCAACAAAGCAAACATTACCTACAATAATAATTGTTATCATTTTTTTCTATGTCTAGTGACTCGTACACGCAACTCATACATAGCATATAGAGAAAATATAAAAAAATAGTTAATAAAAATATATTATCTTTGTTTAAATTTATCTTAACATTATCAAGAATATTTAATTAAAAGATAGCGGTGGCATAGATCTCAATTATCGGGTCGTAAAAATCACTCCTGGTACAAAAATTATTTTGTTTATGGCAACTTTGTTTGAATTCTTGAATTTTCTTCAGAACAAGAAAACGTACTTTTTGAGGTTAAAATTTCTACAAAAATAGTAATTTTCAAACACAAAAAAGTACATTTCAGATTTCAGAGTTTGCTTTTCTGAAAATGTTTACTTTGCCTGCGTTGCTGTTTAAACGTTTTACTTCGAGTCGAGCTTCAGCTCCTCCGTAACCGTAGAAATAGTGTGAGGTGCTCGTTCAATTAAAACTTATCTGGACAATAATAAGTGAAATAGTGGTTTTAAAATGGCAGAAAATAGCAGGAAGTGTTTAAAGTGTGGCCATTCACCGGGTGTAGACCCCGACACTAAACTATTCCGCTATCCTAAGCCTGGCAAAACCAACATTCTCAGGTACAGTACTAATTTATTTTATTAAAATCACTAGATGATGTCCGCGTTGATTATTTTTATTGCTGCGGGAACTCCTTAGTTTTCCGGGATAAAAAGTAGACTAGTGTCCTTCGCCGGGCAACCTATCCATATATGCCAAATTTCATCAAAATCGGCTGAAAAGAGGGGTCGTCAAAGCCTAACAGACACTTTCGCATTTATAATATTAGTATGAATTTGAAACATCTGAATGCCAATAATCCAAATTTTATCCATTATCCAAGGATTAAGACATGGTAAATAATTTGTAGAAAAGCCATATTATTGTGTCATTTTTTCTAATAGTGATTGAACAAGAAGGTATTTGATCACATAATTATTATAAACAAACTACTTGTAAGAAGTACCTTTTACATATTTGGTCTGTAGGAGCATTCAGAGTATCATTCCTTTGTAATGCTAATGACATAAATTGTTATTTTAGGTGTGAATTATGGGCCAAATACTGTTTCCCCGATGGAGAATGGTCTTCACAAGAATTCCAACAAAAACTGCACAGGGAACATAGAATGTTGTGCCACAGACATTTTAAAAGGACTTCATTCAGTGATTATCCCCATAGTACAAAGAAGCTACATAGATTTGCTGTTCCAGATGAAGAGGTAATGTGTACTTTACATAATATTAATAATAAAATGTGTGAAAGGTTAAATTAATAGGACGGCCCCCAATAACAAAGTCACATCTGCTAAACTCCTGACTTCAAATTTGAGCCTTAGCTTTAGTAAACTATAAATTGAATTTCTGCCTTAAGGGGCCTCAGTCCATATGTACGCTCTTACTAGTGATTTATTATTGCACACATTATTGCATATTGTGCTTTCAAAACTAAGTATTAGTTCGATTTGTCTCATCATTATCTAGGTTTATTGATGTTTATAATATCGAAAAAATATTAATCTTAAAGTTACGAGCATTTCTATAGGAATCTTTCAAGGCTCGTAACTTTAAAATCATAAATTTCTTCAAAATTTTACATATCAATAAACCTAGATAATGACGAGACAAATCGAAATAATACTTAGTTTTGAAAGCTTAACAAAAAAAACTGGGATCAATGAATTCATAAAAAATAGGGAATACCATCAAAGATGTTGCTTGCATATATTTCAATAAATAATAGCTGATTAATTGTAGATTAACACACTAAGCATACTATTATTGTTAATAATTTCAGATGACAATATTTGTTCCTCAACCAAAACCTTTGAATGTTGTGCCTTTACAAGACAAAACAAATGTGTTTACTGGTGTGGATAATCCAACCAAAATAATGCAGCCTACAGAAGAAAATGAAATTAAGCTGTGTTTGCTAAATCAGCCTAGCAACAGCAGAAGCTTAGTAGAAGGAAAGTGTCCTGAAGCCAAACAGCCTTTAGATGAAAATGTCCAAATTCCAATGAGTTCTAAGAAAACTGCAGGAGAAAGGTATCTCTACAATAAATGCCGAAAGCACATGAAAAGAATATGCCAACTGCGCAATAGAATAAATAAATTAAAAAATAAGGAATATTTAAGAGAAATTTCAAACAATGATTCAGTGCAAGAGTTGATGAAAAAACTGACACCAACATTTGCTTTGTTGCTCCAAGCTCAAATAAAAAATTATTGTAGGAAATCTAAAGGAAGACGGTGGACACCAGAAGAAAAATCATTGCCTTAAGGCTTTATAAACGATCACCAACATGCTACAGACTAATGAGGAGGCTTGTGTGTTTACCAGCTCAATCCAGTCTGAGAACCTTATTAGGTCAATTTGAAATGAATGTTGGAATAAATAAGAATATTTTCAGCATTTTAGCAAAATTTTCTAAACTCCAGAAACCCTCTGACAATGAGTATATTCTCCTTTTTGATGAAATGTCTATAAAAAAAACTTACGATACAATAGAAAAAGTGACATTATTGAAGGATTTCAAGACCATGGGCATCAAGGCAGATCTCCACATATAGCATCAAATGCTCTAGTGTTCATGGTGGCAGGGATAAGAAAAAAAGTGAAGCAACCTCTTGCTTTTTACCTGTCTAGTGGCTATGTGACAGCAGATAGATTAGCAGCATTGATAAAAGAGGTACACACTTAATCAAATTCGATTAAATTTTATGATTTCACATATTAATCAACCTTATTTATAAATTGAATCGGCACATGCTAAAAGGGCATTAGTTCAGAGCACATAGTTTTGAGAAAAACAAAAAATCGGTTTCTAGGCAACACAAATTTTTTTTTAACCAATCCACTGTGTTCACAAGCCAATATTTAGGTATACCAGGCATGGGACTGAATTCCTTTTAGCATGGAAGCTATGCAGAAGATCAAAGATGTGATTTTCATGCTTAACTCAATTTGCCATTTTTTGTGACAGATTCCCTTTTAGCATGTGCCCATTCTATTGAAGTATCAAAAATTATGCCAAATTGTTTTAATTCTAGTCATAGTACTTCTATTACCTTTTATGGCCTTTCAGTCTTTCCTTCTTCCTTTAATTCAACTGCCTGAATTTAAAATGAAAGTATTAATCTACTTCATGTATTATTTTTAGGTATTACGGGAATGCTACAGAGCTGGTCTCAATATAGCAGCAACAGTTTGTGACATGGATGGTGTTAACCGCAGAGCGTTAGGCATCTTGGGTGCCACTGTAGACAGGCCATGTATCAATTTGGATGACAAAGATATTGTTAGTATCTTTGATCCTCCTCATCTTCTAAAATGTTTTAGAAATTTACTAATGAAATACGACATGAAATGTAACACTGATATAAAGTCAAGCAATAACCGTGGAATAGGTAAGATTAATACTACCATAGCCATACCAATATATCATACCCATATTTCTTTCATTGGCTAAAGTGATAGCAAGCCTAATAAGTTGTTTGTACAAGACAACGGAGAAGCTCTGTATATTAAACAAAGAAAGCAAAGAACTAGAAGTAGACTTATTTCTAGAAAAATATGATACACATATGTTGTGTTTTAGGGAGCATTGGCTTCTTAGCCAACAGTTGCCAATATTTATTAAAAACTTAACATAGTCAACTGTGTTCACTAGAGTGGTTGATCCTTAATTTTGGTTCATGAAAATAAAATGACTAGTAAAAGAACAACTGATGAGTTTGTTGCCAGCTCTTCTCAGCGAAATCTGCATTCCAAACCAATGGTAGAATCTAGACTTATAATAAGAGCTACAGGTTGGCCTACATGAAATAAATAGCTTTTGAATTTGAATTTATGATTTATTCACCCTTTCAGGAGTTGCCAAATGGAGCCATATCATCACATTTTATGAACTGGACAGCAGCAACCCTAATTTCGTATTTGCACCTGCACTGAAACAGGAACACTTGAATCCGAACACTAAACAAAAAATGAGAGTTAAATTAGCTGCTCAAGTTTTCAGTCATACTGTTGCAGCTGGAATGATGGCTAAAATATCACAAGGTAAATAATATTATTTATTTGGGTTTAGGTACAGAGGCATCATTGTTATTTTTTTGTCATATTTATTACTGAATATTCTCCGATTACTCAGCCGTGCCTGTGATTCCAACATATTCAACAAAAAATAATTATAGTGTGACAAGTAGTATTGTAATATGTAACTATAATCACACTATAATATTTGTGAATAGTTGTGAAGTTTGAGTGTGTGTGTTGTGTGTGTGTATGTTACTCTTTAACACAAAAACTACTGAACGGATTTGGCTGAAATTTGGAATGGAGATAGATTATACCCTGGATTAAAACATAGGCTACATTTTATCCTGGAAAATTAAAGGGTTCCTGTGGGAAACCAAAAACCTTAATCCATGCAGACGAAGTTGCTGGCATCATCTAGTATTATAATATGTTTGTGTAACTATAATCATAATTGATGAGAATTTTGGAAAAAATCCTGTCATAATATGAATGTTGATATTATACTTATGCTACCAGTGTGATTTCATCAGAAGTCCCAATTTCATAATAATATATTAGTTAAATGTTTAATGTTAAATTAATAGTTTATAATATGTATTGAATATGCTTCGAATAAACTTACTTAAGATGTCGTAAATAACAAAACCTTTTATTTGATATGTTGCAGGTGAACTAACTACAGATGCTGTAACAACTCTGCATGTTATAGAAAACATAGATAAACTTTTTGATTCGCTGAACAGTGACTCATCGGACTTGAGAAGAGGGAAAATATTTGCAACAAATATAAAAAACTCCAGCCCACATTTACAGTTCTTCCGAGAGATGAGGACTTTCTTCAAGTCAATAGAATTTATAGGGTGCAACCGAGCACCACCTTCTAAAGAAGGCTGGATTTGGACCCTGAATGCAATCGAATTACTGTGGGAAAAGATTACTAGTAAACATTCAGATGTTAAAAGTCTTGCTACCCGCAGGCTACAACAAGACCCTCTCGAAAATCTGTTTGGCTGCATTCGGGGTCACTGTGGTGCTAATGTTAATCCCACTGCTGGGCAATTCGTAGCAGCCCTAAAAACTACTATTTTGACCAATTTAGAGCACATTACAACAGGAAATTGTGAATCTGACAATAATGATAGCATTATTGATAATTTTAAAATGTTATTGAGGAAAACACCCACAAATATATGCACTGAAGCTTCAACTTCATCACAAAATGTTATAAATTCCTCAGATATGCTTGATGAATTTGAAACATTTTGCGATACAGTAATTCACAATGAGGACAGTGGAGAGATGCAGGCATGCGCATATGTTTGTGGGTTTTTAATTAAGAATTTAAATAATGATGCTTGCGAAAAATGTAAAACTATTTTCATAGCAAGTGAAAAATCACAAGTACATTTATTTAGCCAATGTAAAGAGTATAATGAATTAAAAAGTAGGTTAAGTTACTGCACAAAAGAATTAATCAAATATATTGAGTGTTGCAGTAAGGAGGTAAATAAAATTTTACATGATAAAGGCCACGAAGGCTATATAAAATCAAATGTATTGGCAACTGTAATAATAATAAACGATGAGTTTTTAAGAATTTGTCCTCTGCATTATAGAAAAAACAAAAACTATTTGCTAAATAGTGTATTTCATATATGTGTCAATAGATTTTGTGTTTTAAAAAATAGGCTTTTACAAGAAGAGGCTTCAAAAATAGCTCTTAAGAAAAAAATTGATTTATTAAAACATATTTAAATAAATTTCAAGTATAAAAGGTACCCAAGAATTTGTTTTATTTCAATCGTAATAAGTAAACCGTTTTATTTTCAATTATTTTCTGTCTGCCTATGCATGTGCCTTTACTTACTTATCCTCCTCTTCAGGTTTCTTTGTTTGTCTGTGTATGTTACCTATTATTATTGTAACTGTAGGTACAAATACTGAAAGAAACCTGAAGAATCCAGAAGGATAAGTAAATAAAGGTATAAAGTAGGTGGATATAAGTAGCAGAAAAATAAACATTCAGAATTTCCCGCTCATAATTTGAAATTGCCGCCATTGAAAATTCGAATATCCCTCTCAAGCTATTTAAACTTGGCGCACAAAGTTTTTATCTTGGGGAGCCAATAGATGGCGGTATTAATTTTTGTTCCCCGTTTCTTTGTATGGACTTGTAATTCTTCTCCCCTGAGTATATGTTGTTCTGTGAGTATAACTTGGCGCGGCTGTGCGCCACTGTGCTCAACATTAGTAATTGCCATTGTATATGAAAAAACATTTTTAATTATTTTAATTAATAAACGCAACAGCACCCAACGAGATCCAATAGTGAATTTTCAAGATTTTGTCTATGACAAATAGTATAAAAATTGGTTGACCGAATTAGTTCCTCAAAACGCCACCGCCAACTTAAACTTGTCGCACTTGATTTCAACTCTTTTTTGCCAAGCTGTAATGTGCATACGTGTTTGTGTCAAGTTTATTTCAATGTAATAGTGTTCGGTGTTTTGGTTTGGTCTCTCTTTGTCTTTGGTAACCTATTTCAGTGTTCTGTTCTTTCTTTTCGAAAATTTGAATCTTGATTAATTGCCAAAAAAACTTTGTAACGTAAGTACATTATTTAAAATAATTTTAACTTTACAGTTAAGTTGTAAAAATAGCAAGTATAACCTATGAATACTTAACTATTTAATTTAATTTGGTTTTTTATCATGACAAGATAAAAGTTTTCGTTCAACTTATGCTGCATTTCTAACCTATATTTCAAATCCGAAAAGTATTTAATTCTGCAGTGCGTAACATTAAGTAAACTGTGAAATCGCTTTAATAGATTTCAATTCAAGCTTTAGAGCCTTAGTGAGTTAATTCAAAAAGTTTGGTAACTTTTATAGAACAAATCTGATCACTTCTTGTAGTGCCGACTCCTATTGGAGGTTGGCAACTATTAGGGCTATCTGCACCTTGGACACTGCTGCACGGAACAATGATCGGGTACTTTTCCCATACCATTGGCGTAGGTTTTTAATACACGATGTTCTCCGACCAGGTGGTCTTCGGCCAGCTATTTTTCCTTGTATAAAAGAGCTGCAGGAGGTCGTATTTGTTATTCCTGAGGAGGTCGTATTTGTTATCCTCAGGAATAACAAATCTGATCACTATAGAGAATTAATGTTTTTTTCAGTAAAATGTCTGCTCTCGCACATGAAAAAGTTTGGCTTGAAAAAACTATTTACACTGATGCAGAACGCAATTATTATGAATCCCTATCTAAGGTAGGTAATCAGTAATGTTAGTGGTTAGTTGTGGTAGTGGTCATTGTGGAAACACTGCATACATAGCATAGTATCTATTGTATTATAAAACTTGTTTTGAAAAAAGCAACCGCCGAGTTCCTTGCTGGTTCTTCTCGGCAGGAAGGGCATTCCGAACCAGTGGTAGACTCATCGACGATTCAAAAGCACTTGTAAAAATTCTATTCTATTCTATAGTTGTATACAGAGACTGGTATTGAGCTGATCATGGGTTTTGCCTATCAGCTGATTGGCTGACTAGTTGGTTCAGGTTCTTGCAAGATAGCTGGCATTACTGATAAACAATCATCTTAATTACAGCAAATTTCAGGGTATGCATTTACAAACCACTTTTCAAATTGGTTTGTATTTCAAACCAATAACTGGTTTGTTGTAACAGTTTTGATTTAAAATAATAATATAATACTTACAATAATATTCTGACCCAGTTTATGGTTTGACTTTCCATTTTTTTCATGTTTAAAGAAGGGACCTTGTAAACAAAACAAAATTTTCTGTTCAATAAAGTTTTTATTATACTAGATGATGCCCAACTTCGTCTGCATGCATTATGATTTTTTAATTCCTGAGGGAATTCCTTAATTTTCTGAAATAATATGTAGCATGTATGTGTTAATCCTGGGTATGAGATATCTCTATTCCAAATTTCAGCCAAATTGGTGCATTCGTTACTCCATGAAAGAGTACATCCATCCATCCATACATCCTCACAAACATTCGCATTTATAATATTAGTAGGATTGTCATTTTTATTACTTAAATAATTTCATCAAATGTCCCAAAAAATCTAATTTATTATTATATTTATAATGAGCATTGAGTTATGGGTTAGTTAAGTATGTTTATTAGCAAGTATTTTTAAATTGTCTTCCTATTTATATTGCAGGGCAACCAAGCTCCTGCGATTGTGACAGGGTCAATATTGGCAAGTGAAGTGGCTAAAGCACGGCAACATATCAAAAACTCTCTAGAATGTGTAAGATTATTTTTTATTTCTTAAGATTTAGAATAGATTAGATTTAGAGAAAACTGGCAGACTTATCTGCTGGTGGTAAGTAATCAAAGACATTGATATCAAATTTTTGATCAAATTCTGAATATTACAGATGGATAGCGTAGCTACATTGGCTGGAGTTCCAAATACTGAAATTAATAATAAAATAAAAAATTTAGAAAATCAAAATTCAGAGCTGAAAAAGGCAGTTGATGATCTACGCAAACTGGTTTTTAGTCTGCAAGTAAGAGTAGAATCATTGGAAACATCCGGCTTAAGCAATACCAAATCAGAGCCTGTTAAGGTATGGTATTCATAAACTATTTCTTTGTAATTGTTTGAATAATTGCAGTAAAAAAAGTATGAAACTGTGTGTGTAGTATGAAAAAAAGTGGACTTATATTATTCATATTCAAATATATCTAATCTTAATAGATCTAATCTTGAAGTATGTAAATTTGAGAATAAATAAATTTGATTTGATTTGATATTATTGGGTGTTTATAACATTTATGGATTGTTTTAGGCAACAGATTCTGATGATGGAGTTGATTTATTTGGATCAGATGATGAAGAGGAAAATGCTGAAGCAGTAAAGCTGAGGGAAGAGCGGCTTGCAGCTTATAATGCAAAAAAATCCAAAAGTTTGTACTACTGTAATATTTTAAGGTTAACTAACACAAGGACAACACATAAAAACAAATAATATGACTAAAGAATTTGATGCAATTTTGGCATCCTGGTCGGACCTAACTTGCAGGGTGTATAATTTACCCTCCATAATAAAATAACCACTCTCAAAATAGTTAATTCTTATATTATGTACTACTAGCTGATGCCCGCGACTTCGTCCGCGTGGATTAAGTTTTTAAAATCCCTCCCGGGAACTCTTTGATTTTCCAGGATAAAAAGTAGCCTATGTCACTCTCCAGATCCTCAACTATACCCATGCAAAAAATCAAGTTGATCCGTAGCTTTGTTGCGGCGTGATTGAAAGACAAACCAACAAACACACTTTCGCATTTATAATATTAGAATGATGTTTTCGCCTCTACATCAATATACTTTGTCCCTTACTTTCACTTTCACATTTCATTTCTCTAATAAACCTTAATTATAATTTCAGAACCAGTTCTTATTGCAAAATCAAATATTATTTTGGATGTAAAGCCATGGGATGATGAAACAGATATGAAAGCAATGGAAGAAGCTGTTCGAAAGATCAGCAATGATGGTTTGCTATGGGGTGCAGCAAAACTTGTGCCTTTAGCATTTGGTATCAAGAAACTGCAAATATCTTGTGTTGTTGAAGATGACAAGATATCGGTTGATTGGCTCACTGAAGAAATTGAGAAGCTGGAAGACCTTGTAAGTTATCCTAAATGACTTTATCCATATATATTCCATCTTCTTTTAATTATTATTTCCGCATTATGGTGGCATCCAGTTATGAGTCTCATGTTGTAATTCAATCAATCAGTTATTAATGTCCTTTATTTCTTCTGCTTCCTAGCGTTTGTCCCAGCATATACCCGGGTCTCCATTATGTCCTTTGTTTTAGTAGGCAAAATTACTCTCTTCTGCATTAAGGAACATCATTGATGTAACTTATTTTATTTTATTGTATTATTTTAGTGGTTTTGGTGGTGGTTCTGAGTCTATTAGACCTTGTATTGTTAAATTATTAGTTTTTAGGTGATTTTTCTATTGTTAAATAAAGTGAAAAAAATAAGGGTAGCTGGCAACAGAAGGGCAGCTGGCTGTATCTTTCTCACTCGGGTACACTCGGCGGTCCCGATTTCACCCGATCGAGCCTTTCACCTCAGAGCGTGACGGATCAGCCTAACTTACTACCCACGTAAAAATGTGTGTGCGGTGCGCCAAAAGAAGTTTTCACTTCAATAATTGAAGTGGAAACAATTACCAATAAGTTAGTTATTTATTACTCAGTATTTCTCATTGCCAGTAAATAATATCTTTCTAAAATAGGTATTTATTTAATTAAATCACTATGATAATAATAATCTCACAAATTTATATTTCAGGTCCAAAGTGTTGATATTGCTGCATTCAATAAGGTGTAACAAAGAAACCCACTATTGATTTTATTAAATTCTAAAACTAAAACTCTAATTTATTAGTTTTCTTTTCAACTTTATACATTTTATAACCATGGGCATGCAGACCAACCAGGACGCCTATGAATACTTATATGTCTAGAAGGTGTGTCGCGCTACTAAAGAACTAAAAAAAAAACAGGCCAATGAAAATATGCCAGTGTGCACACAGTGTGTGTCGCACATGCGCGGAGTGGATTACTGAGCGTGCGTAATGATACCAGGTACTCAGGTTGTTAAGTACTTCCAATAAAATACACAAGCAGTGATAGCCTAGTGGTTAGGACTGTGGTCTCCTATTCGGGGGGGTCGCAGGTCCGATCCCGGGTACGTACCTCTGACTTTTCGGAGTCAAGTGCGTTTAAGCAATTAAATATCACTTGCTTCAACGGTGAAGGTAAACATCGTGAGGAAACCTGCACACCTGAGTTCTTCATAATGTTCTTGAAGGTGTGTGAAGTCCGCCAATTCCATTGGGTCACATTGTCTTCCACCTTAAGGTGGATTATACGAGTCTGCCAGCGAAATTCAAATTTAATTTGGTTTTTTCCATTTTGTAAACTAATACAACAAAGTAGGCTTTTCTAATTGCGCCAGTAGAATTATCATCACTTGTACTACACAATAGGCTATTTGACTACTTTTAGAAAATCATCTTAAATTGTTAATAATGCTATGCTGAAGCTAACAAAACATATATTTCGGCATAATTTTCATTATTTTTCATAAAAATCGAGAAATAAATTCAAAAAAATAAATTGCCGCTGAAACGTTCCATTTGCTCTCATGACGTAACAGTTCACATTTCAAACAATGACAATTTTATAATATGTGTTTAGGCCGCGTGTCGCATACTATTTGGTATTTAATAACGATTAGTAACGATGAAAAACAGACGAAATTAGCCTATTACGCCGCACTAACACGTCGAAATGTATTGACAAAATGAGAATTCCATAGGTGGTGTGGACTGTGACGTCATTCGAGATCACGGAACGTTTTCGATCACGTGACCATGGCCAGAATTATAGCAATTTTATTTAATGTTTTCTAATTAAATAAAGCTTTATTTTTTAGTTTTGTCGTATGGAATAATGTTTTTAGATAATAATCTTTTAGGATGACACCAGTTGAAACGATATTTTTATTATAGTCAAATACCCTATTGTAAAGCGCCATCTATGAGCGAACTCGGGTATTGTTTTGTACTAGTTATAAGTTTAATCAATAACTCAATTGACACGAAAGCGCCATCTATTGCGAACTCTGGTATTGATAACTTTTGTACTCTGTGCTTTGAAGAGAAATGTCAAGACAATGGAGTTCGACGTCTCGTTTTTCCATGTTTTTCTCTGTGGTCTATAGCCTATTGTTCGTGGTTGCTAGTGTTCTGTGATTGTCTATTCTATTTCTTACATGAACTGTCGTGTGAACCATGTGTGAACTCGTGTGGTGTTTGTGGTCTATGGTTTCAAGTTAACCCGAGAAAAAAATTGAAAACAAATTATTTCAAACAACTTAAGTTTCGGGAAAGCTTATTGTAATTAATAATTATGATTTGTAGAAAATGCGATACTTCGGCGACTATACTCATAAGAAATGAGTACTGGTATTGTGATGCCTGTTTTTTAACTAACACAAATCATAAGTTTCGTGCGTGCCTTGGCAAAAGTAAAACATTATCGTCAAACGAAAAAGTTTTGATCTGCTTATCAGGAGGTGCAGATTCTATGGTATTATTGGATTTAGTCCACAGCGGCATTACCTTAAAGGGCTCCAAGAAGCTAAGAATTATGCCATTCTTTTTACATGTAACTGGTAAGCTGATTTAACTGTTACTTCATGTTTAGATTATTATCTAGTGCTCCAGTCAGCATGAGCATGGTATCATGACTGGACTACTTACTGGTATTCCAAGTGGTAAAAATTTACCCACCACCACCCAAAAACCCACCCATTTACAAAAACACCCCCAACATGTGGAATCTATGACTGGACTTTGTATGATAGATATACCAGACATCCTGTGACCCAGTTTTCTGCTCCATCGTCAGAGCCTACTCCTCGATCTTAGATTTTGATGAGTCCAAACACACTGCTGTAATTTGCTGAGGAGTTGGAATCCCGCAGACTTTAACTCAAGATTACTATTTCTTGGAAATAATCTGAAGTAACACTACACCGAATTTCAAATCAATCACATCTGTGAAAGTGTGTAAGACCTTTTAATCAAGTATGAAATGAACTGATGATCTTCATACACCTGAGCAGAATTAATGAGCTTAATTTTAAGCTGAGCTGAAAATATCCTACAGCTTTCTTGCACCATCTGTTTCCTGGAAACTTTCAATCACAGTGAGCAGTGGAATTCTGGAGTGCAATTTCAATGAACCTGCTTGGCTGGTTGCTTTCTTAGTAGAGGGCACTTTATTGTATTTTGTAACATAATTTAGTTTTATTTTTTAGAAACTGCTACTGAAAATGGAACAAAGAAAGCTTTTTACCTTATAGAACAATGTAAAAAATACAATTTTAATCTCTATGTTATCAATATAAATGAATATTATTCAACAAATACTACTGTGCTATCAGAGCCCAATATCATCCCACAGACAAAGTTGGACACTCTAGACAATTTGAAGTTGAAAATGTCTCCTACAATTTATCATGATGTAATGGCAAAAATAAAAAGACAATTATTTCTTAGAATTGCAAAAGAATTAAGCTGTGAGATTATTATCACTGCTGAAACTACTACACAACTTGCCAAGAGGTTGCTGTGTAATCTTGCTCTTGGACGAGGCTCTCAAGTTGAAAATGATATTGTAAGTACTTAAGTGAAGAAAAAACTTTACATAAATCCAGAATTGGCAGACTTCACACACCTTAGAGAACCCTCAGGTGTGTAGGTTTCATCACAAAGTCTAAAAGTCAGAGATTCTATCACTGCCTAATGCCTTTGCTATGATAATGAATCAGATGTTAAAAAATAAGTACTCTTAGGACCTATTTCACCATGGCTAAGTAAATTTTAATCATTGAATAGTGACATTCTGAAACTACCAATATGAAACTATCAAAACATCCATCAGTTAAAGTACTTGGTGATGGTGGAATAGACCCTTGAGTACAAGTGAAGGGGCTTGATTTTGGTGATTGGTGTACTTTCCTGCTCCATCATCAGACCCTTGTCTGATCACAATATAAATCAACTTCTCATAAGGACCAAATCAAAGAACATCAAACTTAAAAGTTGTTAGAGTTGGATTCAAACCTTGGTTAGCTTAAATTCAAATGTGAAAATAATAACTAAATGTTTAACTTTTCATGTCTAGGGATTTGCTGATCAAAGAGATAAATCTGTCAGACTATTAAGGCCAATGAAAGATATTACGAATGAAGAAATTGATTACTTTCTAAAAGTGAAACAAATAAATCCTGTTTATGATCATAGTAATACAGAAAGTGGTCTACAGACAGTTATAAATAACTTTGTTGTAAATCTTCAAGACAATTATCCTTCCACTATATCTACTGTGTGTAAAACTGCTGATAAAATTGGATCAAATGGAAATAATGCCGACGTGAAGAGTTGTATCTTATGCCAGGTATATCAAAAATTTGTAAAATTATTTTATAATTATTGAAGCCTTTTGAAAACTGTTTATAAGTCTGTTATTTAAGATAGAGATTTCCAAAAGACTTTCTTTCTCTTCAATTACTTCAAACATCGTTCAATATCCTTGCCCAATTCACACATTGTATGTAAATTAGAATTTAACTACATCCCAATTTATGCACAACTTAGCATCCTTGGGCTTTGTGAGCTAGATTGTGCCCATAAAGAAACAAATCTTCAATGGTGGCTTGCACTTGTAATACAACATCCACTAACCACTAATTGCTTATAACAAACCCCAAACAAGGTTAATTAAAGGTTAAATAGGCAGCAGTCATATCAAGAGAGTGCTTGCAAACCTAGAAAAGCAACCTATCCACAATATGTTGGTGTATGTTTGTCACAAGCAGCATAATAACAACAAAATATCAGACAATCAACAAAACAAAAAACCGGCCAAGTGCGAGTAAGACTCGCGCACCGAGGGTTCCGTACTCTAGAAGTAAAAGTAAAACAATAATATTATATTAATTTGATTATTAATCATTATCTTTGTTTGTAGAGGTTTATTGCTAATAACATCTCGACCTTAGAGCTGTCAATTTAGTTATTAGTATAAGAGTTTGTGTACTGCATTGAACCACATTGACTGTTTTTATATTTTCAGAGCAACATTTCATTGAAAAGTGCTAAGCTGACTGCAGTGGAAGCTACAATATTTTCGCGCCAAATGTGTTTTAAACAAGCTGATGCAGATAGTAAAATTGAAGTTATGCAAAATATAAGAGAAGATAAAAATCCAATGTTCCCAAATATATATGAAACATTATGTTATGGCTGCAGTAGAAATTATTCAGAGTTAGATATTTGTAAACTTCCTCACAATATTTTAAGCAGTTGTAGAAATAAAGATGCCTTTAGCAGTTCCAAGTAGCATACAGCACTCCAGATTTTTATTACACCCAAAATTATTCTTTATTAATATCTAATGGCTCCACTCAGAATTTCTTAAATTATATTGTGTCATTAACTAATTATTTTTTAATTTGTTATTAAAACACCATTAATATCTTGATGAAGCCTTGAAATGACTGGGTGAACTTTTTTAATTATATCGGTACATACTAGGGATCTTTAATAACGATTAGCGACTGAATACGCAGTATAATAGGTTTAATAATTATGTAGCTTTTGCCCGTGACTTCGTCCGCTTGCTTGTTAGGTTTTTAAATATTCCGCGAAAACCCTTTTTTTTTTCGAGATAAAAGGTTGCTTAGGACACTCCAAGTCCTCAACCCATACAAAAATCATGTCGTTCTGATGATATACCTACTTCAAACTAGCGGGGCCCTAGAATAGATTGATGAAAATAAGACAACCGGTGGGAACTCATAGAGTTTTCAATGTAGGTACTTCATGAATTTAATGATTAGACCCAATGTACTGGATAAAACTTTCGGTCCGAATTTCTACAGTGCTATCAAAAATTTTCTAATTTAAATACAAATAATTCTTAAGGTACATTGAAATTTGATAGGCCATTTCCATCGTTCTGGTAGAGGTACATTGGATCTTATTAAATTCATGAAGTACATTGAAAACTAAGAGTTCCCGCCGGTTTCATCTTATTCCATCAATCTATTCTAGAGTTTATACCTAGTTCTAGAGTATAACTACATTCCGTTGCTGCGATTTAACCAATACCTACCCTTACCCTGTGCAACCGTTTATTTTCTTTTTGACAGCTCAGTCTCACTCGCTCTCACATGGTTGGACAGGGTATAAACAAACACTTGCATTTATAATGTTAGTAAGGATAATAGTTCTTTTTTAAATTACTGTTTCTAAAAGGCTACACCATCAGGTAAGATCGAATATTTATAATTGCAGACCACCCAGAAAACAAAATGTCTGTCTATAGAAGGATCTACAAATCCTATGGATTATAGGAAAACGTGCTCATGTCGGGTCTTTTCACTTAGTACCTACAGTTCGGTTCAAACTTTGTCCTCACGGATGGATGCCGCGAGTATAGGTTTGCGCAGGTTCGCCGCCTCCCCGCACACCGCTGGTACTGAATAATGAATTCTAAGAAGTCAGTTTGAATGTGGTCCAAGATCCCAGTGCCGCCAGACCTAAGTTATTTTCTCAGCAATTATTTGTGTACGACAGAGTACTGTTCGAATGTCCTTTCAGTATATGCGTACCAGCTAGATTGTGCCGACGGCCAATTTCCAGATACCAGGTGCTAAAGGTAGGTAAAAACTAGAATAACTTATCTTAAATTCTCAGGGCTGATTTTCATATATGTTTTAAAGAATATTGTAAAAATTAATAAATTAATACTGCCAGACGCTTACCGCCGGCGGTTACTTTAGCCAGACGCTTTGAAGCTCCCAAAATAATAAATTAATACTGCCAGACGCTTACCGCCGGCGGTTACTTTAGCCAGACGCTTTGAAGCTCCCAAAAAAATATATAATTTAAGTTAACTTATATTCTCAGTTCTGATTTTTATACATGATACTCAGGGAACTATTGCGATATTATCTGTAAGCTGCCAGACCTATTGGAAGGGTCAAACATCCCCCCCAGACACACATTATGCGTCCCCATATGTATGAGCGCTAGAACATGATTCACTTGTTTAAGTGTGTGAGAGATAATATCATCATACTATAATATTATAAATGCGAAAGTGTGTTTGTTGGTTTGTCCTTCAATCACTCCGCAACAGAGCTATGGATCGACGTGATTTTTTGCCTGGGTATAGCTTAGGATCTAGAGAGAGAGAACTATTGCAATATCTTCTGCAAGCTATAAACAGGCAAAAAATCACGTCGATCCGTAGCTCTGTTGCAGAGTGATTGAAGGACAAACCAACAAACACACTTTCGCATTTATAATATTATAGTATGATGATATTATCTCTCACACACTTAAACAAGTGAATCATGTTCTAGCGCTCATACATATGGGGACGCATAATGTGTGTCTGGGGGGATGTTTGACCCTTCCAATAGGTCTGGCAGCTTACAGATAATATCGCAATAGTTCCCTGAGTATCATGTATAAAAATCAGAACTGAGAATATAAGTTAACTTAAATTATATATTTTTTTGGGAGCTTCAAAGCGTCTGGCTAAAGTAACCGCCGGCGGTAAGCGTCTGGCAGTATTAATTTATTAATTTTTACAATATTCTTTAAAACATATATGAAAATCAGCCCTGAGAATTTAAGATAAGTTATTCTAGTTTTTACCTACCTTTAGCACCTGGTATATGGAAATTGGCCGTCGGCACAATCTAGCTGGTACGCATATACTGAAAGGACATTCGAACAGTACTCTATCGTACACAAATAATTGCTGAGAAAATAACTTAGGTCTGGCGGCACTGGGATCTTGCTCTAATGGGACTATATAATATGGGTCAATTTCTTGCGTAAGCAAAATATTACTCGTATGTATGTGAGCGCCCTCGACGTCTTGTCCGCCGATAGAAGCCCGTCGTCGCTGGAAATATGTACATGTATGTACACAGGATGAAACAGGGCATGATCTTGTACCGCTTGTGAACACAGCCGCCGTATTGTGAAACGAATCACAACGTAATTTGAGTGAAGCAAATCCTTGTTCATAGTACCGCGATGCCTCTACTACGGCTGGGGGAATTTAGTTTTTAAAAATCCCACGAGAACGCCTACATAAAAAGTAGCCTAGATCACTCCTAGTAAAGTCCTGCCTGTGAAAGTCCAACCAAAATCGATTCAGCCATTTCAAAGATTTACCCAGACAAAAGGGCAAAAATATTAAAAACGCTATGCTATCTTAAAAATGACCATTATATTAATATGAGCTTAATAAGAGGCACTTATTCGAAGTCACTGACAGACACATCAATTTCATTTATTTGTTTATATAATATATGTTTTAAACACTCACTAGGCTATCTAACAACACTAGGTATCAGGATCTTAAGACATTGACCTAGCAATCTCATAATAAATATTTACAAATGAATAATTGTGACCTGTGGATTGTAAAATACAAAATATTGTATATTTTGAGGTTCTTATTTCAAAACCACATAAGTATATACCTAAATAAGTTTTCGATGGGATCTCGCATTCTAATACATTATTATGATTGCATACTGTACCTATAGCAAACAAAAAATCAAATACAGGCAAAGTTAGTCTGTTTATTAATAAAATTTTTGTTGCAACAACTTTAAGTTATCACTCTAAAAATAAATTATAATGAATGAGGCCCACTTTCATGTTGACGATCGATTAGATTTTGCTATATTATGGGACACTAACATAACTTACTAAAAATATACTAATAGAAGCAATATTTTATTTGACATATCTAAGAATTAAAACTTTACTGGTATCTTAAAAATCATGTAATGAAAGAAACATTTTACATCTTAAAATTTTGTATTTATCACTCGTATCTACATTTTATTATTATAACATAAATACAAAATTTTAATAGAAGTACCAACAAAAGTCGCTTACCAGTACTTGCAAATGGTACGCGGGCGTTATCAGTATATCATACAAGTAATTACAATATCAATACCATAGGTTAATAAATGCAAAAGATCAAGTGCAATGAAACTCCAGATGCTTTTCGTTATTTCCAACTCATATTGAACCTCATAAAAGGGTGTTTGTGTATACAAATAACTAATTTCGTAAAATACTCGAAAGTAACAGAATACATGTTTGGTGACATGGTGGTTTGTACCAGAGATAAAACACTTTTAAAACAATGAATAAACCAGATTTTACTAACATTAAATACTAAATTATAATATTGTCTTTCCAAATTATACTTCAGTAAAATATTGGAATTACATGAGAGTTATCAACTGAACAGAATGGCGCACGTCACTGTGTCCCGTGTGTGTGTTGTTTGCTATCACTGGACTATATTTTGTGTTTCTCTTAACTCCCTTCTTTTTCAGGAATTCTTGTACAGGTAATATATTTCAATACATAGTGTTATAAAGAGCATTACAGAATTTAATAACAATTATTACTCTGCTGCATTTATTGGTCCTTGCAATGCGTTAGGACTAGGAGAGTTAGAAGATACCATTCTGCCTTGCTCCTTCACAATTGGGTCTGAAAACAGATTGTAATTACAACATTAGATTACAGTTATGCTTTTTTAAATAAGGTTGAAGAAATTAATAAGGTTAATAAGGTTGAGGTGGTGTTTTTCTACCAATCTATTTATTATTAATCAATACCTAAGCTGCAAAGGCTTTTTTAACTAAATGCTTCGCGTCTCTATAATGATCCCTGCCAAATTTTGGCGATATTGGTTAAGCAGTTAAGACATAACTAATAGAACAAAGTTTTCTTTAGAATATTTTTTAACCGACTTCAAAAAAGGAATAGGTTCTCAATATGTCGGAATCTTTTTTTTATGTATGATTACTCGAAGATGCCTGAACCGATTTGGAAAATTCTTTTTTGTTTTAAAGGGTATACTTCCCAGGTGGTCCAT
Source organism: Oeneis ivallda (assembly GCA_029955525.1). Classification (NCBI taxonomy): domain Eukaryota; kingdom Metazoa; phylum Arthropoda; class Insecta; order Lepidoptera; family Nymphalidae; genus Oeneis; species Oeneis ivallda. Next base: position 15,757,043 of record JARPMR010000003.1, read on the forward strand.
TTAAATTTTATCGAAATCGGTCGAGCGGTTTTTAAAATATCAAGAATAAAGTATATACTTTTTAGTGGCGCGGGCCGTTTGAAGTCTGTTTTTTAATAATTTAATATAAAAAAATATTTTTAAAAACCGACTTCAAACTCCCGCGCCACTATACAAAGTATATAATTTATTGTTGATATTTTAAAAACCGCTCCACCGATTTCGATAAAATTTATATGGGACTACCTGGGGAGCATACCCTTTCAAACCAAAAAAGAATTTTCCAAATCGGTTCAGGCGTCTTCGAATAATCAGTGAACATACATAAAAAAAATCAGATGAATTGATAACCTCCTCCTTTTCTGAAGTTGATTAAAAAGAATTTTTTATATTAAATTATTATAGATTTTGCTTTGAAATTCCATTATATTATGCAACACATCACATCTGCAACAGACTCAGTGTCTGTGACATCGAGAGTAAATAACAAGAAGCCTGTCTTAGATGGTAGTTATGTAGCATGGAAACCACAAAGTTACGTTAGCAACCGATTTTTCAACATCGTCGTTCCTGGAGCCCGTGAGCTTCTTTTGAGCTTTGAGAAAGCGCTAGATAGATTTATTATATACTAGATATGCCAGCGACTTCATCACATGGATTAAGGTTTTTTTAATCCCCCGGGAACTCTGTAATTCTCCTGGATAAAAAGTAGCCTATGTGTTAATCCTGGTAATGAGCTATCCCCATTCCAAATTTCAACCACATCGGTTCATTGAAAGAGTAACAAACATCCATCCATCCATCCTCACAAAGTTTCACATTAATTATAATAGTAGAATTGAAAAAATCGGATACATAAGATCGGGTGATCGCGCCAAAAAGTGTACACACTTCACTTCCCAAAGAAAGCTCTTTTGCCCAAGGTACACCTCGATACAGTCGTAAGCCGCGTCAAGTCAGTTCTAACATGTTTCAAAGTAACTAGAACTTAGTTTGTTGCTTGATTTACAAAGTCTCAAGCAAATTATTCGCGGCTAGGGCATCGACACACGACACCGACGCGCAGCAGGCGCGCTCTTGCGTGTGTCAATCTTTTGACGGTTCATAGTGGCTACATGCCCAATGCCCAAGTAGGAGAAAAGTTTAGCACAGAAGAATTCGTTCTAGGTAAACATGGATATGGAAAAAGAAGTTAAAACGGTCAGAAGCTGATACAATTTCTACAAGAAAACAAATTGACACTTCTCAACAGCATTTTACTGAAGGAGGCCTTTGCCGAGAGGCACTCAGCACTAAGGGACTTTTTAATTTAATTTAATTTAAAGTTACTGTAAGACTGAAATAAAGGCTATTTTTATTTTTATTTTATTTATTTTAGTGGCTACAAGATGGACGTATGCATTTTGAGTGAACCACGAGGCCTTAATATCAGCAAAGTCAATGCTTTGTGGCCCTTCTGTCACAATATGCATGCACCTTTATTTTGAGTAATATATAGAAGTGAAGATAGTCTTACAAAGTTTATGCTTGAAATTGCAAAAATGGATTTTACGTATGTCTTCAGCAAAACACTTGAAAATAAAGTTGCTGACTTACAGAAGTAAGGGTGTTCCATTGCTTCGCGAGCAGTGTACCGCTCATAGTGGTCATAGCGCAACAGGCGGTCAAGGAAGTCTAACGCTTCAGGCGAAACCAAATGCTGATTTTCCGAATGTACAAATCGTTCCCATCGTTTACGAGAATGCCTGAAAATTATTATTAAAAACCATTTATCATTCAATTAAGAAATATAACATGTAAACTAGGGCCTAATCATCTGGGACAATAATGCCAAAACTTAGATCTATCTTTGTAGCATGCAAGCAAAATACACTGTACTTGTATGGTATTCTGTATAACAAAGATAAATGCAATATATTACAAAAAGAACTTTTGTTCATTGTGGGAAATGTACAAATGAATTACCTGCCCAGAATATCATTAAATCGTGGATCCAATTCTATATGATATTTATCCAAATATTCAAATAGCTCTTCGGTGCCCAGCACTTTGGCAATACGTACAAGCTGATCATAATTATCATGACCATGGAAGAATGGTTCCTTACGGAAGATCATGGATGCTAACATACACCCTAGTGACCACATGTCCAGTGAATAATCATACATTTGATAGTCAACCAACAGCTCAGGGCCCTAAAAAATGATTATTACAATATTACACTCAACTACAAAAAACACAAAAATAAGGAGAACATTAATTAATCTTTTTTTTTGTTTGAACAATTATTCATAAGCAAATAACATATATCATACAGATAAAAATCAAACATAAGCTACTAAATGAAATATTTCTTAACTTTAAGATCATACCTTAAAGTATCTAGATGCAACACGGACGTTGTACTCTTGGCCTGGGTGATAAAACTCTGCTAATCCCCAATCAATGAGACGTAACTTTCTGTTATCATGGTCAATCATTACATTATGAGGCTTTACATCTCTATGCATAATACCCATACTGTGGCAGTAATCTAAAGCCTTCAAAAGTTCATACAAATAATACCTGGAATATATCAACAACTTTGGTAAATCCACATCAACATAATTAAGCAAAAATGCTTTTTAAATAACTACTACTAATATACTAATAATAGTAAAAGTAATAGTAAATTTTAATATTTTATTTGTGCTTATCTCACAATCAATTGGTGGACTATGAGCAAATTGGTTAAAAAGATAAATGTTGCCAGTCAGAGCCAACTTCAGTGGATACAACTCTGTCATAAACAGTTCATATCATATATATTACTATAAATGCAAAAGTGTGTGTCTTTTAATCATGCCACCTCAGAGCTATGAATTAACATGATTTTTGGCATGGGTGTTGTTAAGGACTTGGACATTGACATAGGCTTAATCAGAAGTTCATAGGATTATTAAAGACCAATTGCACATAGAGAAAGTTGCTGGCATAAGCTACTGTCTAATAAATGCAAGTATTTTAAGCGATGAATCATCTGTGGCATTGTCAACTACTTCACCACTGCCAAGCAATTCAGAGAAATGGTAAAACTAAGGAAAATATTATTATTATTATTTATGAGACTTCAAATACATTCTCTTTTATACATAGCTGTCAATTTGCATGCAATGCAATTATCATTTACAATTAAATAGTGAAAGTACATAAAACTATTCAAGACCTATCAGTTAAGAGATTGTGTTGACGATTTTAGTACGATTGTGGGAGTAAAAATCATAGTACCAGTAAAATTTTTAAAAATGATGACATGTTTACAGTACCTTATATCATAATCTGACAATGTTTGATATAGTTGCTTAAAATCAGTGTTGTTCACATGTTCAAATATTAAAGCAGGTGTACGAGAGACAGGGTCTTTAACCACAGCTTGTAATGTTATTATGTTTGTGCCTCCTCTTAAGTTCTCTAATATTTTTATTTCTCTTTTAATCTTCTTCTTTTTTACAGGCTGCAAAGAATATTAGTTATAGCAAACCACTGTAAATACAACCACTTGTTCAAACTTCCAATCATAGGGATTAAACTACGGCCGTTCAGAGAATGTGTTCCTGACACGTTGCGATTGAACTGACGATGTAACTTTGTAATGGTGTTGCAGTTACGATAAAAATATTATTGCTGGTTGTTTACCGTTTTAACAATTGATGGGCATTAAAACAACATTATTATATCAATATACAACTCACGACAATGGTAACGAACTCAGTGTTATGTTGTGCCCATCACTAGTCGTGACTAACTGATAGGTGTCAGGAACGCATTCTCTGAACGGCCGAACTTTAGAGCCTAAACAACATAACATAAATGTAATATAATATATGCCAGTTAAGCTATGCAAATAAGGCAGAATCAATAAAAAGTTAGGGCTTCACTTACCTTCAATATTTTAACTACACATTTCTCGTTATTTGTGATATTTATTGCCTCAAATACTTCACTGTATTTTCCTCGCCCAAGCTTGCGTACTAACTGATAGTCTTCCTGGTTGCCCCAGTCCACCACATAGCTTTCATAGTCCCAGTATTCTCTTGGTTTCTGTGAGTTAACGTCGGCATATACCCGGGCTCTACTAGGTACTGCCATCGTATTATAACTTTGCCAACCTAAGGTCTTGGTCTTGTCGACGAGGCTCTTACCGGAAATCGCATATGTCTTGACTAATGATACTGTGAAGAAAAATATTTTCGACGTCACTTTGAGACATTCACTACCACACTTGACAATTGTAATTTTAATTGTTCAAATTGTCACTGGGAGTCATTACTAGCGATTATGAACGATTACGAGTCACTTGTATTGATGTATAACCTAAAAACGACATCCAACTGAATCACCTAAGACAAATTTAATAGCCTTAAAGGAGCATTTGGAAGGTCCTCGGATGCTCTGAAGATATCAATTACGTCAGCTTTCTGAATAGATAATAGATACAAGAAAAGCCAAAACGATGACATGAAATAAAATTTGAAAGTCTTCAGGGAGAAAAACGCACGCCATTACTCGTCAAATGATCAAATGATTCAGGCACATTCCCATACCTAACACATTCCTGTAGATTATCTTATTTTAAACAATAAATAGTTTAAGCATACATAAACTTCTTGAAAATTAACAAATAATTGGAAGTCTAATATACAAATTACACTTCTATCACATAACCGGCACAAATTCAGCGAAATTCAAGATGGACGCCCTTCGGCCATCGGATCGTCCACCATTGCTATTTGCCACTCTATCTAATCTATGCTCTGGCCTCTGAAGATAGAGACGGCTATGCCTCTGAGCATCGTAACTCGTACCTAGTCGACGTAGTCGACTCGTAATAGGGTATTTGACTATAATAAAAATATCGTTTCAACTGGTGTCATCCTAAAAGATTATTATCTAAAAACATTATTCCATACGACAAAACTAAAAAATAAAGCTTTATTTAATTAGAAAACATTAAATAAAATTGCTATAATTCTGGCCATGGTCACGTGATCGAAAACGTTCCGTGATCTCGAATGACGTCACAGTCCACACCACCTATGGAATTCTCATTTTGTCAATACATTTCGACGTGTTAGTGCGGCGTAATAGGCTAATTTCGTCTGTTTTTCATCGTTACTAATCGTTATTAAATACCAAATAGTATGCGACACGCGGCCTAAACACATATTATAAAATTGTCATTGTTTGAAATGTGAATTGTTACGTCATGAGAGCAAATGGAACGTTTCGGCGGCAATTTATTTTTTTGAATTTATTTCTCGATTTTTATGAAAAATAATGAAAATTATGCCGAAATATATGTTTTGTTAGCTTCAGCATAGCATTATTAACAATTTAAGATGATTTTCTAAAAGTAGTCAAATACCCTATTCCTACTTCCATTCCATGCCTCTGAGACTCGATCTCCTTTCTCTCTCTTTTAAATCGCTGAATTTGGTAATTCGTAAACAGAAAACAGAAGGATATTTTGGAAGGATAGCAGCTCTCGGTAGAGTAGCATAGACCACGAACACTAGGATTTAGGATAAGAGTAGTAAGTATGTTCCTTGTTGGGGGTTACCAGCTCATTACCTAGGTACTTTTATCTTGGAATATTTTTCGCGCCGAATCCTATGCGGGATTCATGAATCAAAAGCAAATAGCAATGGATAAACTTTAGTTTAGGTGACGCAACTGAGGGGTGAGGGGGAGGGGGAAGGGGGTGGGGTGAGGGGGTGAAATGTGAATGTTTGTGTGAAATTTTAAGTTTTTACCGGAATGCAATAGAAAAAACAAAACGTTTTTAGGACAAACGTAGTCGTAATTCCTAGTTCCATGGGACAAACATACATCAATACGTCAATAGTTTGTGTTATTGATAAATGGTTTATGGTGAAAGTTTTAAAAAGTAGTGAACGATTTGTGAATTTTCAAAAAAATATTTCATGAAAATTATTGTGATTCGACGGAAAATATTTTAGTTAGAAGCGTATTAAATCAAGACCTTTCTGTAAAAAGTAAAACGAACTGCTAACTCTCCGTCACCAAAACTAAAGTTGAGCCCTTATCTTTAATCTCGGCATAGATAGATTTTCCTTACTATGTAAAACTTTACCTTTTTTACTCTAGCATGGAAAACTACACGCGAATAATAGTAGCCAAACAACAACAAATAACTAATTATAACTTTAAAAAAAATTGGTTTGTAAAAACACGGTACTGACGCGAGCGGCACGTTGCTATCTGTACTAAGTGAGGGTCTCACTTGAGGCGCGGTGCGGGGAAGCGCGACGCGTAGTAGCGGCCAACTTGAAGCGGATGTGACTATTTACGACTGTTCCACCGTGGTACCTTCACTACTGAGCCGATTTTGATGAATAGGTGTCAATCGATTAGTTAATATTATGGTTCGGATGCCACTGGCTATATTTTTTTGTTATGAACAAAATCAATAGGTACAGTAGATATTATCTACTAGATAATATTACATCCAAAAAAGTGAGGGGGATAGAGGTTACTGAAAAATTTTTTTTTTGCTATCGTATCGATTGGGATGTGAAATGAAAGAGGAGAAAATCAGATTCATTATCAGAATATTAATTAAAATATACCAAGCGACAGAAAAACTTACGTTTATGAATACTACTAGCGTCATCTATCGACAGCTTTTCTCACCACCCCACCATGTTTACGAGGTCTTTATTACAGAAGTTACCTTCTTCCCTTTTGAAGATCTACGTAGAATCAAAATGATAAAAAAAATAATATTCACTCACCCATAAGTAAAATATTATGCACCTGATAAATCATCATTATATTCATAATGGGGCATAATTTTACTCGTATTTAAAAAAATTATAATTTAAATTTATTCATTCCTAATCTCATAATGGGGCATAATTTTACTCGTATTTAAAAAAATTATAATTTAAATTTATTCATTCCTAATCTATCAGAATTTAAAATATGACTGAAGTTTATAGCTTATTGATCGAAGTTTTTACCATCTTCAATAAAATTATCTACAGAACACAAACAGCAGGTATAGGTATTTTTTATTAGTAGGTTGGTATCACGTGTACAGTACGTACCTACTACCCACAAACATATAACTTTATAATATGTTTGTGCTACTACCTACCTACGAAATCGTAAAACGTTTTCATAGTTTCAGATAGGCGATCGTAAATTTTGAAATCCAATTCCCAATTCCTATCTATAATTTATAATATGTATTATACTTACGAGTATGTTTATTCTGAGTTCGCCTTAGCGAACATTAAATATTTTTCTTGACAGCTCCTGATTTTTATTTGAAATTAGTGGTAAAATGGTGAAATGTGCAGTGCTAAGCCGTCGAAACGATTCAAGGAGATATTATACCTATACCAAAAAAAGTTGATGATCACACTAATATTATAAAGGCGAAAGTTTGTATGTGAATGTTTCACTCTTTCACGCAAAACTACTGGACGTATTTGGTTGTCGTTAGGATTAACATATAGGCTACATTTTATGAGTTCCCGCGGGAATCAATAATCTTAATCCACGTGGACATCATCTAGTATTTCATATGTCATCGGATAAAAGAAATTTACAATTTAAAGCTTTTACCAAATACCGAAAAGTACGTTTGGTATGTGTATGTTTCACTCTTTCACGCAAAAACTAGGTACTGGGGGCCAATTCTGGACGTATTTGGTTCTTTAGAATAGAGATAGATTATACACTGGATTAACATATTATAGGCTATATTTTATGAGTTCCCGCGGGAATCAAAAATCTTAATCCACGTGGACATCATCTAGTATTTCATATGTCATCAGTTAAGAAAAGTTTTAACCAAATACCGAAAAGTACAAAGATAAAATAAGAGATAATAAAAACAGTAAGATAGTATGATAATAAATAAATTTATTTTCAGGTATCCCCTAATTTTACAAGAGTACACAATAATTAATATAGATAATACATCTGTAACAAGTACAAGGATGTAATAAATAGTAATTTAAATTGCTAAAATAAAATTATATTTTTAATGAAATCTAATGGTTACTACACGATGCACAGCATTAACATCAGCTGTTGGTAATCGGGGAGAAAACTATCAAAATCCACTTCAGCTTAGTGACTCTAAAAATTATTGCTACAGCGCGTGACGATTGCAATCGCCTCCTATTGGCCGATACTCACTCGCAATTGGTTAAAATGCATTGTTGCAGAAAAAACGCGATAAATTCAGCCAATCGACTGTAACAATAAATGAATTTGAAGCAGCTTATACATAATCGGCCTGCAGATGTCGCTACCGTGCCACCTGTGTTCGAGTCATCACCTACAAATTCGTACGCAATATATGTCCGTAGTCACATATACCAACGCAGCTATACATAATATACACTGAGACTCCAACCGTGTCACATCCTTACTAATATTATAAATGCGACAGTGTGTTTGTTTGTTGGTTTGTCCTTCAATCACGCCGCAACAGGGCTACGGATCGACGTGATTTTTTGCATGGGTATAGTTGAGAACCTGAAGAGTGACATAGGCTACTTTTTATTCCGGAAAATCAAAGAGTTCCCGAGGGATATTAAAAACTAAATTCACGCGGACGAAGTCGCGGACATCAGCTAGTTTGTAATAAATGAGCTGAGCTAAAAGCAGCTCTCATTCTCTGAAGAAAATGACTTGTAAGGCTAACATGCTCATTTACTAGTGAATCTCCAAGGGATATCAGGAGAAATCGGGTAGACAAAATTTTCTCGTAGCGCGCATGTTAGCCCTGTTGGTCAACCGTGCCATTTTCGCCGTGGTAATGCTACATCTTTAGTAAATTCCTAAATCAATGGTTCGGGTCGACAAAAATGGAACTATAATTTAAAATGTCATGTCGCAGTCCGAGTGTTCTTAGTCTTTACCTACTCATCATCATCTCCTTGTCCTTGTCCCACGCTATGTGGGGTTGGCACAACATGTCTTGTAAGCCATTTTGTAAGTGGTTCGGCATGACATTTTACGACCGGCCGCCTGCCTGCCTGACGGAATGCTTTTGTTGGTGGAAAGGATAGAACCTCCAACTTTCGGTTCAATAGGGTAGTGTTGGGATCCCCTTTTTTTAAAAATCTCCAGACTCGAGCGCCAGGCCTCGAACTCTGGACTGTAAGCGGGCACTATATATGTGGCATCCACGCGTTGGAGAGCTTCCAGTTCTTTTTTATACGTGGATAGCAAAGTGTCCCCTGAAGAAAGAATAACTTCAATATCTTCATCATCAGGTTCTGGGTTGAAAACTGTGCTCTCTTGACCTATAAAGGTGCTGAAATGTTTATTCATAACACTAACAGCTGATTCCGAACTGTCCCATTGCGAGTGCGGTGTGCGGTAAAAGTCTACTTCTATAAATATCTTCAATGTATTGGATATACGAGTACTATAAATATTTTAAAACGGCGGCCATTCTTTTTTTTGCATCTTGAATTAGCACTGTCGACTTTCGGTCGATCAGTCGGAAGACAATGTCGTATTGCGACGTAACGTAAGGCGGGTAAAGAAGTTTTACTTCAAAAACGTATGCAGGGTCTTCAATCCCGGATATGTCAAGCGACTTGTTTGACGACTAGTAGTGAGGCGCTGTTGGGAAAGCGGGTGGTCGCGCAGCCGTCGGCGCCCAGCAGCGTGCTCACGGAGAAGGCGGAGCCGACCAGGTACGTGCCAGGCGCGGCGCACAACGCCCGCACCTAGGAACAAGTACAATTACATAAAATATTGTCCAAAAGGAATATTCTATCCTTATCTAAATAAAGAAAAGATCAGAACTGACTGACTGATTTATCAACGCACAGCCCGCCACGAAAGGATACCCAAGGAGGTAAACTTGGGGTTTGAAAAATCGAACTTAACGTGAGCGAAGCAGCGGGCAAATAATATTATAAATGCGAAAGTGTCTTCGTTTGGTGGTTTGTCCTTCAATCAATCAATGGATCGACGTGATTTTTAGCATAGGTGTAGTTGAGGACCTACAGTGACATCTAGGCTACCTTTTATCCTGATAAAACAAAGGGCTCCGGCGGGATTTTTTTAGAACTACATTCACGCGGACGAAGTCGCAGGCAAGAGCTAGTTCAATATATTTGTAATCTGCTGATATATTTTTGACTTAATAACAACGTTGCTAGGTAACTTATCGATACGTTACAGATAGATATCTGTATGCGTATGTGTCACATACATTGTGTGTATACATACCAAGAAACGGGCGTAAATCAATAATAAATAATTATTTCTTAGTGTTTATAAAAGTTATTCAATAGAGAGATAAAAATATGCTGGAAGCATTAGTTATATGTAAGGCAAAGGAACAAAATATATTATTATATTAACCTGTACACGACGGGATTCAAACTTCTCTAGGGTAACATTTACACCCAAATCTTTGGACTCTGAGTCTAGCCCGTTGCTCAAAGCACCAGCCCAGCCAAGTTCTCCATAACTATCTCTGGAATATTAAACAATTAATAAGTAAATACGTATTCTGTAGGTGTGTTAAAGACAAGAGTTTTATTCATTAGCCCTTTCTCAGACAGGGCGGTCAAACTATAATCAGTTTTCGATGCCGAATTAACTGAACGAATTAGCACACACATTTCATTAGTGCAATTCTTTGCTGTAATTTAGAAAAAATCGCTATCTCATACTGCATGAAAGGTATGAAAAGTACTCACAGAAGAATTCTATAAAATAGGCATGATGACTGTTAAAAAAGTTTGCTATAAAATTGCCATTACAATTTTAAGTTTTTTTTTCAAGTAAAAACGCTCGACGGTGTCATGGCGTCGTTCGTGACGTAATGTGACTTATCGCTCTGATTGGTGTTCAATCCAATATGGCAGATTGCTGTAAGTATTTTATAGTTTTATTTTACCAATTACCAAATTAAATATAAATCTCGTTCAAAATAGAAAAATACAAACGTTTGTTATATTCCATGAATCATAGTTAAATCTATAAATTTTATAGATTCTTAATTACTGTCATCATGCCTAAGATTTTGCAATGTTGGGATTTTTAAGATAAAACAGTGCTCCAGCAAATGAGCGGTCGGGTCACACTGCACCACTTGTCGAAAACTGCAATGCGAGTAGTTTGATGTTGAAAACTGATCTTCCCGTGTGAGAATATTTACCTATTTTGTTGTCTTGACATATCTATGAAAACATTGACGGGCACACCGTAGCAGTTCACTATGTTGATAACAACTGGTATCATACATAATTTGTTAACTTTGAAATCGTGGTTAATGTGATTGGAATGTTCCAATCTAAAAACAACTACATTGTTCTTCTCACTTTTTCCTTTGGTTTCGTGTAAGTCTACGCGAGCGCCGACATCGTCTAGCGCGACGTTGGTGGCATCAAGAGGTATTTTCTCTCTTTCCTGTGAAAGCGTCTTTCCGAAACAGTGGAGCCAGAGGCAATGTTGGCCGATAGCTGTGCGGCCAGTCGATTTGTTGTGCGCCTTCCATCTCAACACGAACATAGATCGTATCAATCCACCTCTTTCCTCCTTGTTCTCACTTATATCGATCGTATCGAATAACGAAGGCGTATCGTCTGTGATAAACTTTGAATATGGAGGCTTGTTGATGTCATCACTACTTTCAGGTTGATTTTTAGCAATTTTGAGACAGGAATAATCCACCTGACCTTCTGGTATATCTCCAAGAATTCTCGCGCTTTTTAGTACAAGATGAGCTCGTTCTCGGGAAATTAAAATATTTTCGGAGTCAACTGCCGTCGTAAGCTGCGTCAACCGCCAGTTTCTGCTCAGCAGGGAAGCCTCCAGAACCTCTACAGTTATATTATCGTCTTTCTCATTGCATATGTTTTTTATCTCAACAGATAGATGCATATTCTCAAAAACTTGATCCCCAGAATGGCCTAAACCTCTGCGCGGAGTCGCCAAAATCTCGACTGTCTCCTGCGAATTAGTGAAGTAGAATATCTAATTGAAACAGCATATATATTCAAAACGAGTGTAAATACACAAATCGTATGCTTATTATAATTAAAGCAAGTACATTTTGGGTATCGCCGTGCAACTTTAGTACATCGAGATAGTAGACTCATGCGATACAGTGATGTCATAGAACGAGTTTTGATGTCGCGGGAATCAGCTAGAAAAATAATATATAGATGTTGGCGTACTGACAGTAGGGTTGAAGCGGAACACGTGTCGCAGCAGGCGGTGCGCGCGCGCGGCCTGGCCGGTCTCGTAGTAGGCGAGCAGGTAGAGGCGCGGCGCGCGCGCGCTCGGCCGCAGCAGCAGCGTGGCGCGCGCCGAGCCCGCCGCCGCGCCGCGCGCCGCCACCCGCCGCACGCGCCGCGCCGCCGCGCGCGCCCGCGTCTCGGCGCGCGCCGCTCGCTCGTCTGTACTCGCACATTTAAATTGATCAAACCTTTATGGCCAGGGACTATCGTCCACGGAGGACAGTACTCCATCGTCCCATTACTACCTACTATATAGTCGCCGTACTAGTAGTCCCTCGTGTGCATTCGTTACAGTTGTAAGCGATCTATTTTGATGGACGAAAGTAAGCCAAGTCCTCTCCCTTGTCTGCGCAGGCCTTTAGTTTGACCATAAAATAAGAACGAATGCGTTTTTGCGAATCTACCCCGCCGTCTTTGTGTAAGAGTACGTTTATGCACACGCGACGGCGTTGTGCGGCGCCCGCCGCGTCTTGCCGCGCGATAAACTCGACATAACATATGGCCAAGTATGAGAACGTTTACGCGGGTTCACGTATTACGCTGCGGAGGGCGCCGTACAACGCCGTCGCATGTGCATAAACGTACCCCTACGACTAGCTAAAACATTCAAAAATTTTGATTCCGAAAATACCTTGACTTTTTGTTTTTAGTCTTTTTATAAGAATTCAAGCATGTTTTGTCAATAATAAAAACCGGCCAAGTGCGATTCCGACTCGCGCACAGGGTTCCGTACTCTAGAAGTAAAAGTAAAACGATAATTGACCGAGCGAAGCGAGGTCTCTGAGTTTACTAGAGCGATTTGCACTTGTCCGTCCGTCCGTCCGTCCGTCCGTCCGTCCGTCCGTCTGTCAGAGCCTTATAACTTTTGAATTACTGAACGTAATTACTTCAAATTTAGATATAATATGTAAACCGATGGCATCCAGCCGAAAATGGCTTAAAAGTTATAAAAATCTTTATTTCAGAGGGGCTCTCATAGAAGCGAATGCGAAGAAATTTTTTTTTATTTGCGATTCATAGGTTTTCTGTGTATCATTTTAAAGACAATTTGGAACAGAGTACAACCGTATTTTTTTTTTTAATTTTTTTCCTAAAATTGACGAAATGGGGGGCTTCCAAAGTGGCGATTTAATACGCTCGCTTGAAGACGCTCTCTGGGAAAATTTTCTATATATTTTCAAGTTGTACTTATTTTCTTACTTCACTTGTATCCTGTACTTGAACAACAAATACTAAAATTATATGAATATTATAAAGAAACGAGATTATTTAATTTTTAATGAGCATCAGTAAATTTCACATAGCTTCACAATAATGCTAATAGATGGCGCAGTCATTAACTATTCCATTGAACTAGGAGTTACGACTACGACCCAAAAACAGTTTTGCGTCGACCATTATTATTTAGGTACATAATATAATAACATATTATTCAATTAAAATTATTCTTTAGTTAAATATCATTTTGTATATTTTCTATTCGCGTCGATAGATGACGATTTGTACAGATGCCCCTAACCCGTTTTCACTCGTTAGTACCTACATAATAATTCAATGTTTTCACTGACGTTCCCTAACCTTTACGGGCTACCTATGATAAGTTATGTGATGATTACTGTCAACTTCTTTATCACGATCCTGTACGGGACACCTAAAAGGACATTGGGACGGATGTTAGGACTTAGGATTGTGTTTTGGAGCTACCTACGTAAAGAGACTCCTACATAGGGGATGATTTAGGTATGTTTGGTGAAAACGGGCATAATAATAATAATGTCAGTTTTGGTCGTCATGTATCGATTGAATGAATAATCATGGGATACCGTTACCGCGAGGTCTCAGTTCGGGGCGAACCACTAGTATTATATTAATTTGCTTATTTTTCGTTAACTTTGTTTGTAGAGGTTTATTGTTATATAAAAAAAACTATGCTAGTTAGAGCGTTGGTTTTATTTTTCCTGTAAAATATACATAAACCTCTATTGACCATAATTATTTCTGATTTTTCGATGGGTAAACTTCGGAGATAAGAGGTGGGGGGCGGAATTTTTTTCGACATTTTGCTCGATTAATCAAAAAATATGACATCTGTTTTAGAATGTACAATATGATACCCCACTCGGTATCTATAGTTATCTTACTTTGAAATTTCAAACTCCCGATTTCCCCCCTTTTTTAATTAAACTAAAAATAATTTTTGAATATTTTTAATTCCAATGATGGACCACTATTATAAACAACTATTCCAAATTTCATGTCGATAGCTTTAATAGTTACTAAAATAATCGCCTGTGACAGACGAACGGGCGGACGGACGGAGAAAGTCTCACCATAAGGGTTCCATTTGTACCATTTTGGTACGGAACCCTAAAAATGAGATAGTACCAGACGATTCTTATAATAATATAATAATAAAATTATATAATAATATAATAATAAAATTATTATAATAATATGTAATAATAAAATTGTAAATTGCTTTTGTATGCATGTATGCACCATGTAAACATACCCGACAAATCAGGCGGCGGGCGATATTTGTCGTCATACAAGGCTTTGAAATCATCCACATCGTCGTCGGAGCCCACCACGCTCATGCAGTCGGGGTGCGACACGGCCAAGTACAGGTTGCGCATCGCTACCGGACCGACGTTCCGGAACTCTACGTCTACTGTCAATATTTCCCCGCTTATGACGTCTGCGCCGGTCTCTGACAGCGTCATCTGATGATAAAATTTAATTGATTTTACAGGACCTATTAAATTTTATTTTTATTTTAAAAGGCGATGACGGGAAAATGGGCGCGTGACGCGCATTCCAAAATAGTTTTACGTTAATTACCTATATTTATACTATACATTTTTATACTGATTTATTTAGTTTTTACCTATATTCTGTTTGTATGTTAATAAAAATTTCTGAATTGCAACGCAACTGGGGACTAACTGTGCATTGCAGGCCTTGAATTAGCAGGTTATGCACGCTGTCTACTTGTCTAACTGCACGCGGACAGGCTCGCTCAGTCGACTGTCACAATGCAGTTGTGACAAATCATAGAACTGAAATTTTGCAGTCGACTTAACTTTCCAGGTAAAAAACAATAATTTAATAAAAAAATAACGAAAACAATAACTTGCCTGTAAGCACGGCGCTTGAGGAATGACTCTTATTTGCAAAAGTTTGTCAGAACAGTTATTACCGCTGCTTAAATTTAATTTTCCTAATACAGTGACGCCGTTATCGTTCTGTTTACCTTCTCCGACGTTTATCAATCTTAAAGAATAATAATTAAAAAATTAATAATAATTACTATACATCATCTAGTAAAACCATAAACTTAAAATAACTAGCGGTCCAGTCGAAATTTAAAGCGGCATCGCATGTATTTAAATGATGATGATGTATAGTAAAGCAGTGATAGCCTAGTGGTTACGACTGTGGTCTCCTATTCGGGGGGTCGCAGGTCCGATCCCGGGTGCACCTCTGACTTTTTGAAGTGCGTTTATGAAATTAAATATCACATACTTTAACGGTGAAGGAAAACATCGTGAGGAAACCTGCACACCTGAGAGTTCTTCATAGTGTTCTCGAAGGTGTGTTAAGTCCGCCAATTCGCATTGGGCCAGCGTGGTGGACTATGGCCTATAACCACATGAGTAAGGTAACAGAGTGGAAGCTACATACAAACGGCTCGCGGCGGGCTCACCCATACATAGCGCAACGCTGTGTGCGTGAGCTCTCACCGACACATTCACCGACACGTCGCTCAGGGTCAAACCGGTCCACTCAGGGTCAGAACGTAAGGGCTGACGGTCGTGCGTTTAGTGGAAATAAATAGACGAAGAGTGAGTGATTTAGATTTATTTGTGTACTTAAATAGTGTAAAAATGCCAAACTCTTGCACAGTTTGTTTAAAATAACCCAAAGACAATAAGGACATTTCCTTTTTTTTATGTCTGAGAGATAAAGAGAAGTAAGTACTTTTTTATACGTATAGGTACATATTGAATTAATTAATAAATAATATTAAAATTCTTTGTTATTCGACCGATTTTGTTTAAAATCGATATTTGGGCTTCCCTTGGTCAAGAAAGAGGAAATGGATGCCAAAATTTTAGTCACCGCCATATTGAAATTCTTTGTTATTCGACCGATTTCGTTCAAAATTGATATTTAGGATTCCCTGGGGTCAAGAATTAGGAAATGGATTCCAAAATTTTAAAAAGTCACCGCCATATTGAAATTTTTGTTATTCGACCGATTTCGTTCAAAATCGATATTTAGGATTCCCTGGGGTCAAGAATTAGGAAATGGGTTCCAAAATTTTAAAAAGTCACCGCCATATTGAAATTCTTTTTTATTCGACCGATTTCGTTTAAAATCGATATTTGGGCTTCCCTTGGGTCAAGAAAGAGGAAATGGATGCCAAAATTTTAAAAAGTCACCGCCATATTGAAACTCTTTGTTATTCGACCGATTTCGTTCAAAATCGATATTTAGGCTTCCCTGGGGTCAAGAATTAGGAAATGGGTTCCAAAATTTTAAAAAGTCCCCGCCATATTGAAATTCTTTGTTATTCGACCGATTTCGTTCAAAATCGATATTTAGGCTTCCCTGGGGTCAAGAATTAGGAAATGGATTCCAAAATTTTAAAAGTCACCGCCATATTGAAATTCTTTGTTATTCGACCGATTTCGTTCAAAATCAATATTTAGGCTTCCCTGGGGTCAAGAAAGAGGAAATGGACGCCAAAATTATAAAAAGTCACCGCCATATTGAAATTCTTTGTTATTCGACCGATTTCGTTCAAAATCCATATTTGGGCTTCCCTGCGGTCAAGAAAGAGGAAATGGATGCCAAAATTTTAAAAGTCACCGCCATATTGAAATTCTTTGTTATTCGTCAGATTTCGTTCAAAATCGATATTAAGGCTTCCCTGGGCCATTATTTGTGAAACAACATTAATTGTGAAGTTATGGCAAAATTACTGATGTTTATTAAAAAAAGTCGTTTCTTTATATTTTTGTTAATTTAAGTATTTTTTGTTCAAGTTCAGAATATAACTGAAATTATACATAATTATACAAACTTTAAAATATTTTTATTTTTTCCTTAAATTGTTGACATGCATCAGGTGACAACCCTAGCAGAATAGGTATACTTCTTCGACCTTGTTAGGAAGCTTCCTCTCTGTTCGGAATATTTACTCGTGTGCTATAACCCTTCTCTGAGAGACCTCGCTCAGTAGTGAGCCGATGATGGGTTGATAATGATGATGATGATCATTTTGTCAAAATTTATATCAAAAAACTTACTTAAAAGCTAATCCTTGTATTAATAGTTGCCCAATTCTCAGTGGTATTACAGTGAAATTCAATGTTTTCTTACAATCTCCCTCTAACATAAATGACTTTATTTTCTGTCCGTGTATTATGTTGCTCTCTAAAACTTGTCCCATAGCCAACAGTGGTTCATTGTTTAGGGCTTCATTGTTAGATATTTCTGATTCCTCTACATTTGGAGTGAACTGCCATAATAATTCGATTTCTTTTAAAAGTAATGAAATCTTTAATGGATTATATAAAGTTATGGAAATTTGAATAGGTTCTGAAAGAAAAACACGAGTGATAAGAAAAGGGCTTATGATGCAGGGTGAAAATCTAGTTTTAATACACAAATGTATAAGGCTCGATTTTCTGTACCATCTTTTAGTACCTGCAATTTTTGTGAATAAATCGACACCTGCAAATGTTTTATTTTAGTAATATTATTGATGCGAGCCATAGGCAAGTATATGTCCGAGTATAACTAAAGGTACCTTTTTATCATCTTCAATGAACGCTGACTAACAATCGTTTTCCACTATCTAAAATCGTAACGCGAATTAATTTCAATAATATTATAAGAGCGAGTGCAAAAGATCACTTTTTGTTTCTAAAGAATGTTTTTAACTCGAAATCGTTTTAAAAGTGAGTTAAGATCTTTTTACGTGACATCCTTTTACGAGTTAGCCTTCTTTCCTAATGCGCACCGCAAAAATTTGGCATGCCCTTGCGGCTTCCGTTTTTTCAACTAACTATAACTTGGGTATCTTGAAATCAAGAGTGAATAAGCATCTTCTAGGCAAGCGCCTAAGATGAGATCGAAGCCAAGCGCTTGTCTATATAATTATGTATTTAAAAAAACGTTGGTTTTCCTTGCAGGTGTCGAAATTATCATTCTAAGGCGGATTTATGAATTTAATACGTTTAGATAATGTAACCTTTAAAAAAAATCAAGTTATATTCCCTCTTTTCTCTGCATCATAGTAATGTTTAGACAACATTCCTTTATCGAATCATGGAATAGTTATTTTAAAATTTTCCCAATGTCAGTAAGTACTCCTCACAAAATGATATAAGTAATTAAAATGAAAATGTCCGTACCTCCTTGCGGAACAATCGGATTGCTATCAGTTTTTTGTGTATACAAATCAATACTTGGTTTAAAGATCATCGGCACGCTGCCCTGTGCAACCTGCAGCAGGGTCTCCTCGAGTTTGTGCCAGTAAGGGTCGTCCGCGCTCGTGTCGGCCGCGGGGGGCAGCGACAGAGACGTGGCAGGAAGCCGCCCCGGCGCCGACAGCGGTGCGGGGCCCACGCACAGCACTGCCGTCTCTTCACTGGACAACAATGGCACGGGCAACACTGGAAGGTGTTCCTTAAACTCCTCTGATGTGTCTACCCATTGCTGAAAATTTGTAACAAATATAATCCATTGTAAACGGAACATTTCTTCATCTCATAAACACAATATTAGTCAAACAAAATACTTATGGATTTAGACATTTTCTCCGGCGTCAATTTTTCATTTTTACAGTTAGTCGATTTTTTCAAAATGTATAAAATTTTCTCACACACTTAGGAAAAGAGAATTGAGCTTTATTTTTGATTGATACAACCAATTTAAGGTTAACTATAAAAATGTTTCAGTTTAATAAACTTTATGACGTCATATCATGGTCTACCTTCAAATACCGTATTAATAGCACTCTTTAACTGCACCATAGCATGGCTCATAGCAAAAACAGTGAGCAGATTAATTATTATTTTTACTTGAAGATATAACCCATGAGACATAACATCGCGTTTCTCATTATATTTTTTTCACTTATTTAAAGTGACGATGTGACCTAAAATGGAACGCGTTTGCCTAGAAGATGCCTACACTATAATTAGGTCAAAAATCCCGTCGTATTCTCTATTTTGACATTTCCAGTGGCTAAGGAAAACAATGGAAAGCTGTTAACTGTCATACCAGCATTTCTTCAAACAAAATGCGGGTTTGACAGTACTAGTTAGCAACTGAACGACAGCCACTGAGACTGCTTCTCTGCTTACGTATGGTCCATTGAACCTAAGATAGGATCTATACCTAGTCTTATACTATCTATGCCCCCTAGAGTATATATAGCCCCTGGTGCGGTCCGGTGGTCGGCCACTGACCTGGTGCGCGAGCATGAACTCGCGCAGGAAGGCGTCCTGCTGCGCGGCGGGCTGCGGCGAGCGCAGCGCCAGCGGCGCCGCCAGCCACGACGCGGCCGCGTGCGGCAGTTTGAGCGCGCCCGCCAGCCGCCCCAGCGCGAACTGCACGTGGTCAGTCGACAGCCGCCAGCCACTGCCGGAGTACACCTAAACGCACCAAATCTTCCTTCCTCTTCTTTTTTATCAACCGATAGACGTCCACTACTGGACAAAGGTCTCTTGCATGCACTTCCACAGGTGCCGGTCAGTCTTGCGCCGCCCGAATCCAGCGCCTCCCTGCGACTCGTTTGATGTCGTCGGTCCACCCAGTGGGGGGGTCTGCCAACGCTGCGCTAGAGCGTCATAAGTTCAGCCAATGATTGGGTTGGGCAGGTGATTGCGATCGTCACACTATAACCAAAATTTTTACACAATCCCACAGCAGTTGGGTACAGTCTCAAAATATAATTAAAAAATATAATATTACTAACTAGCTGATGCCCACGATTTCGTCCGCGTGGATATAGTTTTTAAACTCCCTCGGGAACTCTTTGATTTTCCGGGATAAAAAGTAGCCTATGTCACTCTCCAGGTCCTCAACTATACCCATGCAAAAATCACATCGATCCGTAGCTCTGTTGCGGCGTGATTGAAGGACGAACCAAAAACCAACAAAAAACACTTTCTACCTGATATGCTTGCTTGTAACATCTATAGGCGTGTTTCTTCTGTCCAGCTTTAGAGAATCGGTGCCCCGCAAGCACCATGTGAAAAGCGTATTTCCTCAACATGACCTTATTACTCGGCCCCTTAAGGAAACACAGAGCCGCCTGTTCGAGAAGCATTGCGCTCCGCAAGTCGCTGTCTTCAGAGGTCATGCGGATGAGTTGCTTGGCCGCTTCGCCGTACAGCCCGGCGTGGATCAGGCACGGCACCGACAGCAGCGTCGCTCGAACTGCGTACTGTATCATTCTATAATGATAAAAATCACTGTCAACAAAGTTGGGCTTATCGGGGTGATTTGTCAATTTTTAAGATTCCATACTCCAGACCAAAAACAATTTTTGATTTCATCAATCAAATATGCCGGGTCAAACTTAATGTGTGATGAGAAATAAAAGGCTTTTTTTTAATTATTATTATTCTATTTGTCCGCCCAATAACATTGACACCCTCTGATCACCTTATTTTTTTGTTTTAACATACAACAACAAAAATAACATAAATGTAGACCTTATAATGATTTGATCTAGAATCTAGATGTAGATGTAGAATTTGACCTCCACTGTTTCAGTCTTTTAAATCTCTGGATCTCAGGCCGGTCAGTCAGTTAGTTGTATGTCAGTCAGGCCACTATTTTATAGCTATAAATAGATAAAAAAATAAGAAAAAAGAAACACCCTCACCTACAAGTGTTAAGGTAAGTGACAATGCTTTCCTCCATATAGCCAAATGTTTTTCTATTGGCCTCCCCTGCCATGAAAGCACTGATGGCGGCCATCTCAAGCGCGCCCGCGTAGCACAGCCACGCGCTGTCGGCGTAGAACTCCCTTTTGGCGGTGTGGTACGCGTCGAAGGCACGCTGCCATTGCCCACATAGAAACCAAAGGTCACCCAAACGCCGCAGTTGAAGTTCCGCACAATCGGTCGAGTATCTTTAAAACAAGTGTAAATTAAAAATTTTATTTTTAAATGCAAGCTTTTAGTAGCTACATCATTAGACTCTGGATATCATCTAAAATAGAGTACTTGTTATGACGAATCAAACGAGCCCAAACTCGATGGGGTTACGTCGTTTTATTACAGAGTTCCGATAGCTTCCGTCTCCATCATCAGATCAGCTCCATGTCACAATAATATTGCATTGTCATCCGATTTACACATACATGCAAAATTTCAGCTCGATCAGAAACCGGGAAGTGGGTCTAATTCATCTTGCAAGATTTGACCCCAACAAACATTGCAAGTTAAATTAAAGCTTGTAAAAAACATACTATAGAAAAGGTTCAGGTGTATACGACATACGTGTTAGCGCAACACATGCATTGCACTAACTTCTGCGTTGATTCCTAGTCTCCGTTAGGCTTTGTTCACACCAGACGGATAGTCAGCCGCCGATTGTAAGCAGTCTCACTGTGAGCCCCAGTGTAAACGTGAAGTCAGACTGCATTTTTCGTTCACACTATGCTTACAATACCCCGTAACTCCATAGGCAATTAGCGTCTGCGGTGCGTAGTGGCGTTGTATCGCCCGCTGAGAGTCAGCGTCAATGCATAGCGTTATAGCGTATTATCCATTTGGTGTGAACGAAAAGTTGAATATGTATGGAAATAAACTGTGTAACGCTCGCTTACAGTCAGCGGCTGACAATATGTTAGGTGTGAACATAGCCTTAGGATTTACTACCATGGCCTCAATTCGTTCAAGATATTAATATACATATTAAAAATATAAATCAGCGTTTAGACTGGTGTATTCCTTCAACGTATATAAGGTGATTGTACCAATTAAACAATGTTAAACCAAGTTGGTAAGAGGATGGGTAGCTGATGAAGAGGTCCTAATATCACTACTGCTGCTGCTGCCAGAGCAGTGCCGCGTTTTGGACAGTTGCAGCACAAATTCGCTTTGAGCACTGTACCTCGAGGGTTGAGGCCATCGGGTTAAAGCTGTCATCATCAATATAAATCATAGAATACATACATAACTGTGTTGTTAATTGCTGTAGCTCCAGATTTTCCAGTCGTAAACCATCGTTTAGTGGCTGATAGTAGAGATCTACTCACACCTTTTTTGTTTGCAACCTTAAACATTTTAAATTATAACTAAAACTTATTTATTCTAAAGATATATGCGACTTCAAAATTAATTCGTTCAGCGAAATGATTTATCGTGAAACCATGAGCTTTTGAGCCGGCTAATTCGTGCGCGTGGATTTTAAGCCCTTTATTTTCTTGAGATAAAATTCTGTATCTAAGGTTTCAAGTCTAATTTGAGCTCAATGCAAAATTAATCGCGAGTTTAGACACTTACTTATTATCGTATCGTATTCACTTCTGATAATATTGCAGCAAAAATACTAAACCGATCACAACAGGAAAATCTCGTCAAATCAATCAATGCAAAAATCAATAATTGATTTCTGACATTGGCAATATTCCTGTGACAAGGTTTCCTGTTAAGGGGCCTGTGTAGTTGACATTTTAAACATTACATACATTACATGGGTTTACTTACAATTTCAGTCAATTGAGCGATTTGCTTTTCTAAGTGCGGTATCAACGCTTTTGTTGCATACTCATGCACGAAACTCTTTATTGAATCGATGTCATTTGAATTAAGTGCAGCTCCATGGATTTCAGATAAACTATCCAAAGACTTAACCACATTGACACTCTCCGAACTCCCAGAAAAAGAACAAGGCTAAAACAATAGAAAATTATTGAGACTACAGGTGTCTATAAAAGTTGAGAACATTTAAACGTATTTTTATTAAAAACTTTATGAATTTGAACATCTCTACAACTGATAGATTTGGCCAGACTAAAATGAACCAACTTTCCTTGTCATAAAGTCGTGTTTTCAATATTGAAAAGCTTTCCGCTTGACGCTGCCTGTAGTTAAATGAAGTTTAAGCCTTAAAAACAAAGCTAAGCTAGGTTAACGTCTATTTTACTTTACATTATAGTGTTTCGACATTCGAGATCTATCAACGTTATCGCGATGTATAATTTCGTATTAGCCCTACTGAAAAAAAAAATATTAATATAATATCTACTGGGGCCAACACCAACGTTAAAGGTAATAAATATAAATCTATAATATAATAAAACTGTAACAGGTCCAATTCTGTACATTGAAGATATTTTGAAAATTTTTATTTGAGGGCACTCTATAATCGATACTGAAGCCAAAACAATTTTTTTTTAATTTTTTGTCTGTCTGTCTGTCTGTCTGTCTGTCTGTCTGTCTGTCTGTCTGTCTGTATCTTGGCCGCGCATCACGCCGAAACTACTGGACGGATTTAAATGAAACTTGGCACGATTTAAGTTAATACTACGAGGTATAATATAGGATACTTTTTATCCCGAAATTCAGCACCGTTCCCTTGGGAGAGGGGATGAAAGTCAAAATGTGTATTTCGCTGTAATTCATTAAGGCGTATTCCGATTTAATCCATTCTTTTTTTGTTAGAAAGCAGGTTCTTTAGAGATTGTCCTGTAATTATTTCAAGGTCGTCAATTTCGTAGTTCAGAAATTATAGACATCACAATCTTCAGTATAGGTCCAAATAACTTGAACCCCGGAACCTGCAGGATACTTTGAATGAACGGCTCATCTTAAGCTGGCATGCGTAATTTATCGTATATAGCCATCGTGGATACTATTTTGTCAAAGTCAAACTACTCCAAAGGCGTCAGATTTTGCCAAACGATCATTTTACCTACATACTACATAGTAGGTATGGATGTAATACATCGTATGGACGTAATATTACAGTGTTTTCCTATGTAATTTAATATCCTAATCATAATTACTAATATTATAAATGCGAAAGTGTGTTTGTTTGTTGGTTTGTCCTTCAATCACGCCGCAACAGAGCCACGGATCTACGTGATTTTTTTACATGGGTATAATTGAGGACCTGGAGAGTGACATAGGCTACTTTTATCCCGGAAAATCAAAGGGTTCCCGAGGGATTTTAAAAACTAAATCCACGCGGACGAAGTCGCGGGCATCAGCTAGTAAATAATATTGTTTTAAGATGTCTGTTACTTACTTTAAGATTGACATGGTAATTTGTATGACATATCAAAACAATATTGAAATAATATTAAAATATAAACTTTAATGATCAAAATATAATTTTCAATTTTCTTTATTGAACGGCTGCTGTGGTGCGATGCCCTCCGTCAAGTCTGAATTGTACTTAATAAAAAGGCGTACACATTACCTGCAAGCTATTTGCATTATCGTAAACATCATCAGCAGTGGTTAGAGGATGTACACCTTCAGGGTTTGTAGATGTTGTTGCGGCATTTGATTTATCATATTCTGTGTGAAAAATATAAATATTAAATAAATAAACCATAATAATCTTAAGTAAGTAAGACTGTACTGGGCAGTACTTTGGAAATAATCTTCACATTTGACACAAAGTTAGACATTCTGTAGTGTTAGGCTTTAATCACATCTGTAAGCATCGATTCGCATTTTGTCCATACAAAAATGTCATTTTTCATAGAGTCGTGTACGCATCGAAAAGCCGAATTGATGCGTACACGACTCTATGAAAAATGCGACTGTTAAGTTACACTGAACAACACTTTATTTGCGGTAATAAAAAAGTACTTAATTACGGAATGATTAAAGCACTGATGGATGTACAATATACATACACAACTAGACTGCTAAAATCATAATCATCAACAGCCCCACGATATTAGATAATAATATACATATTTACCTGGAGTAGTAACACCTGCTGGTGGAAATGTAACTTGAGATTCAAATGATGGAAGGTAAAGAGAGGCTGTCAAAGATTCATTCTGAAAATAAAAATACTGGATAGAAGCAGGCTTTATTCTTTATATTGGTGGGATGTTAAACCAGATAATAACAAAAAGATGAGAGATTAGAGATCCTTAAGAAAATTGCAATAATGTAACCCAAAGTAGCATTTTGCCTATAAAATGCATTATTTGGCGTGTGCTGAGAAAACGGTTGATGATACATAAAAATTATGTACTACATGACTAAAATACTCATTATTTTCTACAAAAAAGTCCAGAGGGAATATATCTGACTATCATATTTAAGTCACAATAGTAGCTTTTGTGTTCTAAAATTTAACTTGTAGATAGCCTTTATTATCATAGTATTAATTCTTCCTTACTGAGATATTTGTGAATAGTAAATAATAATGACGACGCGTCTATGCAACTCCATTTAATAATCTGACACACGATGTAACAACTTATTTAAATACCACCCTCACATAGATTTATTATATTCCTACCTCACTACTATTGTCCATACATTACACCTCCCTTCTTAAATTAGACTACAGTCTACATTTTTGACAAATCTGTATCGTTACTCTATCCCAAATCTTACAACGGGCTTCCTAATTCTTTTGGAACGCTCTTGGGGCCCGGGCTGTGGTGCCGATTGTGTGGACTCCTTGTGCCTCTGTGTTTCAGGGGTATAAGCTCCCCTAACTGTCTCCTTTGACTGCGTTTTTTCCGGAGTATTCACCCTCGACACCACAACCGGCTCTGCAACTGTCTCCTCACCCTCATCGTGACCCTTGGTTTCCTCCTCCTCTGGCAACGGGCAAGCAATTTCTGATAACCTGGATCTGCGTCTGATTTGATCGATATGCCTATGCACTATTCTACCCTCACCCGTATCCAATGCGTATCTACGGGCGTCTTCTCTCCTAATTACTTTGCTCGTTACCCATTTATCACTACCTGCATAGGCCCTAGCCCAAACGTCTTCCCCTTCCGTGGCTTGTCGCGGTACGCCCCCCGCATTTTCCACCTGTCTTTGTTGCGCTTTAAGCACCCGGGACTCCTGACCCCTAACAGGTCGTAATAAATCTAACCGTGATCTTAAGGAACGACGTTGAAGCAACATTGCGGGGCTGTCCCCTGTACTACTATGAATGCTATTCCTATAGGCTAATAAAAATGTTTGTAATGCCGCATCTACATCCACCTTATCTCTATACGCTTTTTTAATCGCCCGTTTACATAACTTCACAGCGTTTTCTGCGGCCCCATTCGACGCAGGGTGATAAGCTGGAGAAAAAGACTGACGAATCCCATTCCCAGCTAAGAAGTTTCTAAACTCAGTACTGGAAAAGGGGGGTCCCTGATCTGAGACCACCTCCTTAGCCAGCCCAAAACGAGCAAAGGTTGCTCTTAAACATTTAATAACAGCCAGGGCATTAGTACGTGACATCTCAAAGATTTCTAGCCATTTTGTACTTGAATCGACTATAACAAAAAATGTTTTACCTTTGTACGGACCCAAGAAATCAACATGTATTCTGCTCCAGGCCTCAGGCTCATAGGGCCAAGGACGCGGAGGCGCACGCGGCGGCGCCGATGCCTCGCTCGCGCATGTCTCACATTCTTCACACAGCCCTTCCACATCCCTATCTATACCCGGCCACCAAACATAACTACGTGCGAGTGATTTAGTTTTCACAACTCCCATGTGACTCACGTGCAGCTGTTTCAGAACATCCTTACGCAAAACTTGTGGAATCACTATCCTGTATCCCCACATAATGCAACCGCGATCAAGATATAACTCTTGACGTCGCATAAAATATGGTTTTACAACCTCATCGGGGCACACTGCCGGCCAACCCGATTGAACATATAACAGAATCCTACTCAATACCGTATCCTTGACTGTCATACTTCTAACCTGATCATTAGTTACGGGCAAAAAATTTTCCACAAAATTTAGGTACGTTAATTCATCCCTTGTCGTTACATTATTTTTCTTTTGAGGTAGCCGTGATAGTGCATCTGCACAGTTCTTCTTTGAGGCGACAAACTCGATTTTATAATTATACCCTGATAAGAGCACGGCCCAGCGCTGTAAACGTGACGCGGCCATTACTGGGATACCAGACTTATCACCAAAAATGTACGTGAGTGGCTTATGATCGGTTCTTAGTATGAAATGTCTACCGTACAGGTACTGATGAAATTTTTTTATTCCATATACTATAGCAAGTGCTTCCCTGTCAATCTGAGCATATGCGCGTTCCGCCGTAGACAAAGTTCGCGATGCAAAGGCTATAGGGCGCTCCCCTTCTGGCGTGAGGTGAGAAATAACAGCTCCCACTCCCAAACAGCTTGCGTCTACCGTCAGGACGAGTGGAAGTTCTGGCGAATAGTGTATCAAGACCTCACTTGACCCTAGCAGCCGCTTAATGTCTTCGAACGCCTTCTCACATTCATTACCCCAAACGAACCTTACACCCCCACGCAATAAATTGTAAAGGGGTGCCAACACAGTACTAACATTTTTAATAAACTTGCTATAGTACATTATCATGCCTATAAAAGCCCTTAACTCGGTCACATTAGTAGGCGCCGGTGTGTTGATAATAGCCTTAATTTTATCTGGGCAAGTATGGACACCCTTCTTACTTATAACATACCCCAAATAATTAATTGACTCTGAGAAAAATACACATTTTTCTTTTTTTACGCGTAAACCATACGCCTGTAACCTATCAAAAACCTTGTGCAAATTAGCGATATGTTCCGTCCTATCTTTTCCTGTAATTATTATATCATCTAGGAACACGCCTACATGGGACAAATCAGCAAATAAAGATTCTAATCTTTTTTGAAAAATGCCTGGACTCGATGACAACCCGTACACTAATCTGTTATACATGAACAATCCTTTATGAGTGTTAATCACTGTACATTTCTTTGATTCGTCAAGTTCAAACTGGGCGTACGCCTGTGAAAGGTCAATTTTACTAAAACGCTCGCCTCCGTGTAAGCGTGCTAACAGATCTTCCACTCGAGGCAGCGGAAAACGATCGATCTCAATGCTCTTATTTAAGGTTAGCTTATAATCAGCGCAGATCCGAATGCTACCATCTTTCTTAATTACTGGTACGATTGGTGTAGCCCAGTCGGAGCGGTCGACGGGGGTGAGGATACCGTCACTCACCAGCTGCTCAAGCGCGCGCTCCACGGGCTCGCGAAGCGCGTACGCCAGGGGGCGCGCGCGCATGAACACGGGCTGCGCGTCCGCTCGCAGGCGGATGCCCACCAGGCCGCCGGTGAACCGCCCCAAGCCGTCCGCAAACACGTTACAGTATCTGGAACTGAACTTTTTTAAATCAAAATCATCCTTAAGACTGTTTACACAACACTCAAAATCGGGTAACTTAATATTAAGTTCCATCAGCCACTGCCTACCTAATAGATTCGTTTTACCGTCTCTAATTACATACAAATCTAAATATTTTTCTTTTTGTTTATATTTCACTAGAGGCCTTAAAACTCCCACTGGTGAAACACATTCCCCAGTATAGTATCTTAAACGTAAGTGGCTTGTGTGTATCTCTAAATTCCTAAATAATTGATTATAAACCTCGTAGCTGATACATGACACCGCACTGCCCGTATCACATTCCATGGACAGATTTACTCCGTTAACATTTAATCCAATCACAATAGGCTTACACTGCTGTATTGATAGTTTATTTACATGGGTGATTATTACCTCGTCACTATCTTGGCTGCTATCCGATGCGATGCTGACCGTACTGGGCACTTCTACACAGTGCTGTGCTGCCAGATTGGGGCAGACCCTCTTCATGTGACCCTGGCGATTACAAACTCGGCAAGTGTAATTCCTGAATCTACAGGAAGCGCTGCTGTGCAGTCGACCACACACACTGCACTGTTCCGACGGTCCCTGATCCGGCCCCGCAGGCGCACTCCATGTGCCGCGACGAGCCTGGCTGCTCCCTCTAGCACCTTGACCTTGACCGGCATAGCGTGGCCGGCGTCCTCCGCGGTTAGCGGCTTCCGATTCAAAGCCCGCCTTCCTCTGCGACGTACCTGCTATGGCCTGACATTCCACTGTCTTTTCTTTACCACTTGAAGGCCCCTCCACCATAGCCGCATCTTTTTCCGCTGTTTCTAAACTCACGGCCAAGCGGTAGGCCTTAGCGAAATCGAGATTATCTTCTGCAAAGAGACGCTGTCGTATCGTTTCACTTGTTATTCCACAGATAAACTGATCCCTTAGGCTTTCTTCCAACCAACTTCCAAATTCGCACGTCTTGGACATACTCTTAAGCACTGCCACATACTCTGCTAAGCCTTCGCCTTCCCTCTGCTGCCGATGCCGAAACTTAAACCTCTCGGCCAATACACTAGGCTTAGGTTGTAAATGTTTTTCGAGAATAGTCGATAGTTCCTCAAAACTTTTTGCAGTTGGTTTCGCTGGAGTACACAAATTTACCAGAAGTTCATAGCACTCTGCTCCTATCACGGTAATTAGCGTGGGTACATGCAACTCCGTAGGAATTTTATTAACTAGGAAGTATTGTTCTAACCGTTCTACATATAGTCTCCAGTTGTCTGTTTGAACTTTAAATTCCGATATTTTACCGATAGACATGATTATTCCGAACAAAGCACACACAAAAAAAAAACTATTTTACTAATCCCGTTCTCGTAGCCACTGAGATATTTGTGAATAGTAAATAATAATGACGACGCGTCTATGCAACTCCATTTAATAATCTGACACACGATGTAACAACTTATTTAAATACCACCCTCACATAGATTTATTATATTCCTACCTCACTACTATTGTCCATACATTACACTTACTAATACATACTATAAATGCGAAAGCGTGTTTGTTTGTTCGTTTGTCCGTCAATCACGCTGTAACAAAGCTACAGATTGACGTGATTTTTAGATAGATATAGTTGAGAACCTGGATGGTGATCAAAGAGTTCCCGCGGGATTTGGAAAACTAAATCTACGCGGACGAAGTCGCGGGCATCAGCTAGTACCCAATAAACAAAGAATTTGAGTTTGTATGGAATTCTTACTGTTAACTCTCTGGACCTCCTTAAGTACCTAGCCCAAAAATCAGTTGATACTTTGGGATCTGTAGTTTGTTTAGAATTTATTGATAACATGAAGCAGTTGGTAGCACCAAAAGTCAGTTTCAAAGTTTCAAATGCCTTGTCTGCTCTGAAATAAAGGAAAGATTACATTAGTTTTAATTTCCCATTATGTAAAGTTGCCTACAGATAGGAGTGGTGACAAGGTTGAGTTCTATCTTTTAATGATAGTAACTTCAACACAGTTTTACTTTGTCACAAGCAAAACACAGTTCATGTTCAGTTTACTACCATATCTTACTAGCAGTTAATGACTTCCACTGCGGGACACAGGCTTCTGTCTTGTGCTGCCTGAATCCAGCGTCTCCCTGCAACTCGATTGATGTTGTCTATCCACCTAGTTTCCCTAGCGTAGTTAGTAGTAGCGTTTCCCGGTGCGGGGTCGCCACTCCAACACCTTGAGATCCCAACCACCATCAGCTCTTCGAACTATCTGCCCGCCCATTTCCACTTCAGTTTCACAACTCGCTGACCATGACCCATATTTATATTATATTAAATAAGAGCTGATTAAGTTGTTACCTTCCATTAAAAGACACTGCAATTTGGCACTGCACATATTATCTGTGACAAATTACAAATATGTTCTTTTATGGGTAATTTATCAAACCTACCACAGCAATAGAACTTACTTCTCTTTAGGAACTGCAGCAACGTCATGAACAAGCAGATAAGACTTCAAGACTGCACTGTTAAACCACTTGGGTAATTTAGGTGGAGTAACATTTTGGAGTTGTGCAAACTGTTGATTCAGTGCATTATAGACATCAATTATATTCTCATCCAGAGTAGTTGCCACAATAATGCATGCCAGGAAGTGCTTAGTGAATTCATGATCTGAAGGAAATTGAACTTCTAGATATGTTTCTCTCCAGGCATCGAACCAAGGTGTTGCTTGAGGAATTTCGACACTATGTCCTTCTGCAAGTGAAAGATAATTTAAAAATTAAAATCAGTATAGTGATAGGTAGTTATTTATGTTATAAAGTGCAGTAACTAAGAAATTACAGGTTTTTTGATATGTAAGCAATATTATTATAACATCTGTTAGCAATTGACAGTGATGTGAACTGCATACTTGCAAATTCATGATTTTTAAACTGTACAGTTATATTTCTATTTTACTTGAGCAGTAAGGCTAGAATCACACCTGTGCACATCGATTCACATTTTTTCCATATTAAAGTGTCATTTTGTATAGAGATGTGTACTCATCGCAAAGTCGAATTGATGCATACACTACTCCATACAAAATGGCACTTTTATATGGACAAAATGCGAATTGATGTGCACAGGTGTGATTCCAGCCTAATACCTCACAATTTGACAGTGGTATACTACTAGCAGAAGAATTGAAAGTCATTAGTAATTAGATATAATTCTTGCAATTCACTAGGGCGACTGACTTATGGTTGTGTGTGTCGTATCTGTATAAGTGTGAGCGAGCGCAATGTTCGCGCCAGCCCGCTCCCACCTAGGCTTTGACAGGCATGCACACTTATGTAATGTGCATGTACACAAAGTAACCACAAGTAAAGCTCACTCGCCTTCATGAATTGCAAAAACTGTAAATAAAGAAGAGATCCTTCAGACCTATAGTAACTGGTACAGTTTTTTCATCATAATTGTATAAGACTGCATTGTTCAGTTGTCTTCTTGCCTCAGTAGGCTGGAGAGGTTTCCAATTAACATCTCTTATTACCAAATCAAATTTTTTTATAGTGCAAACACTTCCTCCTGGTTCACGAAATTGACCTGTGACAAAGTTAAAATTAAATACTTCAAAGCAAAACTGCAAATGAATTATTAATTCTACATAGAAGACAGTTAAATTCTTGTTGTTCATTCTCATTCACCTTATAAGCAATCACTTTATACCTGGTATACATTTTGTATTACTATAAAAACCACAAAGACCATGTTCAATGCACTTTTAATATAAATTCACGATCTTCAGTACAACACACAAACAGCTGGTGTGACTTTTGATATTCATACTTTTACTTAAGAACCATATAACCTGGTAGAATCAGTTAACTCTTGGTCTAACTAATAACTATATTATAACTATTGAGTAGTAGAGTAGTAACCTAAGCAAGTGCTAGAACTAGGAATCAATCTGTATTAGATATTAAAAATGGTTTACCTTCCCAATCCACAGAAGTAAAAGGTTGTAATAACTCAGGCAAGGTTAAGTTATTTTTGCCAATAACATTCTCTACTTTTGAGCTGCATAATGTTGCAATGATCGGAGAAAACGAATTTTGAATGAACTCATGAGCAGTTTTGTTCATTTTTTGAGTTTACTTCTTATATCGAAAAACACAAAATATAGGTAATTTAAAAGTTTGGTGAATCCATAGGTGAATCAATACATCTTTTTGCCTGAGCTTTTCGCAAGATAGTCCAGTGTTTATACCCTTTTTGAGATAACCTTACAAAATACACCATAACACCACAAACCGTGAAGTATGAATACACAATATTAGTACAAGTACAATAAAAAATGACTCCTCTCTTGTTTGAATACCTTCTTCTACTATTATTTAGGCATATTAATTAATAATGATTATTAAAAGTAATATTAGGTAATTCCGCCGAATTTACAAAACAATTTCATATTTCATGATTTCACACTATGGCCCTGATTCTGTAATGCTGTATTTTAACTTCTTGTAACTCAGTGGCTATCAAAAAATGATAGCCACTGACATATATTTTTTATCCATTGAAGGTTTGCTAGGAAAATAAAAGTATCATTTTCGTAGCAAACCTTCAATGGTTAAAAAATATATGTCAGTGGCTATTATTTTTTGATAGCCACTGAGTTACCTACAAGAAAAGACTAATATCATAGTGTTCTGTGAAGGCAATAAAAAATAATCTTAGATCAATACATCACAGTCCATGGCAATATTAATATCAAAAAAAAATCTATGTGGCAACGGCAATAGGTATACATGGAACTAGGAATTACGACTGTCTATGAAAAGTAGATACCAGAGTAGGCTTATGGCCTTCTAATTGCGCCAGTGGAATTATCATCTTCACAGGTTTACATAAAAATCTTTACTTGAAAGTGACCAATTTAAGAAATTAATCAAAATACTGAGTTGGACGTGAGTTACACACAAATTAGTCGATATTTTGATTAATTTCTTAAACTGGACACTTTCAAGTAGATTTTTATATAAACCTGAAGATGATACTGCCATTGTCGCAATTAGAATGCCATAAGACTACTTTGTCGTACCTATTAGTTTACAAATTGCGAAAAACCAAATTAAATTTGAATTTCGCGGGCAGACTCGTGTCTTCCACCTTAACGAGGTAGGTACGCCCAGTTCAGGCGTACTGGGCGTAACCCATAGATCTGTGTAAAAAGATTCTTGGAAAATAGGGTATTTGACTATAATAAAAATATCGTTTCAACTGGTGTCATCCTAAAAGATTATTATCTAAAAACATTATTCCATACGACAAAACTAAAAAATAAAGCTTTATTTAATTAGAAAACATTAAATAAAATTGCTATAATTCTGGCCATGGTCACGTGATCGAAAACGTTCCGTGATCTCGAATGACGTCACAGTCCACACCACCTATGGAATTCTCATTTTGTCAATACATTTCGACGTGTTTGTGCGGCGTAATAGGCTAATTTCGTCTGTTTTTCATCGTTACTATTTTATTAAATACCAAATAGTATGCGACACGCGGCCTAAACACATATTATAAAATTGTCATTGTTTGAAATGTGAACTGTTACGTCATGAGAGCAAATGGAACGTTTCAGCGGCAATTTATTTTTTTGAATTTATTTCTCGATTTTTATGAAAAATAATGACAATTATGCCGAAACATATGTTTTGTTAGCTTCAGCATAGCATTATTAACAATTTAAGATGATTTTCTAAAAGTAGTCAAATAGCCTATTGGAATTATTTTGATCGCATAACGGTCGCCTGTGACGTAACAGACCAAGACGTAGTCGTAATTCCTAGTTCCATGATAATAACAAATCAATTATAACACCTTCAAGACCCGGCTCTGTAGTTTAAGCGCTACGGTCGGTGGAACAAACGTATTACAGTTACATACAAACATTTTTAACCCCCGACAAAAAAGAGGGGTGTTATACTTATGTTTGACGTGAGTGTCTGTTCTCTCTTAGCTCCCTAACAAATGGACCGATTTTGATGCGGTTTTTTTCTGTTCAGCCGTTTGAAGATCATCAGCTTATTCCCTCCTTGATTACCTTGAGCAGATGTGCAGCATCAAGTAGTCTGCGGGATCCCACCGAGTACCAACTCCTCCCAAACTTACAGCTGATATAGTGTGTTTGGACTCACTAGAATGGTTTCAATGATTAGGTGTTAGATCGGTAATGTCGAGAATCGAAGAGGATCTAATGATGGAGCAGCAAACTGTGTATTAAGGCATTGGGTATGATAATAAATAGTCTAGCCAGTGGCCATAGGTTCACAATATGTCGGAAGTGTTTAAATTTTCACTTGTTACATAGGCTGCTAAAATCATTCATAACCCTTTGTATCCAACTTCAAAAAAGGAGGAGGTTTTCAATTCGTCGGAATCTTTTTTATGAGTGGCGGTACACAAAAGAAAAAAAAGTGGGTATCGATTTGAAATAATAAAAATCGATTCTCTAAACAAGCGAACAAGCCTAAAAGGATAAGGTTACTACAAAGTTAATTGTATCTGAAGAATAATGCAACGAAATATACGGAACCCTCGGTGCGCGAGTACGACTCGCACTTGGCCGGTTTTTTAATTAATTTTTGTTCGAAAATTTTAATTATTGTTATTTTAACTCGTTTGGAAAGTTTCTAAGGGTATATCCATCAGCTAAGAAACGGTTTTGAGACGGTATTCCCCTAAAGGAGTGAAATGGGGATTGGAAGGTTTTATGAAAGTCCTATGTTTTTGAAGTCAGACATGAAAATCGGGTTTTCTGTCTCAGTGGCTGTCGCTCAGTTGGTAACTAGAACTGTCAAGCCCGTGCTCCGACTACACGCTCCGTTTTCCCTGTGCAGTTTTCACCGAGAACTGCGCAGACCATTCTCCCGAAAATCAACGAACTGGGCGGACTACCGTCTTGCCGTCTACACGCGCAATGCACATACTCTGCGCAAACTAAGCTCGTGCAATGTGCAGGTGAGTCGAAGCGTGTAGCCGGTACATAGCCGAAATGCGGGTTTGACAGTTCTTAGTTGTGAACTTTCTCTTGTTTTCCATTGCCACTGGAATATCAAAAATAAAGAATACGGCTGCTGACCCGGCGGGTTGGGCCGCACACCGTCGTACCGTCGCGTCGCGTCGTTAGTCTGTGGTTACTGGTCACAATTTTTTTTGTTGATGGTTACAGATATATTCTGGTAATATTCGTGTACATGCATATAGGTACTAATGTAATTAAATTCATTAATTTAATCTTGCTTATGTTTAATGAAAAAATCTTTTACAAAATTTTGGTATACCAATAATCATCATTTTATTCAAATCATTTTAATTATAAAGGAATCTTAAATGCATTATACTTACATAAAAATATTTCTGTATAAAAAATAAAATTGAAAACTAAAATAAAACTAAAATACAATATTATAAAAAAACATACTTTTATCACTTTCTAACAGTAAAAGAGAAATGACAAGGTCACATTATTCGTCTAGCTAAATATGTACTTTGGATCTTGCATGGTTGGCGGAATGTTACAAAAGCATAATTCATATTATTTTAAGCTTATGTAGACCATTCAACTTCAAATATGCTCGTTAAAGTAGAATATGTATTATACACATTAAAAATATTAATTAATACAATAATAATAATTTATCTACTTCATTGATCTGACTTAAAAGTCAAAGAATGGAGCATTTTCCATGCTTTCCACTGGGGGAGATCAGATCTATAGTATTTTACCGCAAAAGTTATTTCCTTTTTAATTATTATCTTTGATGCCAACAAAATAAAGAAGAGGTTGAGGAAGCTGTAATGGAGTTTAATGGAGAAGTTTCAAGGTGTAATTGATATCGTAATATTGATTTACATAGCAGTAAAATATAGATTGAAATCCGTCAATAAAATTATGGGGATACAATCAAAGTGCAGCACGGAATGATAGTCGCGGAGCAAGGTGTGGCGGCTGATTTTTCTGTGAAGTTAAATGTTCATTTATTCAACACCGAAGACACACATAAAATGTCACCCCGACGGGATGTTTTAAAAGCAACAAACACCGATTTAGCATTTACACTTGAAGCTGTATTGTATAGTATTTACAAAACTGAAGAATAGAATTTTAAAAAATACAATAATTAGTGATGCTGTTTACACTGTTTGTACTGTACGTACTTATTGTTTTACTTGGTTCTCGGATCGGAAGGTAATGAATAACAATATACAATGATAATAATAGGTATGTGCATGACTGACTTGGATGTAAGACGAAAACAGAATGAATTCGCACATTCTTTTTTGCGCAACTATTCTTATGTCTTAATTTGAAATATTCTTCCAATGTTCCAGCCAGTGGAAGTATGTAAACGATATCTTTGCAGGAAAATCAGCGCCACAGAGGCATTTTTGTTTAAAAAGATAATTCAATGTTGCTTTCACTGTTGCTTCTGATTTTGCTGGTATTTAATTTGATTTAATAAAAAAAAATCTGATCTATTACTTTATGTCTTAAACCTAAAATATTTTGATTCAAACCCAAACAAAAAAAATACTAAATATCTCCATTAAAATACAATTAAATCATTTTAGAAATAGAGAAAATACGACCGAAACCGTGAAACAGAGCAATAGAACAAAAACCGTACCGAATCTATCGAATCCATATTAATTTATGGTTTTGGTCGACTGAAAATCCTTATTGGCTCAATTAGAGAAAAAATAAATGTTTGTAGAAGCACATCTGAGACCGTTAGATCGGTACCTAACTAAACATTTCAGTTAAAAATCAATAATATAAGTACCCAGATATAAAATATACATAGCAGACATATTTCACACAATAGGGTATTTGACTATAATAAAAATATCGTTTCAACTGGTGTCATCCTAAAAGATTATTATCTAAAAACATTATTCCATACGACAAAACTAAAAAATAAAGCTTTATTTAATTAGAAAACATTAAATAAAATTGCTATAATTCTGGCCATGGTCACGTGATCGAAAACGTTCCGTGATCTCGAATGACGTCACAGTCCAAACCACCTATGGAATTCTCATTTTGTCAATACATTTCGACGTGTTTGTGCGGCGTAATAGGCTAATTTCGTCTGTTTTTCATCGTTACTATTTTATTAAATACCAAATAGTATGCGACACGCGGCCTAAACACATATTATAAAATTGTCATTGTTTGAAATGTGAACTGTTACGTCATGAGAGCAAATGGAACGTTTCGGCGGCAATTTATTTTTTTGAATTTATTTCTCGATTTTTATGAAAAATAATGAAAATTATGCCGAAATATATGTTTCGTTAGCTTCAGCATAGCATTATTAACAATTTAAGATGATTTTCTAAAAGTAGTCAAATAGCCTATTATAAGAGCCAAAAATTTCTCTCCAGTCAAAAATACTCTGAATGAGTTGAATGTCACAATCACTTGCAACTTGCAATACACCAATTTGGTGAAAGCAACGGATTGCTCACACGTTTTTGGTAGGCTCGTAAACTACCTGAGTATACTCTGAATGAGTTGAATGTCGCAATCACTTGCAACTTGCAATAAACCAATTTGGTGGCTTTTTGGCTCGTAAATTACCTATGAGTATGCTGAGGTATCGTGAATTTCAAATACGTCCGAATAAATCGTCTTGTCGTCTCTACGATCAACAATTTTTTTTTCTTTGTCTTTTTCACGGTTTCGACTACGGATTTTTGGGCGATTTTTATTAAATCAGTTTTAGACATGAACATCCAGATGACCAGATTCTAATGTACTGTAACTGTTAATGACTTTACGAAATAAAGTTCACTGTATGGGAAAGTGCTTATAATTTCAATAACTACTGATCTATATAATTAGAATCTAATAATAATAATAAAACGTAAATATAAAATGTTTAATTACTTAAACATAATTTTAATAGCACATCTTAATAATTATCCCACTTACAAAAACGAATTTAAAGTATTTAACGTAATATAATTAATTATCTATTTTAAAATCAGGTCAGGAAAAATCTTTTTCTGTAAAAAAAGGATACAAATTCACAAATAATGTGAATCCCAATGGTACAGCGAAAAATTACTTTATAAAATAAATTGCAATTTATATAGCATTGGTTAACAAACGTGTCATAAATAAAACTTATTAAACTATACCACTTTTTAACTAACAATTTCGTAATTAAAAGATACCTTGAACTTGTTGTGGAATTTCACATGGAGAAATTGCACAACAGAATAATACCTGGGTGAAGACTGAAGGCCACTTACAACACTCACAATGAGTTATTTATTATACGAGTGTGGGATGTTGACAAATACTGTCGGAAGCTATACCCGATATGCATGTGAGGGTATTAAATAGGTTGTAATAAGGTGTCAAGTCGGAGCCGCTAGTCGTGAAAAGAGTTACCGCACAGCTATTATATGTGGTCAACTACGTGGTCTTATTTGCACGCGTGCGGTAAGTCTATTTTACAGTTTAGAGGATCCATTTTACGAGCAAATGTATTGAAAAATCAATATTTATGGTGCAAATTATTTGTGCACGAAAACTTATGGAATAATGAAATAGTTGAGGCAATTCAATGTTTTTATTGCTTCCAAAATATTAAGGATTAATAATATTTTCGTGGGCGAATTGGCCAAGTAATTATATTATGGCTAAAATAAAAAATATGTTGCAAGACCAGCTCGATGTTGTCCTGTTTTTAGTTGTAAAAACAATACAAGTTGTTTAAATAAAACTAAAATTTATGGGATTTTAGTTTTATAACAACTTTTATTATTTGGGTTTTTTCTTAGTTTCGAATTTTGAATTCATTGTCCTTTAATTTTTTTAGTGTATATTTAGCTTCACTCTGATTAATTTATGGTGGCCCAATCTTCCTTAAGGCGATAGCACATCACATCTCATCTGAATAATCATAGATGTGGATGGTGCAAACTTAAATGATTACGATAGAATAGGCCAGGTCCAGTCGTCTCACTTAACACTCACTCAACTTGGGAATACCTACGGGGGGCAGGCCTGTGTTGCCAAAAGGAGACTTTATTATGAGAGATCTAAATTTTTACGCTCGGAGAAGACTTATTTTATTTTGGTTAAATCAGCCCTAAATCGAAATTATTATTATTGATTTTCGCCCACAGACTGCACATTATTTCAAAAAGTTATATGAATATAATTTATTTAATGTATGCAATTTATTAATTCTAAAAAAATAATGTATATACAGTTGATATTTCATGGTAAACTCACATGCGAAATATCTGTTAGTATACAAAGTACTTAATTATTCGATATCGCATACGATATTCGTACTCCATAATACTCTTCTAAGTTTCGAACTTCGGACAAAGCCAAATCCGCAGCGCAGCTTCGGATCGTTACACTTCTAAGGGAGCATAAAGCATGATTCACGTTACACTATTTCGGGGCTGGGCTGGGCTGTGCTTCAGACGTGGCCCATTCTAAAGCTCGATAGTATACTTTTGTATGACCTAATTCACATTCGACCGTGCCCCGGCCTATTTTCATTTCACAAAAGCTTTTGACCGTGCCTCGACTGTGACAAGGCTAGGCTCCAGCTCGGCTTAACGTGATTCACGCTTTAAAGGCGAAACCATCTTCACACAAATCAACATAAAACTCAACACTCATCTTTCCACCAGTTCGACAGTTAGTTGTTACGTTTGGTAGCACTGGGGCTATTGGGCAGACCGTCACTATTCGAAGTTGCCGTACATGTTGATGTTGAGCTCCTCGAAGGCGCCGCCGCCGCTCTGGTCGAGGATCTGCAGCATGTCGGACAGCTCCTGCGTGGCGTGCCCCTCCGCCGCCGCGCCCGCGCCCGCCGCGCCCACCGCGCCCACCGCGCCCACCGCACCGCCCTGCCACGCCCACATGCCTGCGGACCAACATCACTTCACAATAGGCATGGTGACAGTAACCAAGAATCAATCAGCTAATGAAATAGGATTCATGGATTATAAAAAACGTACCTATTTTTCTATTTTGAGCGAAATTGATATTTATTTTGATAAAATAAAACTATAAAATACAGCAAACCGCCATATCGGATTGAACACTAATCAGAGCGATACGTTTGACGTACGTTGTTTTCATCTGGAACTTATATTTGGTGCAAAGGGTAAACAGTGCTTATACATTTTTGATTTCTTACTAAAAGACGATAAATGAACAACAGATAAATGCTCACCAATACTGTAAAACTATACTATTATTTTTATTTTATGCTACAATATAAACATATTAATTAGAACATAGATTAACATCCCTTCATTCAGCTTCACCTACATGTTTTGTTACTGATGTCAGGCTTTCTATTCTGATTATTCAGGATGTATGTAAAAGCAAACATTACATAGAGTAATAAAGTATAAAATAAAGAAGCGTGTTACCGTGAGTAGGGTGTGCGGGATGCGCCGGGTGCGCGGGATGCGCCGGGTGCGCGGGATGCGCCGGGTGCGCGGGGTGCGCGGCGTGCGCGGCGTGGTGCGTGTGGTGGTAGTGCGCGGGCGGCAGGTAGGCGGGCGCGGGCGGCGAGCGCGCCGGGCTGCCCGCGCCCGCGCCCTCGCCGCTGTACGCGTAGCTCTCGCCGCCGCCGCCGCCGCCTGCCGCGCCCGCTGCGCCGCTCTGCGACATTTGCAACACATATGACATAACTCATATCATGTCGGTCAAAAAAACGGTACCATCCTGAGAGCGTCAGAAGCGG
The DNA here is from genome assembly GCA_029955525.1 of Oeneis ivallda. NCBI lineage: Eukaryota > Metazoa > Arthropoda > Insecta > Lepidoptera > Nymphalidae > Oeneis > Oeneis ivallda. The sequence goes on from JARPMR010000003.1 coordinate 15,798,459, forward strand.
ACGTACGATACAATTTGCGTTCCACAAGTATTTTCTGGCAGCCACATTAAGTAATCCACCGGTTCGGAAAGCGGATTCTGCTGAGAAGAGCCGGCAAGAAACTCAGCAGTTGCTCTTTTCAAAATAATCATTTTCCAATATTATTATGCAGCTATTACATAGTAATAAGTTTTTTATACTATCTTGTGGGCAGCCGGATGTCAAGCCGATTTAACCCATGCAAGTTTGTTAGAATAGAATAAAATATAATATTTCCACAATGAGGGGAAGTTCCAAAAAAGCATACTACAATTCAATTCATGTTATATTATGGTTCTTAAAATAACGATAAAATAAATCCATATAAAGGGAAGTTGAGTAAATGCACACAAAATTTCAAATAAAGCACTCTATTTAAGAAGTTATTCAATTTTCCTTCCAGACATACATAGATAAAATCACCATACCAAAAAAAATTACAAAAACTAAAATTCGAAAAGAAAATATGATAATGAAAATATGTTTTCTTTTTTCACGAAGACTTCTGGAAGAAATCTCTTGATATATTGTCCTTGTGCACATCCTTTATAATATGTGCGTTTTAGTTTTCAAGTTTTTGGTACAAAATAAATAAATAGTTACGGGTCGAAGGGTGGTCCAAGTAGTGTTAGGCGGCGTGTTGGCCGGCCGATGCGGCGAGTACTCGGGCGCGTAGTGCGGCGCGTGCGGCGCGAACGCCGCGCCCGCGCCCGCCGCGCCGCTGTCGCCGGGCGAGCGCGCGCCCACGCCACCTGACAATCATCTAATGTTAGGCCCTTCGTACACAAGGCTACGCAAACCTTCGATACTCGACGATTTTAGTCTCAAAGCGACTACCGCAATACAAATTCATAGAGGTTCGTACACAGGTACGCGGCGCCAGTCGCGTCGGCGAAACAACCCAGGATTCGAACATGGATATCGATTCGCAGCCGAATTTTAAAATTGAATTAATACAACTGTGCAGAGTATGTAACTCTACGGCGACTAGTTTCTGCTCTCGACGTCGTGAGGAAACCCGCATGCCTAAGAGTTCTCCATAATGTTCTCAAATGTGTGAAGTCTACCAATTTGATATGGCCTATAAGATGATGACGAGTCTGGCCAGACCTGGGGGAGCGTGGTGCTGCTGGTGAATGGCGGGCGGCGCCGCCTGGTACACGTCTCGCTGTCGCAGGTGGTAGTCGTAATTCTCCTCTGCCACGGGCTCTCCCGCTGTGCTCGCTAACGACCGGCTGCAAAAACGTTTTTATATCAATAAAATTTATATAATTATATATGTAGACTTATGTACCCGCGACATAGTTCGCAACCCTTTGTTTTTCCGTTATAAAAGGTAGCCTATGTAAGTATATGTAATGCTCTGGCTACACGCTCCATCTTGCCTGTGCAGTTTTAAGCAAAAACTGCGCACACCAATCTTCCGCAAGTGCGCGAGCTACTGCCTTGCCGCCCACACTCACATGCTTAACTGCGTAAACTAGGCTTGCGCAGATAAATCGTCAGGTAAGACGGAGCGTGTAGCCAGAACTTTAATCTCCAAGTCCTCAACTAATATTCATGCAAGAAATCACATCGATGTGCTGCTTCGTGTTAGATTTGTAGTCTTTGTAGAATTATGATAAAACAACGCAATGCAATAGGTATTTTATTAGTCAAAAAACCTGAGTAAAGCATTAACAATAAGGTTTTAAGTTGGTTAAATATAAATTTCGAACAAAGTAATTTGAGTAATTTTGTAGAGTGAAGCCAGAAGCAGTTTTCTGGCAAATGTCTGGCAAAATATTTTATTTTTATCATGGTCAAGTTCAAGACACAATTTCCACATATAAACTCGCCGGCATATTTAGCGGTAAAAAAATGTTTGATATCAGTATCATATAAGGTTGCTGGCTGGTTTATACGTCATTTAATTTAAAAAGAAATATTTTCAAACTAAGAAAACAACTGAACATCACATTTTATGCAATTGTTTTAATTTTATTCAAATACACCTTATCTGGAGCGAACTTCGAGTATTTCTTCCTTCTGAGTTTGATTTAAAATTTCATTGAAATACTGTTTTTTGTTAGTTTTTTTTAATCGCGTATCTTTCTGGAGTTGATGACTGAATTATGCCTGACTTAGCCCCAACGGAGATTGCCAGGGCACTCGAAATGCGAAGAAACGGTCAAACCTACAGAGTGATATCCAGAGATCTTCGTCGACCAGTTTCAACGATCCATCGCAGTATCCAACGGTTCAGGGAGACCGGTACTTATGTGAGAAGAGCAGGACAAGGCAGAAAAAGACGCACTTCGAGTAGGGATGATCGTTTCATTCGGCTTCGTGTACGTAGGAACCCCCGTTTGACGGCCGTCCAAGCCCGACATGAGTTAGAAGCAGTGCGGGGTGTAACCGTAAGTGAGCGTACGGTACGAAGAAGGCTCGAAGAAGCTGGTTTGGGTTCATTTGTGCCCGTCAAGGCTCCAAGGCTCGAGGTAAATCATCGTAGAAACAGGTTAACTTTTGCTCAGGAACATCGACTTTGGAACGCGGACCAATGGAGTAAGGTATTGTTTAGTGATGAGTGCAGAATTCTCTTAAATCAAATTGACGGCAGACAAAGGAGAATGATACATTCAGACAAATTTTGAAACTACAGTTGCATACGGTGGTGGATCAATAATGGTTTGGGCGGGCATTTGTTTGGGAGCTCGCACAGACTTGGTAGTGATTGACAGAGGGAGTCTGACTGCAGACCGCTATATCAGAGAAGTTTTAGAAGAAAATGTCGTACCGTTTGCCCCATATATCGGTGACGATTTTGTTTTTATGCAGGATAATGCTCCGCCGTATACCGCTCTGGTAACTCAAGCTTATCTTAATGATATGAATATCACTATTATGGAGTGGCCGGCGAGATCACCGGATATAAACCCAATAGAGCACGTTTGGGACTTGCTGAAAAGAAAAGTTAAGTCCAGAATTCCAGCTCCTGCCAACGTGGGAGAACTGCGAATCGCCGTAGTTGAGGAATGGCGGAGACTATCCCAGGAGACCATCGATAACATCATTCTCAGTATGCCTAGACGGGTAGAAACTTTAATAAGAGCACGTGAAGGAAATACGCGATATTAATCACCATTTTTCTAATTTAATTAATTGTTATTTTAATATTAAATTTCACTTTTCCCGGTTACATGAAAAGTTCAAAAATGTACAATTTTTCACAAATAGCCTTTACTAGCAAAATCTGTTCTTAATGTGATCTCATTTTAAGTAAAACAAAAGAAACTTTAAATAACAAAAGAAGTGTAGTAAGTAGATTTTAAAATAAAACCATATTTTTTTAATTATGGACCTTTTTTTTATGTTCCGCTAAATATGCCGGCGAGTTTATAATACATTTATAATAATTAATAATATAAACAATGGATGTGAATTGCATACTCACTTGGCCAGGGTATTTGTGCAGACGATATACTCAACATCATCATTGTATGGGTTCAGAAAAGCAAAAGCAGATGTCCTTAACCACACCCACTCTCTGCTTTTAGTGCGAAACCGATACATCAGTGAAATGATTTGTCCTTTCAACTTTAAAACTGAAACAAAAATTAATATTTAAATATATATTTAACATTTATAAATATATATTAAAAATCATCATGCATCATGTGCAGGAAAGATGGACTGCACAATCAAATGGCGTAAAAAAGGTATGCAGTATTTAGTAGAGTCTGTTCAATAAGTCAGTTGACATGGGCATGGGTACTAAATTAAAAAATAATTTGTAGCAAACAATATTGTGAAAGAGTAATCAACGAATCAAGCAGTTTAATAAGTAAATTAATTAAAACACGCCACCTCTGACCTTTCCGAGTTAAGTGTGTATAAGCAATTAAATATCGCATGTTTCAATGGTGAAGGATAACATACCTAGTGAGGAAACCTACACGCTTGAGAGTTCTCCATAATGTTCTCAAAGGTGTGAAGTGTGTCAATTCGGATTGGGCCAGCGTGGTGGACTATGGCCTATAAACTTTTTCTGAGAGGAGACCTGCGCTCAGTAGTGAGCCATTGATGGGTTGCTAACTGATATATATAACGGAGACCGCTAAGTGGGTGGGCTCTTAATTATCGTGGGCATGTTGTTCTTCTTGATCTGATTGCATAGTTGTGGGTACACGGGCAAATAAACGAGAGAAGCTGATTACATGATTTATTGCACTGCACACAATATTAAGTTTGTAGAATTAACATACAGTAGTTCACAACACAATTACTTTAAATACTTTGTAAATAATTAATACCACCATACAGCGAACGATGGGTTTGGCGCGACGGTGTGACTGGGAGACCATGCTCCACCAAGCTCTCATGAACAACTGCTAAGACCAACTGTCTCATAACTATCTCATGACTGTCTCATGACCATGACTGTCTAATAATGATAATAATAACAGTCTGGCGGGCACCAGCCCAATTTATAGACGAATCGTCAACCCCCGCCACGCCAACTCCATCCAGGTTTGAATGTCAATGGAGTCAATTGAGTGATCGAATAAACTAGTACATCCAATACCCGAGTTCGCTTATAGAGGGCGCTTTCGAGTCACTTGAGTGACTTAATAAACTTGTACAAACAATACCCGAATTCGATATAGATGTCGCTTTCGAGTCAATTGAGTAATTTAATAAACTTACTAACAATTCAAGTCAATTGAGTGACTTAATAAAATAGTACAAACAATTCGAGTCAATTGAATGACAATAAACTAGTACAACTATTTCAAAACAGATGGCGCTTTAAATAATGGCCATATTAATTTTAATCTCCGACATATATAAAAGGCAAAGGTGACTGAGACTGACTGACTGACTGATCTATCAACACACAGCTTTAACCACTGGACGGATCGGGCAGAAATTTTTCACACAGATAGCTATTATGACGTAGCATCCGCTAAGAAAGGATTTTTGAAAATTCTCACCCCACCTTAAATGAGGGTTGAAAGTTTGTAATAAAAGTCCGTCATTTATCATCAAATATAGGATGATTCTGATTTTTTATGTTATTTTTGAAGTAATATCCATGAAACTTGGTATTTAAAGAAGTAACGCATTTTACAGTTTTGGAACGTAGTTCCTTATCGCGCGGTACGGAAGGGGGCTAGACGGAAAAAATTAAGGAACCGACACGACACATTTTTGAAACCGTCATTTTTTGTTGAATGTGAATTTTGCATTGTATTCGGTATTTTCGCCTTAGAACTCGGCGTCTGCATGGACTAGTGGTTAGGAGAGTCGCCTATAAATTCAACGTCGATGGTTCGAATCCCAGCTCGACAGACTGAATTTTCTATTTTCAATTTTATTTTAAATAATTTCTAAATGTGGAATTTTTTCCTAATTTTTTATTGTATAAATTGGATAACGCCATCTGTGAAAAATCAGTAACTCCACCAGAGTAACTCTGGTTTTGTAACAGTGCAATAGATATAAACTAAAAATAATTTATCGTAGTTAGGTAATCAATTTAATACTAGATGACACCACTAGTTTTATACCTTAAAAAGTATTAGGTATTCCAATACTGTTTTGACTTGTCATACAATTTCAACATCAAAATAATTACTTTAAGGTTGTACAATGTATAATTATATCGTGCATCGTGTCATGATAATAAAACATAAAAATTGAAATAATACTGTTTCAAGCGTTGGTAGTATAGGCCCAGGTTTAATACGCTCCATAAGCATAAGGTGCGAGTTGGTAGACCTTCTGGTTTAATCAAACAGTTAATTTTACCATCTGTAGAATGATCATCAAAATCATGTAATACAAGATGTTTTAAGATAAAATGACTGATAAACTATAGATTTGTCGCCAGATAAAATGATCCGTCAGAACCAGTTCGTTATCTGATTGATTAGCAAATAAACATAATTGGGTAACAATTTTACAGCCTACTTTGGCTTATCTTCATTTACCATCAGTTGAACATAACTTTGCATATGAAATCCTATAAATATATTTAAAACCTTATAAAATATTCATTGACACTTCAACACATGATAAACATCACATAACGCAATTAAGTACACAAACTCCGAAATAAGCTGACCAAGCTTTGCTTCAGTCCAAAATACCAACCATATGAAAGATAAGTTGAAAGACGCAGAGCTAAACTAAGTATAAGCTTAGACCACATTTTAAAATGCGCTTATTTTTGGAACGTAAGTTCCATATCGCGCGGTACGGAAGGGGGCTAGACGGAAAAAATTAAGGAACCGACACTCGACATAATTTTCAAACCGACACTTTTTTGTTGAATGTGAATTTTGCATTGTGTTCGGTATTTTCGCGATACAACATAGAGTCTCCGAACCATCGACTTTGAACTGTTAGGCGACTGCCGGAGCCACTAGGCTACGGAGACTCAATGTTGTACCGCGAAAATACCGAACACAATGTAATCGAAAGGAACTACGTTCCATCCCTTGACACCTCTCAAGTTTTTTTAAAAGTTCAACTCCCAATGGAGTATAATAATTAATAATATAAAAGGCAAAGGTGACTGACTGACTGAAATTAAATGAATAGTACCCTGGTCGAAATTGTCGCGCATGTGCTGCTGGTCCTCGGGGTGGTAGAACTCGTAGCACAGCTTGCCCAGCAGGTCGGCGGGCGCGTAGCCCAGCACCTGCGCGGCGCGCTGGTCCGCGAACGTGAAGCGCCCGTCCACCGAGTGCCGCGACACGAACTCCGCGCCGCCGCCGCACAGGCTGCTCTCCGAGCTGTTCGGCGTCGACGTCACCTGCCGGGCCACAGGGCGACTCAAGGCCGGGGACAAATCTAACGGGGAGTTATATCACGAGGGACGACATAAACAGGGACAAATCTAACGGGGAGTTATATGACAATATAAGGCCAGGGACAAATCTAACGGGGAGTTATATGACGACATAAGGCCAGGGACAAATCTAACGGGGAGTTATATGACGACATAAGGTCAGGGACAAATCTAACGGGGAGTTATATGATGACATAAGGCCAGGGACAAATCTAACGGAGAGTTATATGATAATATAAGGCCAAGGACAAATCTAACAGAGAGTTATATGAAGTATAAGGCCAGGGACAAATCTAACGGAGTTCTATGACAGTATCAAGCCAAGGACAAATCGAACGGGGAGTTACAAGACGACATAAGGCCAGTGACAAATCTAACGGAGTCACTAGACGACTTAACGCCAGAGAAATCTAACCGAGTTACAAGACTACTCAATGCCAAGGACAAATCTAACAGGGTTATGAGAAAACTTAAGGCTAGGGACAAATCTAACGGAGTTATAAGACAACATAGGCTGTGATCTATAGATCGTACTCTGGCTCTGCTCAAGACTCAAGATAGTTAAAATGAGACAAAAATATGTTCCGACATTAATCTGTCTCGTTTTAACTCAGTCTTGAGTCTGAGCTGAGTTAGAGTGACATCTATAGATCTTACCCTTAAGGCCAGGGATAAATTTAAACGACCAAATTTCGAAGCATTGCTTGGCTAAGTTATCCTCGAATAAGAACTAACCTGCAATCTTCCGATAGCGACCAGACAACAGTGTGAAGCGTGAAGCTCATCTTCCACCGGTCGATCCATCTGCATACCTGTAAACAGATCTGATATCCCAAAAAACACATAAAATTGTGCATGTTAATAATAGCAAATAGATTTATAACCTTTCCATTTCTGCATTATTAATCTATTAACTGTTAAGATCATGTTAGTGGTAACGACAGGACAGGACTCAGAACAATATCTATTAATATCCAACAGATTCGGGTTTTTCGTTTTCAGAAGCATTATTTTCAAAAATAAAGTGAAAATGGCAGGACGGGTTTTTTAATCATATTTCATACATTAATGATCTGTTTTGAAAAAAAAAGTACTGCTAATATCGCATACAGAGGTGCAATCGTATAAAGTTATTCCTTTGATCGTATTCGTATTCGATGGCATTAGCTTCAAAGTAATAAACCATAACCATAACGCAGCGGCGAAAGTGACAATAGGCATGATGGCCGATTTTGGAAAACTGTTGGATGATGTTCGGAAGTATCTACTATTTCGAAACTATAATATCTTATTACAGCAAAAAAGGGTTTGGTAGATAAAATTTCCATTTCAACTTTAAGTTTTAAAATTCAAGCAAAAACGCTCAACCGTGTCGTGTTGTTCGCGACGTCAACTGTTTTTCCATAGTAGTTTGTCAAAGTCTGAAGATAGATCTCTGAATGGTGTTCAATCCAATATGGCGGATTTCATTGGGTCTTGGTTACTGTCATCATGCTTATTGTAAAGTGTACACGCAGAATGTTCAATTCGCAAAATGTTCAATTTATGTCAATTTGCGACTGCAGCGGCGAGGCGTAATGAACTTGTGCGTTTTGAATATTTTTGCGAAATAGATCAAATTGAACAGTCTGCGTGTAGACGAACATTTGGTAGCACATCATGTAGGTACCACGGCTGCGGGGTAATTGCGTCACTGTAACGTGTGCGGCGGCACTCACCAGTCGGCGGCCAGTTCTTGATGTAGCCGGTGCAGTGCACGACGGCGTAGTTGTGGCCGTCGTGCGAGGGCCCGAGCGAGTTGCGCGCGCGCAGGCGGCCCAGGTGCGCGCTCTCCGCCGTGCCGCCCACGCGCAGCCGGCAGATGAAGCCGCGCCGCGACCCCATCACTTGCCGCATCGACGCTGCAAGAGGTTTGTTTATTTATTCTGTCTTTGCACTGTCTGCGCATCTTAACTTGAATTGAATTTTAGTACCTACGCTTTTTTGGAACTTCCCCTCATTGTGGAAATATTATATTTTATTCTATTCCAACAAAGTTGCATGGGTTAAATCGGCTTGACATCCATCATTGAAATAATTATTACAATGTAATAGCTGCATAATAATATTGTAAAATGTTTATTTTGAAAAGAGCAACTGCTGAGTTTCTTGCTGGCTCTTCTCAGCAGAATCCGCTTTCCGAACCGGTGGTAGAGTCATGACGTGGCAAGAGCTACAAGTTGGCCTACGTGAAATAAATAATTTTGAATTTTTTGAATTTTATTCACCACTAGCGGACGCCCGCATTACGTCCTCGCGGATTTATATAATTTACCGGGATAAAAAGTAGCCTATGTCACTCTCCAGGTCCTCAACTACACCCTTGAAAAAAATCACGTCAATCCATTGCTGCGTGATTGAAGGACAAAACAAAAAAAACAAACACACTTTTGCATTTGTAATATTTTACTTGAGAACCCAGGGCATCATGATCCGCAAATCAAATCAAATGCAAATCAAATGGCGAGCCAGCTACTACAAGACCAATGTGGGTATCTGGTCGGCCCAAAAACCAAACACCTTTTGGATTATTCAGTAAAGCAAATCATAGTGGTAACAAGTCGTTGTTAGAGTAGGGAAGTTGGCGTTGTTACAAACGTGCATCGGAGAGCACTTTAAGCAGTCAGTCCTGCATCTGATCTGTTTCCAGACATGTCAGATTATGAGAGCAAAGGAATAGAGTGGCAGGCCTCAACGGAGACTAAACAAAGATGTAGGTGGATATCATAGAGTGCAGTGCTTAGGTGTGTGCACTCTCTTTGTCCTCAACTTCACAGCTCAAGTTGATGAAAACTGGAGAGAAATAAGGCATAGAGGACGAGTGTACCATCGCTGAGTTTCATAAACTACAAGGTAGAAACTTAGATAATGTTAAAAATAAATTACGAGAAAAGAAAAGTAAATGAATTCTTACACTGATGGCCTTCTTTTTTGACAGTCCCTGTTTTCAAGTCCAATATACGCCCTGTATTCTGCGGTTCCTGTGTACTGAGTTGTTCTCGTACCTTTTCCACATCATCTGGATGAACTTGATCATATAAACACGACGAGTACCATTCTCCCTAAAAATATAGAACAGTTATAATTCCCCATTAATTATCCCAATATAGGGGCATTTCACGTCAAGCGGACAACGAAAAAAAAGTGAGGTTTTGAAATTCGTTCATATTCGGTCTATTTGCACATCTCGTAGGTGTGAAAGAGATTACACGATTTTTTTTTCGTGCGATGTTTATTTTTCAAGTTATGGGCTTCCAAAAAATAGTCGTTCTTGAAATTCGGATTTTTCCGAAGTATTTTTCGAAAGGAAAGATAATACATTAAGATAATATAGTTAGCGTTTTTTATAGCCAATTTCCCGTACTTTTAGAAAATGAAATGAAACTTGAAAAAAAAATTTTTTTTCATGTTATAAACCGGAAGTAAAAATTTCAAACCAAAATTTTGGTAAGTTCGACCATTTTTATTTTTTATTTTTTTATTCGAAAACATAGCTTAAAGTGTACTTATAACACACTATAAATCTTAAAATGGGATCTCCATAAGTTATGGAGATAGGTAAATTAATATACATACATGACGCACTGAGTATGACGTTAGGCGCTTGTTTATGTCGGCTGGTTAGCGAGATATTACACTAATAAACTCTTACAATGATTTGGATTATAAAATATTATTGATATTTGGTTAGAAACACATCAATTATTATCATATTTGTTATTTTAAAAATATTTAAATATAATTATAAATCAATAAATTTGATAAAAACGAAACGCAACTGGCAGCGCCATCTCTTAGCTGCAAGAAAACTTATTATTAGAACGAGATAGAATTATGAATTCAAATTTCCGTTATAGTTTTAGTTGGTGCTATAACCTCTCAGCGACTTGTGTTCATTTTTCGTCAGTTAGATATTGATTTATAATAATGGCTTCGTATGGAGATCGTTGTTTTAATCCATTTCGTTTGGTTAATCATCGCAAGTTTAAGGATTTAAGGAAAATTTCTAAATGTTTAGTTGAAAAGTTGGGCTGTCCAACAAATGTTTATGTATATGCCATCCTGTAGAAAACGACTTTTACATGAAATACCTCCAGTGGCTAATGAAGACATTGTGCAGTGCAGTCAAACAACAAGTGAGATTTCACAAAATACCCAAGACGAACCATTCGTTCCCGAAGACAAATTCAAACATAATTCAACCCAAACTGACGCCGACAACCAAGAAATTTTGAAACAGCTAAAGGACAAATTTAATGATGATTTAATGAATTTTTGGTTTCGACTGGTTGTATACGACCACCACGTGGGTTTGGAGATGACAAGATACCAAACTGATAAAAGTTGCTTTGCTTTTCTTGCTTGTCGCCTGGATGTCCCAAACTCTTCTGCAAGTTTATTTTCACTCCATGACTTAGGAGCTATGGTCAGTATCATAGTCTTATTGGAAGTAGAAGTAGACGGATCATTAAATCTGTCCTTTAGCTGTTTCAAAATTTCTTGGTTGTCGGCGTCAGTTTGGGTTGAATTATGTTTGAATTTGTCTTCGGGAACGAATGGTTCGTCTTGGGTATTTTGTGAAATCTCACTTGTTGTTTGACTGCACTGCACAATGTCTTCATTAGCCACTGGAGGTATTTCATGTAAAAGTCGTTTTCTGCAGGATGGCATATACATAAACATTTGTTGGACAGCCCAACTTTTCAACTAAACATTTAGAAATTTTCCTTAAATCCTTAAACTTGCGATGATTAACCAAACGAAATGGATTAAAACAACGATCTCCATACGAAGCCATTATTATAAATCAATATCTAACTGACGAAAAATGAACACAAGTCACTGAGAGGTTAAAGCACCAACTAAAACTATAACGGAAATTTGAATTCATAATTCTATCTCGCTCTAATAATAAGTTTTCTTGCAGCTAAGAGATGGCGCTGCCAGTTGCGTTTCGTTTTTATCAAATTTATTGATTAATAATTATATTTAAATATTTTTAAAATAACAAATATGATAATAATTGATATATTTAAATACATAATGAAATGTGTTTCTATCCAAATATCAATAATATTTTATAATCCAAATCATTGTAATAAGTGTAATATCTCGCTAACCAGCCGACATAAACAAGCGCCTAACGTCATACTCAGTGCGTCATGTATGTATATTAATTTACCTATCTCCATAACTTATGGAGATCCCATTTTAAGATTTATAGTGTGTTATAAGTACACTTTAAGCTATGTTTTCGAATAAAAAAATAAAAAATAAAAATGGTCGAACTTACCAAAATTTTGGTTTGAAATTTTTACTTCCGGTTTTTAACATGAAAAAAAAATTTTTTTTCAAGTTTCATTTCATTTTCTAAAAGTACGGGAAATTGGCTATAAAAAACGCTAACTATATTATCTTAATGTATTATCTTTCCTTTCGAAAAAATACTTCGGAAAAATCCGAATTTCAAGAACGACTATTTTTTGGAAGCCCATAACTTGAAAAATAAACATCGTACGAAAAAAAAATTGTGTAATCTCTTTTACACCTACGAGATGTGCAAATAGACCGAATATGAACGAATTTCAAAACCTCACTTTTTTTTCGTTGTCCGCTGGACGTGAAATGCCCCTATAGTTAAAATTAAGGAGGCATTAAAAAACCCCACAACAAACTTGTGGCATATCTAAGAACCTGCAGGTGATATCTGGGTAATGCATAAAACTGCATCAAAATCGACCCACTAATTTTACAGGAAGATTGCACTTTATGTTTGATACATTAATCATTATGTAATAGATATTTCGTGTATTAATAATTAATAGCTGATGTTTCTAATGCAAAAAAATTTTTTACACTCGGTATTTTAAGTTTTAAGAGTCAAATTGTAAACAAAAAAATATACACAAAGTCTTCTAACGCTAAACGCATTCACAGTCTCTTCCCGCCATGGGTAAAAAAATATGTATAATTTATTGAAATGTTAAATACCTGAGTGTAGTTTAGTACTGGTGCTATACTATCACTGACGTAAATGATACGCCCCGTGTCGCAACTAACAACAAATAGAAATCCATCAGCTGCCTCAAGAATGAGATGTTTCAACTCTTGATCAGTTAAAAATGAAGGCTTATATGTACCATCGGTAGAAGTATTTCCAGTTCCTGCGAAAATAATGAAGTCTAAATAAAATGAGGCAAATTAGAAGTGGGAATGGGAGGCACATAGTTTGATCGCTTTTTTGTCATTTATATAATTTTCAATCGTATAATAGATTTATGTCGTCGTTGTAACGTCTATTGACGAAGAAGACAAAATAATATAGAGATAACATCTATCTCTGGAATAAAGTGAAAGCGAATGTTTATAATTTCTTCATTATCCTATTACAAGTAGTTGTTGTTCGAATCTATCATTATGTGTTACAATAAAAGGGTTTGATTGTTTCAGTATTGTGACATTGTTCTGTCTTATGAATATGGAGGTGATATTTTTATACTACCTTTTGCCCGAGGCTTCACCCACCCTGAATAATTCAGTTGATTTGTTTCTCACACTGTAGTGCTTCAATAGACATGATGACCGATTTTGAAAAACTGTTGGATGATATTCGGAAGTTTCTAATAGTTCGAAAAACATCTTATTTCAGCAAAAACACTCGACGGTGTCATGGCGTCACATCTATTGTTTGTCATAGTAGTTTGCCAAAATTTGAAGATAGATGTGACGTATCGCTCTGCCCCCCAATTATGTAAGAATTGCCGATCAAATCGTCAAAGTTAAATAAACCATAATAGCATTGAATTAGAGCTCAATTTCGTGTATCCATTCTCATACATTTAGGTATGTACGATACCCTACATATGATACCCTAGAATGGATACACGAAATTGAGCTCTAATTCAATGACGTTATGGTTAATTTTACTTTGACGGCGAACTTCGACGATTTGATCGGCAATTCTTACACAATCGCACCTCTGATTGGTGTTCAATCCAACACGGCGGATTGCTGTATTTTATAGTTATATTTTATCAAAATAAATATGTTTTTTATAGGTAATCCATGAATCCTTTTTCATTAGATAAATTCATAATTTCATTGATTCTTGGTTACTGTCATCATGTCATTGATCAAAATTTGAGATTTATTTCATTTCAAGAGCATAGGACAAAAAAGCAAAATATTTTATACACTAATGGATGATTTCACCAATGTAGAGTGACGTTTTACCCAGGAATAAATTGGGCGTTCTGACAGTTTTTGTATTGAAAATAGGTACTGTCAAAATATCAAATTTACGCTCGGTTAAGACTTATTTTACGTTGGTCGGCCCTTAGTGGACATAAATTACCTCTCAATGCTTTCATATGTGCTACTGCCATTCGCAGTATAGTAAGTTTGTCGGGTTTCCTCGCGAGGGCGGAACATGTTGGAACCATGTCAGATAGTTCCGTGATATATGCCGTCATCTTGTTCCTTCGGCGACGTTCAATCTCGCAATGGTTCTCACGACTAGCAATAAAACCGAACACCATGTTAAAAATACAAACATTGATACTGAATTTTTTGTACACAATCTTTAAACTTAATTGACTGTTATTAATTTAGTTTAGAGCTTGGGTAGGTACAACAGACTGAGATTGTCTAAGTGACAACTAGTGAGACCGATCGCATTCACCTGTGATTGGCCGACACTCTCGCTTTTGGCTAAAACCTATGTTTGCAGTAATAATACCATAAATTCAGCCATTCACCAACATTGAGATTGTAGCTATTAAAAGTTTACTTGCAATATAAGATAGAATTTTACGAAAAGCAAAAATTAAGCTTACGCGACCGTTAGTGTTACCTACTACCTATAGTCATAAAATTAACATATCTTGGGAAGAATCCCCATTTCACATAATATAAGTAATATTTAGGTGCGCTTAAAGCCTGATAGGTCACGTTTTCAATCACAATAAAGTATTTACGTAAATTGGTGTCAATCTTACGAGAATCGCAAGCTTTCAAGTATAATTAGGCATCTATTGTTTCTATTTAATCAAACGTGGGAGTATCCAATCAAACAATGCCAATATACCTCGCAAATCTCTCTTTGTCTTGAATATTATCCTCCTCCATCCTTGTGTATTTCCCACCACTTGCGTCGTCTTCATCGGATCTGGCAAAATAAAAATCAGTTTTACATAATTATTGTAAAACTAATTCCCTCCGCTGAGTCTGTGCGTGCTAATCTCAGAACTTATCCTATACTAAAATATATCCGTCCAGGATTTTTATCATGTTTACAACAGCGGGTAGTTTATTTTGGGAGAAGGTTGTGTTTGGGTACGTTGCGCGACGAACGGTGCGTCGTGTCACGCGATAAACTCAAACATATGGCCAAGATTGAGAGCGAGAGAGAGCGGCGACACGACGCAACACGCGTCGCGCAACGCCTCGCCTGTGCAAAAACGTACTCTTAGTGTTTATGTCACCGTAAGATTGTGAAAATCGTTAGTTTATAAACAAACTAGTAAGAAGCTTGTCAGATTATCTATGTCGGAGTATCTAAGCTCGGGTGACCATGAGTTCTGGAGTGCGATGATATTGCCCCGAGCATTAGGTATACATAATGTATAGACATTTTGACATCACCTATTGGGTAGAATAATAATGTGATAGATATGTTTTACTACTAAAAATCATAATTTCGAATATTACCTAAAATCGAATTCCACACAGTCTTGTCTGCCCTACCCCTGGAGTGTTTTTTAAAGCGCGGAGCCAGAAGCTTGCGAAGGAGGTCCTGAATGAAGCGAGCCTACGAGGCCGAGTGGAGCGAAGGGGAAGGTTGCGAGCGATCTAAATTTTAGTTATCATCATCAATAGCAACCCACCAACGGCTCCCTACTGAGCGCAGGTCTCCTCTCAGAGAACGGTTATAGGCCACAGTCCACAACGCTGGCCCAATGCGAATTGGCGGACTTCACACACCTTCAAGAACATTATGAAGAACTCTCAGGTGTGCAGGTTTCCTCACGATGTTTTCCTTCACTGTTGAAGCAAGTGATATTTAAATTGCTTAAACGCACTTGACTCCAAAGTCAGAGGTGCATACCCCGGATCGAACCTGCGACCCCCCCGAATAGGAAACCACAGTCCTAACCACTAAGCTATCACTGCTTTATTTGAAGTTTAGTACAGTAGTACTAATGGTTTCACACAGCTGCCTTAAACTTTTAGGATGTATAAGTACAAATTTTTTTGTTTTTGCTATTTCATGTGCCAAAACACGAATTTTGCATTGTGGCTGGTTTAGATACTTACCACAATGTTATATCAGCAGATTTTTTCTTGATTAGCAATTTCAGTCTTGGAGCCTAAACTAATATTATAATTATTGTATTTACCATACCAAGCCATTTGCCAAATATTATGTCAAATCCTTGAAATGATGCTATGCTAACTTTTGCTTCAGAGTTAAAATTTTATAAATCCAATGGGAACCTATGGGTAGCTTCTGTCATTCTCCAAGTCCTTAATAATAACCATTCAAAAAATCTGGTTGATCTGTTGTTGCTTAATGGATTAACAAACAAACACACTTTAGCATTTATAATATACTAGCTGATGCCCGCGACTTCGTCCGCATGGATTTAGTTTTTAAAAATCCCGCGGGAACTCTTTCATTATCCGAGATAAAAAGTAGCTCTCCCGGTCTGAGGAACCACTACTACATCCATTACTATACCCATGCAAAAATCGCATCAATCCGCTGTTCTGTTGCGATGTGATTGAAGGACAAACCAACAAACAAACACACTTTCGCATTTATAATATGAGTAATGCTTTATTATAACACTTTTTATAATTTTCAAATTTTTTACCATACTTAACCAAAGACAAAATTACGTTTAGCTGTCATTTACGTTTTGTTATTCCACTGTCATTTGCGTTTTGTTATTCCATGTCAGATGCGTTTTTGTTATACCACGTTTTATAGTGACTTGACGGAAACGCGGTCCAACGGGACAAAAAGTATCCTATGTTCTCCTGGTTCTAAGCTACCTCTCCACCAATTTTCAGCCAAATCGGTTTATCCGTTCTTGAGTTATAAATACTTTCTTTTATATATATAGATTATAATATTATAGCATCTTCTTCTGCTATAATATTGAACAGCAAGTTACCAATCACAGACTAATCACAAAATCTCATAAAGACTTAAACCTTGAAAGGTAGGTTCTTTCTAAGGCTAAGGTTACTAATACTAAGGTATTTACTAATACCATAGCTCATAAGCTTCAGCATCAGCTTATAAGCTTACTAGCTTTATAAGCTGATGCCTATCATCAGCTTAGAAACGGTTTTGAGAAAAGCCACCCATAAGGGGGTGCAATGGGGATTGTAACTTGGAAGGTTAAAAAAGTCCTGTTTTTGAAGACATGACATGACATAAAGACATGAAAATCGGCGTTTAGTTACCCCTTTAGGATGGTAAAAAAGGGGACGAAAATTAAAAAAAAATACATGTAAATTGTGATCTGCATGGGTGCGCGAAGTGGCGGTTTTTACTAGCTGTAAGACTTCTATCAATAGGCCTCTTGAAGTAGGAAATTCTTTTTTTTTTTATAATCTCAGGAAATCAGAAATTCTAAGCGGACTAAGTCGCGGGCGACTGCTTGTTTATAATACTTATTAGTAAGCATTTTTAACAGACTTCAAAAATGGAGGAGGTTCTCAATTCGTCAGAATCTTTTTTGTATGTATGTTCACCAATTACTCAAAGACGCCTGAACCAATTTAGAAAATTCTTCTTTTCTTTTTATACTTCCTAGGTGGTCCCATTTAAATTTTATCGAAATTGGTCAAGCGGTTTATTTTTAAATTTATATCAACAATAAATTATGTATAGAACCTTTGTCTGAGTCTTATAAAAAAGAGAATCCTTGACCAATATAGTTTTTGAGATAGATTCTTAACAGATAGATCCTCAGATATATGTGGAGGGCTGCTCTTGAAAAACTTAGTGATATTACTTACCCGATACTACCTGCTCGACGCTTTTGTATGTCCTTGGTTGGGTCAGCCCCTGAAACAATTTTTTATAGAATTAAATAAGTAAATATTATATTGAATACTTGTAAATAATATAATGAACACTTGTTAAATTTAAAAACAAATCCTATTATTCAAGGCCTACCTCATTGCAAACTTTAATGACAAAATAAGGATTTTTTTTAATGTTTTAAAGTTGGGTGGCCCATTAGATTCACTTTAAGGTTTTATTCATTGTAATTGAAATGAGGATTAGGTTAGGTCGAGCTTGACCTTGCAAGTCTGAGAATATTACATGCTGTGATTTACAGAACATTAACTTCTCCAATTATATATTCTCACAGAAAGGCATGTTAAGTTCATCTAGATTGGTATACAAAATTCAGTCTTGGCTCTCAGTACAACTGGGTATTTGACTGATATTAATTTTTTTGTATATTTAACATAAGTTTTAAATAAAAAATAAAATGTGATGTCACACCTTAATAGGAGACTAGGAGTAGGGCTTTCGAATACCGGACTTTTTCAATACCGGTATTAATACCGGAAATATTTTTTTCAATACCGGGATCCCGGTATTGAAATGGGATTTCATTGGGGCTATATGAAAGTCCTATCTTTTGAAGTAAGAGAAAAATCGTTATTAATTTTAGGTATTAAAAACCTGTATGATCTATTTCAGAAAATCACTCTTTCAGAGTAGTAAAATAGGGGGTGAAAATTTGAATGGGAATATTTTGATTTTATAGATATTATTATTTACTTGTTTGGGCGGTAGGTTATTTCTATTTTACACAATGTTTGTACACAATGTTTGTAATAGACTTGTCTTTGTTCTGCGCAGACTTACCACAACAATTATTCGCATGGCTCTTACTGCGTACCAGTGGTAGAGCCAGACGATTCAAAAGCACTTGTAAAAAGTTTATTTAAATAAAATATATTTCTATTCTATTCTATTCTATTCATGGTTATGTCTCTGCAGTACTCCGTTATGGCCTTGTAATTTGGGGTAATTCAACAACGGCTAATAAGGTTTTTATAGTTCAAGAAAATGCTTAGAGCTATCCTTCGCATGTCACCATCTGATTCGTGTAGGCCGGCTTTCACAAAGCTCAAGGTCTTGCCACTTTCATCCATGTACATTTTGGAAATATCGAAATTTGTGAAAATGAATATGCATATATTCAAGGCCAAGTGTGACAAATTTAAATACGCGATCTCTGAGAGATCCCAACAAATTTATTTTTACCGTAGTACCACAAACTGCACATTTTAATGAAAATTGTTAAAATTGTCAATTAAAATATTCAATAAATTGCCAATCGATATCAAAACACTACCAAAACAATACTTTGCACATAAATTAAAGAAATGTTTGCAAGGGAAATTTTTTTAATTCTTTCAATACAACAAAAAGATTTTGACATTTTAATTGCCGTAACAATCTATTAACTTTTGACATGATTTTGAAATTTTAAAAGCCATTAGACATTTAATTAATAAAATTGACATTATTATTATTACGCTTGTATTTTTTATTTTATTTTTATTATTATTATTTTGTGTAATGCAATTTGAAATGGTTTAAATTGTGTTACTTTGTAAAAATATTGATATAAAATGTTCCTTTTATCGATGTTTTATAGGAACATTTTATATAATATTGACTCCTATAGTATTTGTACGCCGCTATGGCTATAATGTGCTGGACTGAAAAATAATTATGTTTACCATCTTGTCGACACACATTATGCAAATAAAGAATTGACTTGAATTGAATTAATCAATTCCATAAATATGTTGACCGAGGAAAACGCTCTTTCCGCCTCTACGTCTTAAAACGCTTATAATTAATTCCCTTTTCAACTCTCACAATAGATTCATTATCAATGCTAGAGGAAGCTTGGGGTTTAGATACTTTTTTTAGTTTTAGCCTCCATTTCTGCTTCCAGTTGTTTTTCAGTTCAAATCAACTCAATATTGGGCTGCAGGCATGTCTACAGATATTAATAAAAATGTCAAAAAAGCCTAGGATCCTGGATTAGCCAATACCGGTATCCCGGTATTGGAAGCCCTCAATACCGGTATTGAAAAAGTCCGGGATCCCGGTATTGGCTAATACCGGGATCCCGGTATTGGAAGCCCTAACTAGGAGCATACAATCTTCATAGAAAATTTTGTTTTAGAAAGAGACAGATATAGTCATAGTAAAACAGCTGTTATAACTTATCTGTTTTTTACCAATTTATTTTCTGTTCTTACAAATGTTATTCTTACATGATACATTTTCGATTACGAGTATAATTAATGACTATCAATATTTTGAAAACAGTCAAATACAATATTGTAATGACAAGTAGATGACTATAATGTTCACATAAATCACTGATAAGTATTAAAAAAGATAATCCTACTAATATTATAAATGAGAAAGTTTGTGAGGACAGATGGATGGATGTTTGTAACTCCTTCATGCCACAATGAATGAAGCAATTTGGCTGAAATTTGGAATTGAGGTAGCTCATACTCACTTAGGCTACATTTTATCCTGGAAAAGTTTTGGAGTAATTAAAAAACCTTAATCCACAATGATGAAGTTGCAGGCATAATCTAGCATTAAATATACGGGAGTAAAAGTGATTGATAAGTGACTTCAATATCAAGATTTTGCTAGTTTTAGTGTAGGAGTACTTACAGCAAGGTGAAACTAATTAATAAATCAGAGCAGTTTTAAGATTTTGGAAGTTGTGAGCATTCCTACTTCATTTTCTATGTAACATTACTTCACTTAAATAAGTAAAATTAAAAAATTGTAAATACTGGATAGAATTTGATTGGACATCCACACAACTTATGCCTAGAATGTGCATAGGTCAATCTTATGGTCAAGTCTTGTAAAAAAAAAACATTGTCTACTGTCTGAATGCACAATGTGAATGTACAACGATAAGTGTAGAACTAATGGTGTAGGAAGTCCCTAAAATTATGAAAATCGTTTACTGATATAAAATATAAATAATTGCATAGTATATGTGCTATGAATAATAGCATGACAGAGCTTCATAATATTGCAAGGTTAACAAAAACTGTTTAAAATAGTAGTATGTAGTGAAATATACAGTAAAATCCGGCCACGATACGATACAAGTGGTAGGTAAATGAGAATCCTAGTTTGTAGTTTCTCAATTAATTCATAAATCTAATAAGATACTTAAATTATTTTAGATTATTGTGGGTCAAACTTGCTTACAAGTTACATTACAACGCGTCACGCGGAGCAACGCAAGAGCAACGTCAGTGGAAAATAGGTCGTTTAGAGTCATTTTAAAAACACGATGAATTTCTAAAAAATGGACCATGTAAAACCATAACAACAATTATCCATTTAGATCACTTTAGACAGCACATTTTAATAGAAAAAACATCACATCTAACCAAGAAAAATAATTAGTTTGTAACCAGCAAAATATCACCAACCGGGTATAGTGGGAGCCACGGCAGACATCGGTCAATAAACTCATTAGTCCACGATTTGTTATCCTAGTCAAAAATAAAAATCGACACTAACTACCACTTAGAACTAATATGAATTTTCACAATCTTTATGTTTATTGTAATTTCTCAATACAACACAAACGCCACCATTTTTCATGATAATTTTCTTTTTAATATAATTTCGCGGCTCTGGATTCTAGTCACTGACCTCTTAATATTAATCATGATGAACACTGGACTGGTTGTTTATAAACAAATAATGCTGGAACCATATCTGTGCGCATCGATTCGTATTATGTGCATACAAAACTGTCAACTACAAAAAATAATTTGACTCATAAGAACGGCGGGTGCGCGGAGTGATTTATAATCAAATAGGAGAGTTTGGCAAAAAAGGGTAGAAATTAATAGGGGCGCCACTGACGCAAAATTGTCTCGAATCTAGCAACCCGAACTAGCCCGAATAGTACGACAGATTAGTTTTGATACTTAACTACTTTACTGAAATCATAGTGAGTAGATTTATTGATTCCAAATTTCTAATTTATTTCTTGACATGCCATTTACTAAAAATAATAATAAATAACCTAATTTAAACCAAAATAGCAACTATATAAAGCAACTATACAAAAAATATATATATAAAAGAAAGTGATGTTAGTTACACTATTTATAACTCAAGAACGGATGAACCGATTTGGCTGAAAATTGGTGGAGAGGTAGCTTAGAATCAGGAGACGGACATAAGATACTTTTTATCCCATTCGACCGCGTTTCCGTCATGTCACTATAAAACGTGGTATAAGAAAAACGCATCTGACATGGAATAACAAAACGCAAATGACAGTGGAATAACAAAACGTAAATGACAGCTAAACGTAATTTTGTCTTTGGTTAAGTATGGTAAAAAATTTGACAATTATATAAAGTGTTATAATAAAGCATTACTGATATTATAAATGCGAAAGTGTGTTTGTTTGTTGGTTTGTCCTTCAATCACGTCGCAACAGAACAGCGGATTGATGCGACTTTTTGCTTGGGTATAGTAATGGATGTAGTAGTGGTTCCTCAGACCGGGAGAGCTACTGAAACACGGGATACAACAACTACGGGATAATGAAAGAGTTCCCGCGGGATTTTTTAAAACTAAATCCATGCGGACGAAGTCGCGGGCATCAGCTAGTAATTTATAAAAGAAGGCAAAACTATATTACTACCAAATTAATTAAAACTAAATTAAATCTTTATGTGGTTGGCATCACACTCCTATACTATACTAAATGCGCACGGGGTTACTGATTATAATACAGTTTAGGTAGTAAGTTTCATTATAATATTTTAATTTATTTACATTATACAATGAATATCATTCGCCCAAAATATCGTTTTCCAAGTATCCCATTTCCGCTACATCGACATCCATGACTTGAGTTGAGCTTCCCATATCATCAACTTCAATTTCTGATTAAGAAGTTTCTTCTCTTTTACGCAATTATTATGTACTCCTTTTAATATTCTCCATAGAGTGCCACAAGATTTACCTGAGTAGCAAACAAACAAACACATAGTAAATAACAAATGAAAAACTTTTAATAAATATTGCTATTTATCAATAAACTATTACTATTTAATATTTTATCAAATATTATTATACTATTAATTTGCCAAACGTAGTTCAAGTATCAAATTCGTCTGGGTATGCTATACGCATTATGAAAAATAAACAAACTCGTAACCTTAACTTAATTTCTAAATATTTATGTTTTCACTAGCTGATACCCGCGACTTCGTTCGCGTGGATTAAGGTTTTGTACTCCCGCGGGAACTCTCTTATTTCCCGGAATAAAAAGTAGCCTATGTGCTATTCCAGACTACAATCTATCTGTAACAAATGTCAGCCAAATCGGTTCAATCGTTGCGACATGATTGAGTAACAAACATACAAACTTTCACCTTTGTAATATTCTAGCTTCTGCCCGCGACTTCGTCTGCGTGGACTTCAGAATTGGATCCAAAAAAAAATGATAAATGTGAAAGTAATAAAAAATTGAATAAAATTTACACCCATGCTATCGCTTGCGCCGCTATAAATATAAAGCTAGAATGATATAAAAATGAATTACTGGTTCGCTTCGCTCGTTAACAATTTTTAATCTTACCACAGGAACTATTTGAGAGATCGGTATAGAAAGTATAGCCTTTTCAATAGCATAGGTGACATGCATACCAAATTTCAAAACTGTCTGCCCGCGGCTTAGCTCGTAAAAAAATTTCAATTTTCCCTCGGGAACTACTTAAGGAATCGGGATAAAAGGTAGCCTATGTTCTTTTCCATGTCAAAGGCTACATGCATGCCAAATTTCATCCAAATCCGTTCAGCCGTTATTGCGTGATTGAGTAACAAACATCCAAACATCCACACTTTCACATTTATAATATTAAGTAGGATTATGATATCTTGCAAAAGTTGCTTTATAACAGCTTAATAAGATAAAACATATAGTTCACTGAATTAAAATTTGTAATAGACATACCGGTAATGTCGGTGGTTTTTCGGAAAATATTGTCAAGTTCCGACAAAATATTTCCCGCTCCATATTTCGCAAGAGAATGCTTATTTATCACCTATATTTTAAAGATCACCTCTTGAATTTAACTACGGATGGTTTTATTTATTTTAGGGTGGAACCACATTTGTGAGGATCGATTCGGATTTTGCCTATACAAAACTGTCATTTTCCATATAATACATTCGTGTACGCATCGAAAAGCCGATTTGATCCGTACACGTTTCTATGGAATTTGACAGTTTTGTATGGGCGAAATCCGAAACGATCCTCACAAATGTGGTTCCACCCTTAATCGACTCATTTTCAAGTTTTTCGTACAATTTAACACAGAGATATTTATGAATTCCAAACTTTTCCAAAACAATGAATGGCGCCATACTGTGTGTTGCCAGGAAAGAAAAAAATTAGTTCCGTTTCTACTCCTTTTTGCCAAGCTCTGTGACTCTCTCTCTCTCTCTCAAGCTCTGTGACTCTGTTCCGCCGTGGCGTCTTAACTACTGAGCCGATTTTGATGAATGAGGTGTGAATGGATTCATTATTATGGTAATATCCTAGTCCAGGTGACATAGGCTACATTTTACACGAACAAAATCATATTATGTTGGATGTTATACTTTGATGATGATGTTATATCACATTTTCCGTAGTCAGGGTACAATTATTTAAACTCGTAGTCGCAAATCCTAGTTCCATGTTTAAACTAACCATGAACTTCCGCAAAGTAACGCCTGCTTATAACCAATAACCTACTTTTATTTTTTTTCTACACAAGCATGAAACTAGGAATTACGACTACGAAGAGTTATTTGCGTTTTTATTGTTTCATAAAAAATAATATTGTTATGTAAACTTTTTCTGCTCAGTTATATATTAAATCTTGTCTATTGCATGGGGTACTGGTTGCGCTGTTCTTTTAGATTTTACAAATTTTGACAAATGTGTAAAATATAAATAAACTTTACAAACAGCATTTCCATAGATAACAACAATTTCTACGAATTCAAAATTTTATAATAATGCGTAAATTTTAAAATAGATTCAGCAATTTCAAATATGGATGGAGAGCCAGAATCGTTCTCAGACACAGCTACAAATTGTAACTTGGCATCAGCGTCCGAAACTTTATCTGACAATAATCAATATCAAGCAAAACTAGATTCCTTAGAAAAAAAGGCAGTGCATTTAAGGTCGTCATTTAATTATTTATCTTTATTAATTAATAATAAGTAGCTTTCGATTGTGAGTTCGTCCGCGTGGTTTTATTAAAATCCACGAAGTAGAAACTCTTTGTTTTATTGAAATTAAAAGTTAGTATTTTACGAATCTCCGTCTACAACTCCACAGTATGCATGGTTATACCACTACCAGATAGGTAGGTAGGTACCTACTACCTAAATAGGTACCTACCTACTTTAGGTGCGATATGTGAAGGAGTTACAAAACCAATACCTAGGTATAAGTAATAACAATTAACGACGTGTACCGAGCGAAGCGAAGGTCTCTGAGTCTACTTGAGTGAATTTGCACTTGTCCGTCCGTCCGTCTGTCCGTCCGTCTGTCAGAGCCTTATAACTTCTGAATTACTGAACGTAATTACTTCAATTTTAGATATAATATTATGTAAACCAATGGCCTCCAGCTGAAAATGGCTTAAAAGTTATAAAAATCTTTATTCAGGGGGGCTCTCATAGAAGCGAATGCGAAGTAAAATATTTTTTATAGCGTTTCATAGGGTGCAGTATAACATTATAAAAATAATTTGGAACAGAATACAAAAGTATTTTTTTCCCCCGAAAATTGATGAAATGGGGGCTTTCAAAGTGGAGATTATATTTGACCGTTGAAACGGATTAACCGTTGAAAGGTCAAATACTAAAATTAGATGAATTTAACTAAATTATTTAACTTTTAATGAGCTGCAGTATTTTTAACGGAACTTCACAATGATGTCAATAGATGGCGCTATGGCGATATGTAAATTATTATTATTTTGTATGACAAGTACTAATACATATAATAACATATTATTCAATTAAAATAATTATTTAGTTATATATCAAACATCAATAAAACTTCACGTTGCACTTTGCAGTTCGTTTTGTACATGTTTTCTGATCGTGTCGATAGATGACGCTGTGTACAAATAATTTAATTTGAATGTTCCTAAAAACTATACCTAAGTTTGATTGAGGCCTGATTTCACTACAGTTCCCTCCTTTACGGGCTACCTATGCTAAGTTAGTTGACGCTTTCTGTCAACTTTGTTATTACGAACCCCTATTGGACAACTAAAAGGTGAAAATGACATTGGGATGTTAGGATTGTATTTAGGGGCTACCTACGTAAAGAGACTTCTACAGAGGGGATGATTTAAGTATTGTTGGTGAAAACGGGCTTAATAATTATTTCAATTTTGATCGTCATTTGTATCTATTGAATGAATTAGTAATCATGGGAAACCGTAACCGCGACCACTAGTATAGGTAGGTAGGTAGGTACATGCTTACTAAATTTCTTTTCCTAACTATTTCAATTACTAGTAACGGGCAAAATGAATTTTTACAGATTAACTTTAGAAAAAGATTTCAAGGCGGCTGATTTAAAATGGAGTTTGTTTGTAGCGGCCGCTTTTAGCTTCAGATATGAAAGCTGTCTGAGACCGTTTCCCCCCGTTTTTATGAAAAACGGAGTTAAAGACATGGACGAATTGGTACCTAAAATAGCTATTAATCTAATATCTTTAGATTCTACTCCTTAGAGCATTCCTAAAGGATCGCTGAATAAAATAATTTTATTACCCTTTTATTTCAGCTTAACTTAATCACCGACGTACCAGCTTTAGATTTGGTTTTACAACAATTGGACAACCTCGAAAACCTAGCCAATATCAGCGACATCCTTGATTTATTATTTTACGTTCTCGTAAGATTAAAAGAGCCGTGCCTAAAGACTATGCCCCAAGAAGCTGTAAGTTGAGGGAAGCCTTTTCTTCTTTTTAATTTAACTCTATTTCTATAAAAGTCGGTTGAAAACAGCGGCAAATTAAAAAGCTCATTATTAGCCCATAAAGTTGCTCAGCAGGTAGTTACCGTTTTTTAGGTAGATAGGTAGTTAATTTGCCGTTATTTTCACGTGGCTTTCATTAATACATAATATAATAAACAATACGTTAGACAGACTATGCAGGTATGTATTAGCATGTAGCGTACCTACACCCAGTATTTATTTAATTGAAAAGGTTACTCTTTGTGCGACGGGAAATCCATGCACATAAATCATTGCTGATGTTCATAGTTGCACATTCTTTTTCTATTAGTGAAAATATTAATTTATTGCTAATGTGGTTTGGTGACCTTAAAATTTTTCTCGCGCCTCTAGACATCGTAGCGCATCTAACGCCAAAATATGGACAATCCTATTTAGGTGTTACAATACGATAAAGGCGATGTTCAGCACGTTTACGGCACGCTATAACATACTTTTTTTGTGGTTTGGATTAATATTAATTTACAATATAGGCGCATTATAATATAACTATAAAGCATTTTATGCGGTAAGTCTGCTAAGTATATTAGGGTTTCTTCTAAGTACGCTTATATTGTGATGGGTAATTATGGAACCATATTTTTTTTTAAAGGATATCAGTCAAGTTGAACTTGACTAATATCCTCCTCTCCCCTCCAAATAAGCGGAAAGCTTGTGTTAGGAGTGGGTACGACAATAGTGCAACGTGTGGGATTCGAACCTGCGACCTTTCAGTTTTCAGTCCGCACCTTTAACCGTTGGGCTATTGAGGCTTATTATACACTGCGCGTGTTCGGACACGCAATAGCCGTTTATTTGAGTACCTAACATAATATTAGTAGGTATGACACATCGCGCCGAACCTTTGGCCGAATTACTATTTCGGCGTATTCACGCATTCAGTGTCTTGCATAGTAAGCGTCAAGCGATGTCACATCTAGCGACACGTAACGCGACTGAAAGTTTGCGTCGCGCGAGCGCGTTCACCAGCGCGAGCGAGGGTGCCGAAAACATTCCGAATGTTCGGCGCGTTTTGTGTTATTGTGGTGCCAACCGAATAGTACGACCTAAAAAAATTCGACGGTACTTAACAACACACCTGCCCCAAGTTACGACGACGAACTTTGGGCGTTGTACCACATATTATGTGTTCTATATTGGTAGGTTGAATTTTGTTGGTAGTTACATGAATTGTTTCAATAAATTTTAGCATTTAGCCATTTTGTCAAATGCAAATTTGGTGCTGGCAGCTGCGAAGCCACAGTACATCTTTCAAGTTGTCAGTTCGTGCAAATCAAACGCTGAATTAAAATGGAAAGAGTTGTCGAAAAATCATCGAGTATTTTATGCATATCACGGAAATCGCCTTGAAAACTTTTATAGCATATTGAACTTTGGATTGCAACACCACATGCATAAGGTTTATATAAATCCTTTTAGTATTACGTTTAAGCAAAACCTATAAGTAATTTCTTTTTCTACCTTTCAATTTAATACATATGTATATTCCTTTTACATCATTCTCATAGACAAACTTGACGGGTAACGGTATAAATCTTTCCCCGGAGTTAAGTTTATGTTTGCCGTACAGTCATGGAGGATTTGGCTGGGGCGCCAGTTGCATTGGAGGGCATCTTTCTTGTATAGCGATGTGTGAAGTCATCGACGCTCCTGAGGGAATCAATTACCAAGTTAAACCTGTCACAAATGAAGGTTTGTATAATTAGAAAGTTGCTACTAGAAAATTCAAACTATAATATAGGTAAGTACGGCGCCGCAACGCGGAAATCGGCGGCGGTCACCCGTAGGAGCGTAGTTATTATAATAATACTAGCTGATGCCCGCGACTTCGTCTGCGTGGATTTAGTTCATAACATCCCGCGGGAAATCTTTGTCACCCTCCAGGTTCTCAACTATACCTATCCAATAAATCACGTCAATCCGTAGCTTTGTAGCAGGAAACATTTGATCGTCTTGCTCGCGGCATTGTTAATGATGATTCAAAGAGAAAACATATTACTGATGATATTATCAATTACGTTTAGCTATCATTTTTGTAATTGTCAAATTTTTTACCATACTTAACCAAAGACAAAATTACGTTTAGCTGTCATTTACGTTTTGTTATTCCACTGTCATTTGCGTTTTGTTATTCCATGTCAGATGCGTTTTTGTTATAGGTACCACGTTTTATAGTGACATGACGGAAACGCGGTCGAACGGGATAAAAAGTATCCTATGTCCGTCTCCTGGTTCTAAGCTACCTCTCCACCAATTTTCAGCCAAATCGGATCATCCGTTCTTGAGTTATAAATAGTGTAACTAACACCACTTTCTTTTATATATATAGATATTCTGTGGTAGGAGTTGTTTGGGAGCAGAACTTCGATTTCCGCGCCATGTTTCCGCGTTGCGACGCCGCACCGCTTGGATGTGTTTTCGACCTGAGAGATACCTACTTACTTGTACAACAGATCAATCGAATATTTTATTTAGTGGATCATAAATGGTTGATTCGGATGACACTATTTCAGGAGACGGTGTTCTCGAAGAAGATAAGGCATTTGCTACTGATCAAGATGTTTCCAGTCACCAATTTGTTGTGACCAACTGCGACTTAATTCGTGTTCGATATTTACTGGTATATGCTAAACAACCAACGTCGATGAGATTTCCGACCACGAGTTCAAATAGAGAAGGTAGAGTTTATCGGAACAATTATTTATTCTTTGTAATTTTTGCTTTGGACCTTTTAGCACATCTCCCGCGAAACTTAGCAGTGAAACTGCGGCGTAACTTTTCCTTTGTATGATATTATGTGAAATAAATACAAAATTCCTGTCTAATGCAGAGATTTGACTGAGTCTAGTTCTTTCGTAAGCGACTTCAATGGCGCTGTTCTCAGACGTCGGTAATAACGTCTCTACGTTACGCGATTTGTTTCGCAGGTGTGCTAGGGAAATACCGGCCGAAATCTTGTGGGAAAGAATAGACTTGATAGGCATATCTCTGCATTTAGAAATTTTCAAAACAGGCAGTTTCATTTCATTTGACTTTCGCATGACATAAAATGGACTAGCCGGAGTTTCAGCGATTTCGCTACATTGTTTTGCGGCGAAGCTCTGCTAAAGGTCCGCAAGTAAATCTACACCATCATAGTCGCGCATGACAGCAAGCTTTGATAATTAGAAGCACTTGAATTAAATAACATTTTTTATTTTTTTTTTAGCTGGTGGTCTAAGACAGTGGCTCGCTCAACATAAGCTGTTCTCGATTCTTCTTGGATATGGGTTGATGCTGGCGACTATTGGTTTTGCAAACAATCAGCCTATGCATTATTATTACAAAATTATTTTGAAGAAAATTGATATGGTATTAAGCAATGGTAAAGTGTAATGTGTATAGGTTCTTTTTATACACTTATTGTTTTGTTCAATACCTTGTATAGTGACTATCGTACAAATTGTAACATGTTAGATTTTTATTAAATTTGTCCTATTTTATTGGATAATCCGAGGTTTCGTATTTTAAGATTCAGGCAACCATCACTGAAATACTTATGACATAACAGAGAGGGAGCCGAGACCGTTCAGACCTTCGTCATTTTATAAAAGTTGAAAGTTTCTCTGCGTATGTCCCCGATAGAGATAAGAACGATACTCAGAATTTATACACCTTTACTACCTGATATCTCCCAAAGCCACCATGATCCAAACTTATAATTTATAGTCGGGGATCGTTCTTATCTCTATCGGGGACATACGCAGAGAAACTTTCAGCTTTTATAAAATGACGAAGGTCTGAACTGTGTCGGCTCCCAGTCCATAATTGCATAATATTATAGCACTATCTAATAATAGACTTCAAAGGACTTTAATCTATATCTATACTTATAATAAAACTGTAACTGGACGATTTCTGTAAGTACATTTAATCTATTTTGAAAATTTTAACCGGGAGATGCTTTATTATCAATACTGATCCCTAAACAGATTTTTATTTAATTTTTGTCCATCTGTCCGTCTGTCTGTCTGTCTGTCTGTCCGGGCATCACGCAAAAACTACTGAACGGAATTATTGTATGAAATTTGGTGATACTCCGGGTCAACTTATAGGATAGTTTTTATCTTGATAAACAATAAGGTTCCTCCAGGATAGGGGTTGAAAGTTTTAATCGGTTTTACTTCATAACTCCGTCAAATTTGAACCGATTTTAATCATTCTTTTTTTATTTAAAAGTTTATATCATATCAGGCATAGTTTGTCTAATTTTGATGAAGATCTGATGAATATTATAGGAGATAGACGACATAATGCTTCACGGGTAGCAGCAAAAGTCACTCACATAAAGGACAACGATCGAATACAGGCATTCCATATTTATATGAGGGTTTTAGACATAGACATAGACTTAATCATTAACCTCCGCCCTTTAGATGATTATACCATTGTGTTTTGTAGCCTACCCGTGCGAAGCCGGGGCGGGTCCACTAGTGTTAATAATATAACAATGCAATTATTTGCAAATGGAAGATTTGAAAAATATTTTGATTTGCTTAAAGCAAAAAAGGAGGTTGGCGAATTTTTACCCAGCTTTTTTAAAAACCGTTCAGATTCAGTAATCATTTAATTTTAATTAATATTTTTCAGAGTATTTTTCTGTGTAAACCCGATAATTTTAGAAGATGGGGATCAAAAATATAATTATTCACAAGTAGGTACACATTATAAATAACCGTTACATGGCAATAAAAGTGAATATCTTTTTTCTCCCAACTTTATTTGATAGACTTTGATGAACTTTTTTGTTAGACTGGTTTACTAGAACAAGCATGAGAAGTTTGATTCGTGAACGTGGGCTTGAGGCCCACGGTTCAGTTCGTCTGGGTCAGAAACTCTATGGAAGTCACCAATCTCCTTTAATATTTTTATTAAAGCTATAATATTAGTGAGGGCTTGACTGTAAGAGTGCCAATAATCAATTTCAAGCGAACCAGTCTCAATTTATGAATAACAATATACCTACTAAGAAGAGATACCAAAAATCATTATTAATAGGAAAACTAACTAGGTATTTAAAATATTCAAATACTTAGAACTTTTAGCTAGATAGTTCACTTGTGAGGCCACATCCAAACCACCTATTGCCATGTGGTTGCCCTGTGGCAAAAATATAATCCGGACTTTGCCCGTTGCCGGTTGCACTGCACCCTTTGGCGTCGCTCGACTCAAAACTGCACTGTAAACAGAACCAACTGACTTTTCATTGATCATCAATTTATAAATACCTAATAAATAAAAATGAACATTAATAAATAAATAAGATATTTTTAATAAGTAAATAATATTGTAGTTACTAATAGATTGTATCAACCTGCGAATCTAATTACGAAAGGATGTGGGTTATTTTAGATTTAGAACAATGTGATTGCCGTTACAATTGTCTCGTCATGGGTTGAAGCGGAATCATTGTGCCGTCTGATTGTATTGTGTCGAAATAATGTCCAACCATACACATTTGTTGTTGGCCATCAGTTTTAACTTTTCCAGGCGTGGAGTTATATTCGATTAGGTAGAAATGTATTAAACTAAACAGCCGTCCACGTATAGAAAATGAAAAAAAGAATAAGCTGGTGTTTTATGTCACTAATTTATTTTGTTATCGGACAGGATCCTATCGCAAATTTACCGCAAGGTCGTGTTATCGGGGTAAGATTGATTTTTTATACCATGAAGTTTATAGCTCCAACAATAAGTTTGTATCAAATTCAAAATTAAATATAATTAATTGATTTTGTATACAATTTTAATTTTATTTGGTAGGAAACATTTTCACGCGTTATTAATTACGCAATTTTTCACAATTACCTACATTTTACAATTTTTGGCGAGAGAAAAGGGCACTGTGGAATGTAGTGTGGTGACTTCTCCTACGTCGCAATATTGATATTTGATATCGGTCTATCCTGTTTACTTCTATGTTCCCCTCAGTTATTGCCGTCAGCATTCAGCAATATGCCTATTTCGTATAGTAGTAGGAACTTTTCTACATAAAGCGATCTTACGCCACGTCGCCTGTATTCAGCAGTTCCCTGCGGTTTGGCAGATGTCTTCGGTCCACCCAGTCACGTAATTATATGAAATTATCTACTTAGTACCCTGATAAGAATTCAAAATTTCCTATCGTTTATAAAATGTTCAGATTCAAGTGTTCACGGAAAACTCACTTAAGCCCATAGAAGGGTTTTATGGAATACCTTACGCAGCTCCACCAACCGGCACGTTAAGATTTTCTGTAAGTATCATAACTTGTCTACGTGCCTAACATACTTAATTATGATTTTGAAATAACAGTTTCCAGTTGAAGGTACCTACTAATCATTTACGCTTACAATTTTTCTTTCAAGCCTCCGGAAAGGCATTCAGGGTGGAGAAGAACTTTATTTGCCCACCGAATGCCTCCACATTGTCATCAATCCGCTAATGATAGTGAGATCTACAAAGAAGACTGTCTCTACCTTAATATTTGGACACCACGGGTTAGGAACATCAAATTTTATATTTTATTAAGTTTTGAACATTTGGATTTATAACGATTCCTTATTTTTAGGCAGAGAGTAGATGGCAAATTACACCCAGTATTGATTATATTGTACAGTGATTCATGGACCAAAAATGGAATTATGTTACCTTGCCAAGAACTGGCTGCAGAGGGCATTGTTGTAGTCACTGTAGCATATAGACTCCACGTTTTAGCCTTCTTTACGTTAAAATCAGTTAAAGCCCGAGGTAATCTTGCCTTATTGGACCAGTATATGGCATTACTTTGGGTGCGAGAAAATATTGTTGCATTTGGTGGTGATCCTAATACAATAACTTTATTAGGTCATTCTGCTGGTGCGGATAGTGTTCTTTATCATATCGTATCACCTCGAACTGTTGGTAAGTTAAAACTCAAATGTTTTACTTTAATTTTTTTCATTTAAAGTACTGAAGAAGATGTTTTCATCCAGTTAAGTTAGATGATTATATAATAAGTATCAAAACCTACATCAATGCAATTTTTTTTTGAAATCCGTCTTCCAGTATAGTAACCAGTGGCGTAACTATACCGTTCGAAGCACGTGGCAAATGAACCCTCTACCACCACCACCACCATATAGAGAAGCTCTACCAAAGTTAATATTTTTTTATTTTACACTGTGTTCGCGGACCGAGAGGGCCGGGGGCCCCTTCCGGCTGGGGCCACTGATAGCAACACCGCTACAAGGACTCGTGGGACATTGGAAATGCGCCGCGCATTTCCAATTGCTAGCGTCTGTCTTGTTCTCCCTCTGATAGCATTGTAACAAGCACGCAAGACACTTTCGTTCATTAGGAAGGTCCATCTCATGCGGCGTATACGACCAGCAGCGGGCTCCAAAGATTATGTCCTGGAGGACCCTATCGGTGCCAAGCCAAGGCAGGGTATGATGGATGTTGTCGACGCGATGGTAGAACTGGTCTACTCAAATACCTACCTAACTGACTGTTCACATGCACCACGTCCAGTGGCAGTCCCAAATAAGAATTAATGAACTTCTCCATTTGAATGAATTGACAAAATATATTAATATTTTATTCGTTTTATGATTGACAGGAATGTTTCAGCGCGCTATCATTATGTCACCGAACAATATTTGGAAAGCGGTAGAGAAAGATGGCGAAAATAGCTACACGACTGAAAAAATTTCTCAAACGCTGATAAAATCTTTAAATTGCATTCGTAGCACAGAAAGTGAAATACTTCAATGCTTGAGAACTCGATCTGTATCCGATATATTCAGCTCAGTTTCGGTATTTATTTAAAATATAATTTTTTACTTATTAATTCTATAGGGGCGGATTAATTCGAGTAAATTTGTTTTTTTTAGGTCAATTGGACAAATGCAATTCAACCCATTGCTGATAATTTTTTGCCTGATAAGGAACAATATTTGCCATTTACCTTATCCACAGCCTTAGGGTCATCCAAATTACCAAACATACAATTGGATGTTCTCCTGGGAACAACTGACCTGGATGCTGTCAATTACGGTGATATTTTTATGAGTTAATAATAATAATACTCGTAGCAAAATTTTTGATGCGCATGAACACTATGTTGCTGTACTCGATGCCGGTCGATACATTCAAAGTATAATTTTGAATTTGTATTCACAGATTATAATTATGAAGAAGTGGTACGTCGAGGTCCAGACTCACTTTACGAGCACACGAGTATGACAGTTATTCCGGAAATCCTGCGCCTATTGTCCATAGATCGACCAGACACATTACCACTTGTAAATTTTCAAAATGATATTTAGGGCCTTAACAAGATATTATACACCTAGTTTTAGCAGCCTCCACGAGCAAGTGTATCGCTATCCATCATCAATTACCTACCTACGAACCAAGTCGCATGGCAGCGAAATAAATAGATAGTTTTAACGGCCAAAACGTCAAGACTTCTCGACTACCTACTCAGTTTGCTATTACTTGCACGGTGCTGCCCGTGAACGACGTTCACTAACTCGCCACATATTGTCATGATCACCTTGCGCGATGGGTGGTGATCCTGTAACAAGATATTAATGTAGGTAGGTAATAATAGCTGCATCAATAATTACTAGTCTCTTGGCTGAATGTATCGCGTTCTTTCTGCAACAGCGCATTTTAGCCAATAGCGATTGAGTATCGGCCAATCAGAGGCGACTGCAATCGTTACACTGTAGCAATCATTTTTAGAAAATCGCACCACTGAACTGAATACCTAGTCGATAAGTCTGCAGAGGAAATCATTGCGATATTCGATAGTAATGACTAATGATAGTACCTACCCCTACACTCACTCGTGGAATTAAAATGCCATTTCAGAGTTTTGAAAAATATCAATTTTAATTGAGAATATTCAGGATGACAACCTTAAAAATAAATTCCAGCTTGCACAGGCAATTCGCTGGGAATTTCTCGGTCTGAAAATGCGTACAAAAAGTGAGGATCAAATTATGAAATTAATAGAAATTGTTGCTAGAATGGAAACCTCTGCTAAATGGGGCGCGGGTTCTGCTCTTCTAGCGGCTAAACTTGCTCGACGCATTTCTCACCTTTTTGTCTATCGCTACTCGCTGCCAACTGATACAGACTTAAGTGGTCGAACGCTCAATTTTACAGGTAAATAGTTTACGTATCACACTACTATTTTTCTCGTCGGGGTACTACTTAATTTAAAAACTTAACAGTTGCTTACGCTTGACCTGGCGTTATCAGCTGTAGTCTCGAAAAGATTGACTTAATCCAGATCGGTGCCACAACAAGGCGCCAGGTGATGACGGAATCACTGCGGAACTCCTGAAAGCGGGTGGAAAACCGGTACTTATGATCTTTAAGCGATTGTTCAATTCCGTCATTCACGAGGGTATAACGCCTGAAGCATGGCACAGGAGCGTGGTGGTCCTGTTCTTCAAAAAGGGTGATAATACCTTGCTGAAGAATTATAGACCCATCTCACTGCTGAGTCATGTTTACAAGTTGTTCTCGAGAGTCATTACGAATCGTCTCGCTCGTAAGTTTGACGACTTCCAGCCTCCCGAACAAGCCGGATTCCGAAAAGGCTTTGGTACCATAGATCACATTCATACGCTGCGGCAGATTATACAAAAGACGGAAGAGTATAACAGGCCACTTTGCTTAGCGTTTGTGGACTATGAGAAAGCCTTTGATTCGGTGGAAACTTGGGCTGTATTGAGGTCGCTGCTGAGATGCCGGATTGACTACCGGTATATCCAAGTGTTGAAGTGCTTGTACGAAAACGCCACTATGTCAGTACGTATACAGGACCAGACTACGAGACCAATCCACTTGCAGCGTGGAGTGCGACAGGGAGATGTAATCTCCCCGAAGCTGAAGCTATTTACCGCTGCGTTGGAGGACGTCTTTAAGCTTCTGGATTGGAACGGACTTGGCATCAACATAAACGGCGAGTACATCACTCACCTGCGATTTGCCGATGACATAGTAGTCATGGCAGAGACTCTGAGAGATCTCAATACAATGCTCAATGATCTCAGCAGGGTTTCTCAACAGGTGGGCCTGAAAATGAACATGAGCAAGACGAAAATCATGTCCAATGCTCATGCTCCGCTCCACCCAGTAATCGTTGAGAACTCTGCGCTCGAAATTGTAGACGAGTATATATACCTGGGACATACAGTCCAGCTAGGTAGGTCCAATTTCGAGAAAGAGATTAACCGCCGAATCCAACTCGGCTGGGCAGCGTTCGGGAAGCTCCGAGATGTCTTCTCGTCCAAAATCCCTCAGTGCCTGAAGACTCAAGTCTTCGAACAGTGCGTTTTGCCAGTGATGACTTACGGATCCGAGACATGGTCGCTAACTATGGGCCTCATAAGAAGGCTCAGGGTCACCCAGCGAGCGATGGAGAGAGCTATGCTCGGTATATCCCTGCGAGATCAAATCAGAAATGAGTAGATTCGTAGGAGAACCAAAGTCACCGACATAGCTCAGCGTGTCGCGAAACTGAAGTGGAAATGGGCGGGGCACATAGTTCGAAGAGCTGATGGTCGTTGGGGTCCCAAGGTGTTGGAGTGGCGACCCCGCACCGGGAAACGCAGTGTTGGCAGGCCCCCCACCAGGTGGACCGACGACATCAAACGAGTCGCAGGGAGCCGCTGGATTCAAGCGGCGCAAGACCGAAGCCTGTGGAAGTCCATGCAGGAGACCTTTGTCCAGCAGTGGACGTCTATAGGTTGATAAAGAAGAAGAAGAAGAATCCAGATCGGTAATTATGATATACATAATATATGCGCCCAATAAATATTTTTCAATATTATCAATCCTAAGAATTATAGTAACTCTTTGTAGTGCCACCAACTTATCTGTTCAGGTGAACACAATTAAGAACTAAGGACGCTATTTTAAAATATCCGCTCTATTTCGCTAGCTGTCCAAGTGTTCATGGTCTTTGCTGCTGTCAGATATTTCTAGTGCGAATAGGCGCTTTTATAATTCTCACGTCACGTTATTGTGGTCGTAGACGTCCACGTTAAAGTCGCTTTTATAATTTTCATGCCGCGCCGTGGACGTTTAACGTCATTTGCGTAGTAGAGTGGATGACATGGCCAATAAATTCCTTCGACTAGGTAGATTTAATGTATTAAGACGTAAAAGACAAATTACAAGAAGGTTTTGGCAGCATCCGATGCTAAAAGTGAAATATTTAAAAAGAACATTTTTTAATATACAATTATTATTTGTCCCAAAAACAAGGTTTCATCTCTATTAGTTCGATTAGGGTAACAACTTGATACTCAAAGGGTAATAACATCATATTTGAATGCCATTTTTAATAAATATCTATATATATAAAAGAAAGTGGTGTTAGTTACACTATATATAACTCAAGGACGGATGAACCGATTTGGCTCAAAATTGGTGGAGAGGTAGCTTAGAACTAGGAGACGGACATAGGATACTTTTTATCCCGTTCGACCGCGTTTCCGTCAAGTCAATATAAAACCTGGTATAACAAAAATGCATCTGACATGGAATAAAAAAACGAAAATGACAGTGGAAGAACAAAACGTAAATGACAGCTAAACGTAATTTTGTATTTTGTTAATTATGGTAAAAACAATTATAAAAATTATAGTTTAACGTAATTGATAATAATTATCATCAGTAATATGTTTTCTCTTTGAATCATCATTAACAATGCCGCGAGCAAGACGATCAAATGTTTCCTGCTACAACGGACTACGGATTGACGTGATTTATTGGATAGGTATAGTTGAGAACCTGGAGGGTGACAAAGATTTCCCGCGGGATGTTATGAACTAAATCCACGCAGACGAAGTCGCGGGCATCAGCTAGTTATAATATAAAAAAAGGTTGTGTGTCAGCTCCGACGCACGACTGGAGTTTACTCCTTAAGTACGATTGTCTAAACATACGCAAAAAGTTAATTTAAAAAAAAGTTAATGATTTTCCGATGTGCCAACCCTAAACCGCAACGTCGTAATGCATTCGCGACGCTCGCTGCGTCTCGGCGCCGCTCGGACCCGATCGGTACGCGCTCGGCTTCCCTCGGAAAGCTCAACAACTCAAGCGAAAACCAACCTTATTTACTCAACGTTAGGGTAGAAATTTGCATCGTTGTGAAAAACGTAACGAGGTCATTCATAAGTAGATTTTACTCCTCGAATTTTTCTCATACCGGGCGCCTTATATATGAAAATCGATTCTTAAGGAGTAAACTCCAAAAATAGTAACTCAAACAATGAGTTCGGAACGCGCCACTGTAGGGGGGCGGGAGGTGGGGGAGCTCGGGAGTACTATTATATATTCTGTGGCTCGGGCACTTAGGGTGAGATCTATAGATGGCACTCTCACTCAGCTCAGACTCAAAACTGAGTTAAAACGAGACAGATTTATGTCAGAATATCTTTGTATCTCATTTTAACTCTATCTTGAGTCTTGAGCAGAGCCAGAGTACGATCTATAGATCAGCCTTAGACTCACACAACAATCCTTGTAGCTACGCACTACATCGCCAAAATACCGTGACGATATTACAGGGAAACCGGACGCTGATTATATCGTCACGGCAAGACAGGAAGTGCCGTGGACGTGCACGGCATAACTATACCGTCGATGGAAATTTAAAAACGTCTGCATACATTTCCATACATTTGACTTACATTTGAAGACAGGGGGTCTTGCCGTTGTGCCGTGGACGTCCACGATAATATCGTCACGGTAAAAATTATAAAAGCGCCTAATGCCGAACCGTACAATGTTACGAAAATGCAGTACTTACAGTTTTCTACCAAATTTTCCATTAGCGACGCCATCACCTGAATAGATATTAGATAAGTTGGTGGCACTGTACCTTCCCACATTTCAGGTGCAACTCACGGAGCTGACATAATGGCGCTTTTAGGGAACTCTTTAATGCTTCAAGTTGCCCGGCGACCTTCAACTCAAAATGAGAAACAGCTGTCTTTACAGTTTAGGAAACATATTACTAATTTTGTCAAATTCAGGTAAGTTATTATATCAACTCTTTATTCGTAGCTTGTGGCATTAGTTACCTAGATATCTAGAAACATAATGTTTTATTTTAACCTCCGACGCAAAAAGAGTGTTATGAGTTTTGCCGCTTCGTCTGCTTGTGTGCCCGTCTGTCTGTTTGTTTGTGTAATCGTAGCGGTCGGACAGGTGGACCGATTTTAATTCAGTTTTTCCTACCGAATGATTTTAATTCGGTGATGCCTACGTCATAATAACTGTATGCCAAACTTTAGCCCGATTGGTCTAGTAATTTTCAGCTGTGCGTAGATAGATCACTCAGTCAAGCAGCCACATTTTCTTTTTTTAAATTTCGTGCCCATATCGTTAATTTGATTACTTTGATTATCGTTAAGTTTTTACATGTTTTCTGATCGTGTCGATAGACACGATCAGAAAACATATAAAAACAAACTGCAACGTGAAGTTTTATTGATGTTTGATATATGACTAAATAATAATTTTAATTGAATAATATGTTATTATATGTATTAGTACTTGTCATACAAAATAATAATAATTTACAAATAGCTGCATTTACTATATGAGATGAGACATATTGACATCATTGTGAAGTTCTGTTAAAAATACTGCTGCTCATTAAAAGTTAAATAATTTAGTTTTCTCACCTCCGGGCGGAAAGCGTCAATTTTCCTCCCGCTGCGCTAAACGAAAATGTCGCTTTCCGCCTCCGTCGAGGAGAAAAATTGTATACACACCACGGGCAGTAAATAAGAAAGCCTCAGATCACATGTAATTGTTGTCCGAGGCGAAGCCGAGGTCAATAATTTCTTATTTTACTGCCCTAGATGTGTAATGTACTATTCCTTATTACATTTTTCTAATTTTAGTATTTGTTGTCTAAGTACATGATATTACGCTAATAATTATAAAACTTTCAAGCCCGGCAATGTCAATCAATGGTTAATCCGTTCTGAGGTCAAATTTAATCTTCACTTTGAAAGCCCCCCATTATGCAAAAAAATAATTAAAAAACAAACAATCAAGAAAAGCGCACTGTCACTACTTCGCGAGTGAGATTCGATCCTGCGACATCTAAAGAAAGCGGCCGCTCGCCCACTGCGCCAAACAGAGCTACTTGTGAATCTCTAAAATGTTGAACGCTTACTGAACGAAGGTGTTAAGCTTTTTTTCGTTACGGAATTTCTTGATTCGGTCGCCGCGCTCAAACTCTTTATCCTCGTTCAAAGCCCGCGATAAAAGCTATGCAATCTATATATATAAAAGAAAGTGGTGTTAGTTACACTATTTATAACTCAAGAACGGATGAACCGATTTGGCTGAAAATTGGTGGAGAGGTAGCTTAGAACCAGGAGACGGACATAGGATACTTTTTATCCCGTTCGACCGCGTTTCCGTCAAGTCACTATAAAACGTGGAATAACAAAAACGCATCTGACATGGAATAACAAAACGCAAATGACAGTGGAATAACAAAACGTAAATGACAGCTAAACGTAATTTTGTCTTTGGTTAAGTATGGTAAAAAATTTGACAATTATAAAAATGATAGCTAAACGTAATTGATAATATCATCAGTAATATGTTTTCTCTTTGAATCATCATTAACAATGCCGCGAGCAAGACGATCAAATGTTTCCTGCTACAAAGCTACGGATTGACGTGATTTGTTGGATAGGTATAGTTGAGAACCTGGAGGGTGACAATGACAAAGATTTCCCGCGGGATGTTATGAACTAAATCCACGCAGACGAAGTCGCAGGCATCAGCTAGTAGCTTGATAAAAAAATACTTTTGTACTCTGTTCCAAATTATCTTTAAAATGATATACTGCAACCCTATGAAACGCAAAAAAAATATTTTACTTCGCATTCGCTTCTATGAGAGCCCCCCTGCAATAAAGATTTTTATAACTTTTTAAGCCATTTTCGGCTGGAGGCCATCGATATTATATCTAAAATTGAAGTAATTACGTTCAGTAATTCAGAAGTTATAAGGCTCTGACAGACGGACGGACAAGTGCAAATTCACTCAAGTAGACTCTAGAGACCTTCGCTACGCTCGGTCAAAAATACGGATATCAGCTCCTTTTACATTTTACGATATGATCACTAAAATTTGACCATAAATAATAATAATTATTATCATGAAGTGTCCGTCGCAAACGCTGACTATAATAATTTATCATGATGTGGGGCAGCGGATATTTTCCATTTCTTGAAGTTCAACCATTTCATAAAGTGATCGGGATATGGCCACGACCATTGAATTAATATGTACTAAATGGCCACGACATATATATTTAGATAATATTTAGATTTAGATTAAGTAGATTAAGTAGATTAGTCGCGATCGTTATCCTTTTATAGTATGCGAAATGTGCTTTTTAGACGATAGCCC
Source organism: Oeneis ivallda (assembly GCA_029955525.1). Lineage (NCBI taxonomy): Eukaryota > Metazoa > Arthropoda > Insecta > Lepidoptera > Nymphalidae > Oeneis > Oeneis ivallda. Next base: position 15,840,981 of record JARPMR010000003.1, read on the forward strand.
TGCAGAGCATAGGGTCAGAGTGTTAACTAATGGAACAGATAGGAAGATTTTCACAGGAACTCCGCTCTATAAAACGTAGACCCACTGAATTTGTACTCGTTGGCTTGGTCTTTACTATTAGCCGGTAGAAAAATTAATACCTATAGGTAGATACCAGATAGGTTTGTCTGATGATACAGCAGGAAAGCGATGCTTTTAACAGGATTTCATAATGTAAAATATATATCCGATATCGTACAAGGACCTCAGTTTCAAACAATTTGTTGCATTTGTTTTTGTTTTCAAACAATTTTTTGTATATTACAATGTTTCAAAGATGTATCCTATAATTATTTAAACCTACATTGCATTTTTAGATCACCCGATAATCTGAACGAATGGCCTCGATACATGGTGGGTGACTCTTATATTCATGAAATATGCAAAAAAGAAGACTCCAATTGCAATAAATATAAAACAACCAGAGAAATCGCTTTTTGGCTTCAATATTTACCCCGCTTATTTTCTATGCTTACGTCGAATGAACAAGCAGAAAAAGTAACTGCAAATGGTAGGTAGCGAAGTTAGTTTTATTCATGTATATTTTATGTGCGCTTATTATGCATAAAGATTAGTTATAAGTAACTTATTTTTGGGAGCGCGCAATACCATATTGCAATGCATGTAAAAAAGTGTGCAGTTTTAACGACTTCTGAACGGCTCATGTGCGCCATCTTTGTTTTGATAAAGTTTACCCTGCAAGAAAGTCTTTAAAATACGTGCAGTAGGTACTACAATGCCGTGCCAACGCCTCAGTTGGTCGTATACACCGCCTCTGCGTCCAATGCTTTCTTCACAAGACTGGATTTTATTAAAAAAATCTTTTTTTCGAAGATGAAAAACGACTGCAAGGTGGAGTATTAGCAATGAGTGGTGTTTCGATCACGCTTTTGCTGCTATTGTGCGCTTGTGTAATAATTTTGAATAGATTGCGCTCTCGAAGACCTTTGGATATTGATGAACATGAAGCTAATTAAAATTCAGGAACCCTGTATCAATTTAACTAACACTTAAGAAATAAAGAAATAGTTTTTTATGTTTTTTGATTTTCACTTGAATTCCTAAATGAAATTTTTTTTACTGGGTAGTCTGGCATTGAACGCAGTAGTTATGCAAAAACGTTCCAACCCACAAGTCACATCCTTCATCATTTATGAAAAACATTCCAGTCCTACGTCATTATTCTTTTATTTCCAACTAGCTGATGCCCGCGACTTCGTCCGCGTGAATTTAGTTTTTTGTTTTTTTTTTTGTATTAAAACCTTCCGTGGAACTTAAGGAACATACAAAAAATAAATTAACCGAATTGGTCCATCCATTCTTGAGTTATGCGCTTACCAACATTCATTTTTATTTATATAGATGTTCCAAACCTACAACGCTTATAAATCACATTCGTAGCTAAAAACAAAAGCGCTTCAATCTCTAAAAACTTGCATGGGTTGCATGGTATGGGTTGCAACGCTTTTGCATAATTAAGTCCAACTACAATGGCTCCACATACTGAGAGAGACTCTTGAATCGATGAAAAGGCTGCCGTCATTTTTAGGGTTCCGTACCAAAATGGGAAAAATGGAACCCTTATGGTGAGACTTTCTTCGTCCGTCCGTCCGTCAGTCATTCCGTCTGTCACAGTCGATTATATTAGTAACTGTTAAAGCTAGGAATAGTTGTGTATAATAGTGGCCCAACATCATTGGAATAAAAAAAAGGGAAAATTATTTTTAGTTTTATAAAAAATAAGGGGGAAAATCGGGGGTTTGAAATTTCAAAGTATGATAACTATACCGAGTGGGGTATCATTATATGAAAGGCCTTTACAAACCTGTACATTCTAAAACAGATTTTTATTTATTTTTATGTATAATAGTTTTTGATTAATTGGGCATAATGTTGAAAATAATACCTTCCCTTCCCCCATCCCTTATCTCCGAAGAAATAATTGTGGTCAATAGAAGTTTATGTATATTTTACAGGAAAAATAAAACCAACGGTCTAACTAGCATAGTTATTTTTATATTAACAATAAACCTCTACAAACAAAGTTAACGATGAATAAGCAAAAAAACTTGAGAGGTGTCAAGGGACACCCGGATGGAACGTAGTTCCTTTCGATTCATTAATTTGGCATTGTGTTCCGTATTTTCGCGGTACAATAATGGGTCTCCGTAGCCTTGTGGCTTCTTCAGTCGCCTTACAGCCAAAGGTCGATGGTTCGAATCCCAGCTCGACAGACCATTTTTTATAACTTATAAGTTATAAAAAATTAGGGAAAAATTCCACATGTAGAAATTATTATTATAATATATATAGCTCGATTACCACTCACTCACTGACACACTCACTCACTCATTGACAGGGTTGTTCTCCTAGAAGGAGACGGAAATCGATATAATGATGTTCGGGAGATGTGTTTGGGGGGGGGATTCGAGTTGGGGAAAATTATGACATTTCGGAAAAACAAGATGGCGGCCGACGTGAATCTTGCAACTCTTTTGTTTTCCAACCGATTTTTTTGAAATTTTGGATTGTCGTAGAAATTAGTAAACGATTAACAGAAAACGTGAAAAAAATTTAAAAAACAAGATGGCGGCCGAGCTGTGACGTCTCAAATTTCCGACCCCTCTCCTGTAAAATTTTGTATGAAAAAAATTTTTTTCATCCATGGTGTCGTATAGAGCTCAAAGAATGTGACTCGGAGAAAGGTGGAGAGAGCTGATGACTGAGGAGTTCGGAGACGGGCGAGGGGCACGGCCAGGGTATAGAAGATAGGTGGAGGGTGCTCGACCAAATGTCATTCGAAACCTCGAGCAGTTGCCAGTGAGTTGAAAAAAAATTCCAAAATGGCGGAAAAAAAATGGCGGCAAATTTTGTCCGTCTCTCTCTCGGAGACTATAAAAGATGGAGTAGCGGTTTCTCGACAAAAGATGATCACAACCCGGAGGTCTACCTGGTGAGTAGGAAAAAAATTCAAGATGGCGGATTTTTTTTTCCCCCCATACAAAATGTATGGGGAATATTGAAGGGACTAGAAGTTGGGAACTATGCAAGACATTGATTTTGATAGGTTCATAGGGCTTTTTTTCTTTTTCTTTTTTTTCATTTTACATTTGCTTTTTTTCTTTTTTTTCTTTTTTTTTTCTTTTTTTTTCTTTTTCTTTTGTGAATGAGGAGCACGGCCAGGTTATTGCAGATAGGTGGGGTGTGCTCGAACAAATTTTTTGGCAAAAGATGACCAGAATCCGAAGGTCTACTTGACGAGTAAAAAATCGCGGTCCGCTTTAGCGGGCCGCGCACCCACGCGCCCTACTTGTAGGAATAACACTTCCCGCGAGCTGCTTTAGCAGCTCGCGCACCGAGCGAAATAAATAAAGCCGAACAATCGCGGTCCGCTTTAGCGGGCCGCGCACCCACGCGCCTTACTTTTAGTAAAACACTTCCCGCGAGCTGCTTTAGCAGCTCGCGCACCGAGCAAATGCTAGTTATAATATATATAGCTCGATTACCACTGACTGACTGACTCACTGATTGACATAATTGTTCTCCTAGAAAGAGACAAAAAACGATAAAATGATGTACGGGAGATATGTTCGGGTGGGGGATTCGAGTGGGGAAAAATTATGACATTTCGGAAAAACAAGATGGCGGCCGACGTGAATCTTGCAACTCTTTTGTTTTCCAACCGATTTCTTTGAAATTTTGGATTATTGTAAAAATTAGTAAACGATTAACAGAAAAAGTGAAAACAATTAAAAAAACAAGATGGCGGCCGAGCTGTGACGTCTCAAATTTCCACCCCTCTCCTGTAAAATTTTGTATGAAAAAAATTTTTTTCACCCATGGTGTCGTATAGAGCTCAAAGAATGTGACTCGGAGAAAGGTGGCGAGAGCTGATGAGTGAGGAGTTCGGAGACGGGCGAGGGGCACGGCCAGGGTATAGTACATAGGTGGAGGGTGCTCGACCAAATGTCATTCGAAACCTCGAGCAGTTGCCAGTGAGTTGAAAAAAAATTCCAAAATGGCGGAAAAAAAATGGCGGCAAATTTTGTCCGTCTCTCTCTCGGAGACTATAAAAGATGGAGGAGCGGTTTCTCGACAAAAGATGATCAAAACCCGGAGGTCTACCTGGTGAGTGGGAAAAAAATTCAAGATGGCGGATTTTTTTTTCCCCATACAAAATGTATGGGGAATATTGAAGGGACTAGAAGTTGGGAACTATGCAAGACATTGATTTTGATAGGTTCATAGGGCTTTTTTTCTTTTTCTTTTTTTCATTTTACATTTGTTTTTTTTTCTTTTTTTTTATTTTGTTTTTAATTTTTTTCTTTTTCTTTTGTGAATTAGGAGCACGGCCAGGTTATTGCAGATAGGTGGGGTGTGCTCGAACAAATTTTTTGGCAAAAGATGACCAGAATCCGAAGGTCTACTTGATGAGTAAAAAAATCGCGGTCCGCTTTAGCGGGCCGCGCACCCACGCGCCCTACTTGTAGTAATAACACTTCCCGCGAGCTGCTTTAGCAGCTCGCGCACCGAGCGAAATAAATAAAGCCGAACAATCGCGGTCCGCTTTAGCGGGCCGCGCACCCACGCGCCCTACTTGTAGCAACAACACTTCCCGCGAGCTGCTTTAGCAGCTCGCGCACCGAGCAAATGCTAGTTATAATATATATAGCTCGATTACCACTGACTGACTGATTCACTGACTCATTGACAGGGTTGTTCTCCTAGAAGGAGACGGAAATCGATATAATGATGTTCGGGAGATGTGTTTGGGGGGGGGATTCGAGTTGGGGAAAATTATGACATTTCGGAAAAACAAGATGGCGGCCGACGTGAATCTTGCAACTCTTTTGTTTTCCGACCGATTTCTTTGAAATTTTGGATTATTGTAGAAATTAGTAAACGATTAACAGAAAAAGTAAAAAAAATTAAAAAAACAAGATGGCGGCCGAGCTGTGACGTCTCAAACTTCCACCCCTCTCCTGTAAAATTTTGTATGAAAAAAATTTTTTTCACCCAAGGTGTCGTATAGAGCTCAAAGAATGTGACTCGGAGAAAGGTGGAGAGAGCTGATGAGTGAGGAGTTCGGAGACGGGCGAGGGGCACGGCCAGGGTATAGAAGATAGGTGGAGGGTGCTCGACCAAATGTCATTCGAAACCTCGAGCAGTTGCCAGTGAGTTGAAAAAAAAATCCAAAATGGCGGAAAAAAAATGGCGGCAAATTTTGTCCGTCTCTCTCTCGGAGACTATAAAAGATGGAGGAGCGGTTTCTGGACAAAAGATGATCAAAACCCGGAGGTCTACCTGGTGAGTAGGAAAAAAATTCAAGATGGCGGATTTTTTTTTCCCCCATACAAAATGTATGGGGAATATTGGAGGGACTAGAAGTTGGGAACTATGCAAGACATTGATTTTGATAGGTTCATAGGGCTTTTTTTCTTTTTCTTTTTTTTCATTTTATATTTGCTTTTTTTCTTTTTTTTCTTTTTTTTTTCTTTTTCTTTCTTTTTCTTTTGTGAATGAGGAGCACGGCCAGGTTATTGCAGATAGGTGGGGTGTGCTCGAACAAATTTTTTGGCAGAAGATGACCAGAATCCGAAGGCCTACTTGATGAGTAAAAAAATCGCGGTCCGCTTTAGCGGGCCGCGCACCCACGCGCCCTACTTGTAGTAATAACACTTCCCGCGAGCTGCTTTAGCAGCTCGCGCACCGAGCGAAATAAATAAAGCCGAACAATCGCGGTCCGCTTTAGCGGGCCGCGCACCCACGCGCCTTACTTTTAGTAAAACACTTCCCGCGAGCTGCTTTAGCAGCTCGCGCACCGAGCGATTCCACCGCTTCGCACCGGGGGGATTCGAGTTGGGGAAAATTATGACATTTCGGAAAAACAAGATGGCGGCCGACGTGAATCTTGCAACTCTTTTGTTTTCCAACCGATTTCTTTGAAATTTTGGATTATTGTAGAAATTAGTAAACGATTAACAGAAAAAGTGAAAAAAATTAAAAAAACAAGATGGCGGCCGAGCTGTGACGTCTCAAATTTCCGACCCCTCTCCTGTAAAATTTTGTATGAAAAAAATTTTTTTCACCCATGGTGTCGTATAGAGCTCAAACAATGTGACTCGGAGAAAGGTGGAGAGAGCTGATGAGTGAGGAGTTCGGAGACGGGCGAGGGGCACGGCCAGGGTATAGAAGATAGGTGGAGGGTGCTCGACCAAATGTCATTCGAAACCTCGAGCAGTTGCCAGTGAGTTGAAAAAAAATTCCAAAATGGCGAAAAAAAAAATGGCGGCAAATTTTGTCCGTCTCTCTCTCGGAGACTATAAAAGATGGAGGAGCGGTTTCTCGACAAAAGATGATCACAACCCGGAGGTCTACCTGGTGAGTAGGAAAAAAATTCAAGATGGCGGATTTTTTTTCCCCCCCCATACAAAATGTATGGGGAATATTGAAGGGACTAGAAGTTGGGAACTATGCAAGACATTGATTTTGATAGGTTCATAGGGCTTTTTTCTTTTTCTTTTTTTTCATTTTACATTTGCTTTTTTTCTTTTTTTTTCTTTTTTTTTTCTTTTTTTTTCTTTTTCTTTTGTGAATGAGGAGCACGGCCAGGTTATTGCAGATAGGTGGGGTGTGCTCGAACAAATTTTTTGGCAAAAGATGACCAGAATCCGAAGGTCTACTTGTTGAGTAAAAAAATCGCGGTCCGCTTTAGCGGGCCGCGCAACCACGCGCCCTACTTGTAGTAATAACCCTTCCCGCGAGCTGCTTTAGCAGCTCGCGCACCGAGCGAAATAAATAAAGCCGAACAATCGCGGTCCGCTTTAGCGGGCCGCGCACCCACGCGCCCTACTTGTAGCAATAACACTTCCCGCGAGCTGCTTTAGCAGCTCGCGCACCGAGCGAAATAAATAAAGCCGAACAATCGCGGTCCGCTTTAGCGGGCCGCGCACCCAAGCGCCTTACTTTTAGTAAAACACTTCCCGCGAGCTGCTTTAGCAGCTCGCGCACCGAGCAAACGCTAGTTATTAATATATATATAGCTGCTCGTGCTGATTCACTGACTCATTGATCACCTCTCCTGAAAAATTTTGTATGAAAAATTTTTTTTTCACCGACTGTTTCGTACAGAGGACAAAAATTCATTCGGAGGAAAAATATGGAGAGAGCTGATGATTGAGGATTTCGGAGACGGGTGAAGAGCACGGCCAGGGTATTGAAGATAGGTGGGGTGTGCTCGAACAAATGTCACTCGAAACTTCATCCAATTGGCAGCGAGTTGAAAAAAAATTCAAAATGGCGGAAAAAAGATGGCGATCATACAAATTTCGTCGGCGTCTATCTCGGAGAGTATAAAAGATGCAAGAGTGCTTCTTTGGAAAAAGATGATCAGGACCCGAAGATCTACTTGATGAACAGAAAAAAATTCAAGATGGCGGAATTTATTTTTTCTATACAAAATATATGGCGATTATTGAAGAGACTAGAAGCTGAGAACTATGCAAGACTTTGATACGGTTCCTTTTCAAAATTTGTTTTTATAGAAGAATTCTCATTCTGACAAATGATGAGAGAAGATGATTGAGGGTTTGGAAGGTGGGTGAGGAGCACGGCCAGGGTATTGAAGATAGGTTGGGTGTGCACAAACAAAAGTCACTCGAAACCTCATTCAATTGGGAGTGAGCTGAAAAAAAACTCCAAAATGGCGGATTCAAGATGGCGGCCATACAAATTTCGTCGTGGTCTATCTCGGAGAGTATAAAAGATGGAAGAGTGGTGTTGTGATAGAAAATGGTCAGGATCTGAAAGTTTACTTGATCAGAAGAAAAACCGCGGTCCGCTTGCGGGCCGCGCACCCACGCGCCCTACTAGTAATATATATAGCTCGATTACCACTCACTCACTGATTCACTCACTCACTCATTGACAGGGTTGTTCTCCTAGAAGGAGACGGAAATCGATATAATGATGTAGGGGAGATATGTCCGGGTGGGGGATTCGAGTTGGGGAAAATTATGACATTTCGGAAAAACAAGATGGCGGCCGACGTGAATCTTGCAACTCTTTAGTTTTCCAACCGATTTCTTTGAAATTTTGGATTATTGTAGGAATTAGTAAACGATTAACAGAAAAAGTGAAAAAAATTAAAAAAACAAGATGGCGGCCGAGCTGTGACGTCTCAAATTTCCGACCCCTCTCCTGTAAAATTTTGTATGAAAAAAAATTTTTTTACCCATGGTGTCGTATAGAGCTCAAAGAATATGACTAGGAGAAAGGTGGAGAGAGCTGATGAGTGAGGGGTTCGGAGACGAGCGAGGGGCACGGCCAGGGTATAGAAGATAGGTGGAGGGTGCTCGACCAAATGTCATTCGAAACCTCGAGCAGTTGCCAGTGAGTTGAAAAAAAATTCCAAAATGGCGGAAAAAAAATGGCGGCAAATTTTGTCCGTCTCTCTCTCGGAGACTATAAAAGATGGAGGAGCGGTTTCTCGACAAAAGATGATCACAACCCGGAGGTCTACCTGGTGAGTAGGAAAAAAATTCAAGATGGCGGATTTATTTTTTTTTCCATACAAAATGTATGGGGAATATTGAAGGGATTAGAAGTTGGGAACTATGCAAGACATTGATTTTGATAGGTTCATAGGGCTTTTTTTCTTTTTCTTTTTTTTCATTTTATATTTGCTTTTTTTCTTTTTTTTCTTTTTTTTTTCTTTTTTTTCTTTTTCTTTTGTGAATGAGGAGCACGGCCAGGTTATTGCAGATAGGTGGGGTGTGTTCGAACAAATTTTTTGGCAAAAGATGACCAGAATCCGAAGGTCTACTTGAAGAGTAAATAAATCGCGGTCCGCTTTAGCGGGCCGCGCACCCACGCGCCCTACTTGTAGTAATAACACTTCCCGCGAGCTGCTTCAGCAGCTCGTGCACCGAGCGAAATAAATAAAGCCGAACAATCGCGGTCCGCTTTAGCGGGCCGCGCACCCACGAGCCCTACTTGTAGCAATAACACTTCCCGCGAGCTGCTTTAGCAGCTCGCGCACCGAGCGAAATAAATAAAGCCGAACAATCGCGGTCCGCTTTAGCGGGCCGCGCACCCACGCGCCCTACTTGTAGTAATAACACTTCCCGCGAGCTGCTTTAGCAGCTCGCGCACCGAGCGAAATAAATAAAGCCGAACAATCGCGGTCCGCTTTAGCGGGCCGCGCACCCACGCGCCCTACTTGTAGCAATAACACTTCCCGCGAGCTGCTTTAGCAGCTCGCGCACCGAGCAAATGCTAGTTAATATATATATAGCTGCTGGGGCTGATTCACTGACTGATTGATCACCTCTCCTGTAAAATTTTGTATGAAAAATTTTTTTTTCACCAATGGTTTCGTATAGATGACAAAAATTCATTCGGAGGAAAATTATGGAGAGAGCTGATGATTGAGGATTTCGGAGACGGGTGAGGAGCACGGCCAGGTTATTAAAGATAGGTAGGGGGTGCTGGACCAAATGTCATTCGAAACCTCATCCAATTGGCAGTGAGCTGAAAAAAAATACAAAATGGCGGAAAAAAGATGGCGGCCATACAAACTTCGTCGGTGTCTATCTCGGAGAGGATAAAAGATGGAAGAGTGGTTTTTCGACAAAAGATGATCAGGACTTAAAGGTCTACTCGATGAACAGAAAAAAAATTCAAGATGGCGGAATTTATTTTTCCCCATACAAAATATATGGCGAATATTGAAGAGACTAGAAGTTGGGAACTATGCAAAACTTTGATACGTTTTCATTTCGAAAATTGTTTTTAAAGAAGAATTCTCATTCTGACAAATGATGAGATATGATGATCGAGGGTTCGGAAGGTGGGTGAGGAGCACGGCCAGGGTATTGAAGATAGGTGGGAGGTGCTTAAACAAAAAATACTCAAAACCTCATTCAATTGGCGGTGAGCTGAAAAAAAATCAAAATGGCGGACGAGTAGAAAAACCGCGGTCCGCTTGCGGGCCGCGCACCCACGCGCCCTACTAGTTTAAAATAAAATTGAAAATAGAAAATTCAGTCTGTCGAGCTGGGATTCGAACCATCGACTTTTAACTGCTAGGCGACTGCAGAAGCCACAAGGCTACGGAGACCCAATATTGTACCGCGAAAATACCGAACACAATGCCTTCAAAAAAGTGTCGGTTTCAAAAAAGTGTCGATCCGTCTAGCCCCTTTCCGAGTTCCGCATCGCACGATAAGGAACTACGTTCCAATTAATATAATATTATCGTTTTACTTTTACTTTTGGAGTACGGGACCCTCGGTGTGCGAGTCCGACTCGCACTTGGCCGGTTTTTTTTTGACTGATTTCAACGTAGACAGAGAATCTCTCTGTATACGGATTTCAACGTCATTTTGGACTTGATTGACGTTGACGCCATTTTGGCGCTGTAAGCAAAGATACGAACATGGAACTAGGAATCACAACTACAGATACGAATGTCTCTGGAACTAAAGAAAAGATTATAGGGACCGCTTGCAGAGACGCCGGGTTAAGGTGGAAGGCACGAGTCTGTCCGCGAAATTCAAATTTAATTTGGTTTTTCGCAATTTGTAAACTAATACGACGAAGTGGGCTTATGGCCTTCTAATTGCGCCAGTGGAATTATCATCTTCACAGGTTTACATAAAAATCTTTACTTGAAAGTGACTAGTTAAGAAATTAATCAAAATACTGAGTTGGACGTGAGTTACTCACAAATTAGTCGATATTTTGATTAATTTCTTAAAGTGGTCACTTTCAAGTAAAGATTTGTACATAAACCTGTGCAGATGATACTGCCATTGTCGCAATTAGAATGCCATAAGCCTACTTTGTCGTCTTAGTTTACAAATTGCGAAAAACCAAATTAAATTTGAGTTTCGCGGGCTGACTCGTGCCTTCCACCTTAATTCAGGAATAAAGGATGGTCAAATTCGACCTGACCAAAAAATAAAAATGTCCAAGGCTAAATACTATGTTAAAATATAGTTGATTAAATGAGTATTTAATTACAACTATTGTTTTTTTATTCAAGCCGGAATACTTAATAACATTATAAATGCGAAAGTGTGTTTGTTTGTTGGTTTGTCCTTCAATCACGCCGCAACAGGGCTACGGATCGACGTGATTTTTTGCATGGGTATAGTTGAGGACCTGGAGAGTGACATAGGCTACTTTTTATCCCGGAAAATCAGAGTTCCCGAGGGATTTTAAAAACAAAATCCTCGCGGACGAAGTCGCGGGATTCAGCTAGTAAATAATAAATTCATATAATTGCTAATTGCTGCAAGTATTTAATCGTGTTTAGGCTTTGTTGGAACGCATCATATATTTCACAAATACGTTTCGTTTAAATATAATTCTTCTCTATGTTTCGTTTCACCACAAGCATTATCATATTTACTTTTATTTTTCCTTTTTATACGCTTTTTATCAGCTTCACTTGTATGTTTGTAACAATGTTTGTAACAATGTTTGTAACCGACTTCTTTGGGCGCAATTTTGACCCACTTTAAACGGCCAGATTTCGTTCAAACTTTGTAGATTTATCGAGGACCGATGACAATACACCAATTTGAAAAAAATAAAAAATAAATAATAGTTTAAAAAAACTAAAAACACGCTTTTTATAGAAAACTAAACTAAAAAATAGAAAATAAATTTTAATAAATTTAAATTAAGAATAGGGTCCAAAAATTTCAATAAATATAAATTAATAAGTGTAAATAAAAAAAATGTATTTTATTTTAAAAAAAGCGTGGGGTGCATGGTGTCAATAGTTATAAATATTTTATTGACAGATATGAGTGGTGTGATTATCATTTTGATAATATCTTAAAAAGCACCCCACGCTTTTTTTAAAATAAAATACATTTTTTTTATTTACACTTATTAATTTATATTTATGGAATTTTTTTTAATTATTATTTTTAAATTATTATTACGTTTCATACTGTTTTTTACATTAATTGTTATGTGTAAAATGTATATGCATAAGTCTTTTGCCAGTATGGTCGTTTTCTGGCAAATAAATAACGAGTCTGCCCGCGAAATTCAAATTTAATTTGGTTTTTCGCAATTTGTAAACTAATACGACAAACTAGGCTAATGGCTTTCTAATTGCGCCAGTAGAATTATCAATTTATCATCTTCACAAGTTTACAAAAACATCTTTACTGGAAAGTGACCAGTTTAAGAAATTAATCAAAATACTGAGTTGGACGTGAGTTAGGTACTCACAAATTAGTCGATATTTTGATTAATTTCTTAAACTGGACACTTTCAAGTAAAGATTTTTATATAAACCTGTGAAGATGATACTGCCATTGTCGCAATTAGAATGCCATTAGCCTAGTTTGTCGTATTAGTTTACAAATTGCGAAAAACCAAATTAAATTTGAATTTCCCGGGCATAAGTGTGTCTTCCACCTTAAAATGAAATGAAACCTAAATGAAACGGGATCGCAGACGTTATGCAAGTGACAGCTTGTTAACCGTCAAAGAGCTGTGGTCAAAGAGCATAGTATATTTAGCACTCAAGTACTCTAGTATTCGTGGTCTATGTCTATGGTTCATTTCATTCTCCCCTTTGAGTATTAATGGTTTAATACTCAAAGATTCTCCCTGAGTTGAATGGCGCCAGCGCCACTAACATAAGCAATATCTATCTATCGTAGCCTACGATCGTAGCTATCTATCCTAGTGTTCGTGATCTATGCCTATGAGTATATTGTCGACCGAGCGAAGCGAAGGCCTTTGAGTCTACTTGAGTGAATTTGCACTTGTCCGTCCGTCCGTCTGTCAGAGCCTTATAACTTCTGAATTACTGAACGTAATTACTTCAATTTTAGATATACCTAATATGTAAACCGATGGCCTCCAGCCGAAAATGGCTTAAAAAGTTATAAAAATCTTTATTTCAGGGGGGCTCTCATAGAAGCGAATGCGAAGAAAAAAAAATTTTTTTGCGTTTCATAGGGTTACAGTACCTCATTTTAAAGATAATTTGGAACAGAGTGCAAAAGTATTTTTTTTTTTAATTTTTTTCCTAAAATTGACGAAATGGGGGGCTTTCAAAGTGGAGATTATATTTGACCTCACAACGGAATAACCATTGAAAGCTGGGGCTTGAAAGTTATACAATTTTAGCGTAATATCATGTACTTGAACAACAAATACTAAAATTAGATAAATGTAATAAGAAAACTAAATTATTTAACTTTTAATGAGCAGCAACAACAGAACTTCTTTGTTATTACGAACCTCTACGGGACAACTAAAGGCGAAAATTCTTGATGGGGAACGTACAATATAAACTCAAACACAGTGGAGTGGAACTAAGGTTTTACTATATTAAAAAGTTATTAGAGCTATTACATTATAAGATTAGATGCCGGCCGCCATGATTACATGCAAGGACGAGAAAGGAAGGAAGCTACATTTGACAGTTAGCTTTATGGTTGACACTTGCAGTGAACACAGACAACATTATAAAATCAGGGTTACCAATTAACTTAGAATTGAACCCATAATATTTTACATTCACAACACTTCCCCTCATGCGTAACATGAGAAAACACTTTACAATGCAGAATGACACTAAACACTAAATTAACAACTCAGGTTAATTACGACAATAATCTCCACATTGTCTATCTCATGTCTAGCATGACCATGTATCATGTGTCAACTAATTTTACATCTCAAAACCATCCAAACTCACAGATGACTGACTTTACACAAACTGTCAAATATATAAAAATGCCTATGACTACATTTTCATACCCAAGTCATTAACAAACCCCAAATACTTAACACTAGATAAGGGCTTTGTAAACAAGTCAGCCAACATTTTTTCAGATGGCAAATAGCTAACACTTACATCCTTATTCCTTACAAAATCTTTTACAAAATGATAGCGAAGGTCAATATGCTTAGTCTTTTTGTGGCAGTACTCCCTAGTCTCAAGCAATTTTAATGCGCTTTGATTGTCACTAAAGATACTACAATTATAATGTTTATTAAAAATTTCAAACAAAAAATTTCTAATAAAACATACTTCTTTGCATGAATCACTTAGGGCTAAGTACTCAGCTTCAGTACTTGAAAGCGCAACACATCGCTGTTTGCGCGACTCCCAACATACTGTAGAGTCGCCAATCTTAACAACAAAACCACTATAAGACCGCCTGTCCACGACATCATTGGCCCAGTCAGCATCTGCAAACACTGACATATCAAAAGTACCAGCTTTAACAAACACTAATTTTTTATGTATGGTACCTTTCAAATATCTTAATATTCTTTTTGCAGCCAACCAATGATCCCGTGTGAATGCTGTATTAAATTGGCTTAAATGACTTAGAGCATAAGCGATATCAGGCCTAGAACATACTGACAAATACATTAGGCATCCAATCAGCTCTCTATATGGATAAACAGTGTCATCTAAAATATTATCAATAGAACCTTTCTCTAGTTTATTAACAACCATTGGTGTAGAGACACTTTTACAATTGGTCATACCAAAACGTTCCAACAACTTCACAATATATTCTGATTGGTCAAATATTAAAGTTACACTAGCTCTATCTCTAAGTATCTTTATACCTAAACAATTCTTTATGCTACCTAATCGTTTGCAACTAAATTCAGATTCTAGTAAATAATACAATTTGTCCTTTTCCTTAGAACTATTAGTAAAAATATAAAAGTCATCCACATATAAAGCTAGAATCGTTAGTTGCTTGTCATTTCTTTTCATATAAACACATGGTTCACATTTATTTTGTACATAACCATTGTTAGTCAACAAGACATTTACACTATTATTCCACAGCCTACTTGCTTGTTTAAGACCATACAAACTTTTCTTTAATAAACAGACTTTGGTCTTGTCACTTGAAAAACCTACAGGCTGTTCCATAAAAATACATTCATTCAGTTTACTATGTAAAAAGGCTGTATTTATGTCTAAATGTTCTATGTCCATATTTAATTCATTCGCAATACAGAACAAAATTCTTAGACTAGTGTGTCTTACTACTGGTGAGAAAGTATCTGTGTAATCTACACCAGGCTTTTGACTAAACCCTCTTGCCACAAGACGAGCTTTATATTTTGTACAGTTACCAGACTCATCAGATTTAAGTTTAAAAACCCATTTACAACTTACTATGTTGCAATTCTTTGGTCTATCCACTAATTCCCAAACTTTATTCTTAATCAGAGAATTATACTCTTCATGCATAGCGGTGAGCCAACTATCTTTGTTAGGACTCGCCATCGCCTCATCATATGATTGAGGTTCATCATAAATAAAACCATTTACTAAAAAAGACAAATCTGATGAATCAGATAAATCAGATAAATGATAATCTTGATATCTTACCGGTTTTCTATACCGAGTGGAACGAACAGGTCGCTCGCTGCTAGCACTAGGAACCTCTAGTACTGTACCTTCCCCTCGAACGACTGTTTCGTTACTCACAGTTAAGTCTGACTCATTACTTTCTCCATCACTAGTAGTACTAGTTGCAGTCCCCTCAGCACTTTGGAAGGAGGCCTCGCCTGAAATTGGAGAAGAAAACACATCATCATCAAGATTTTGACTAGAATTATTAGTCTTCTTCTACTAGTAAGGCCAGTATCATTGCTGCCATTACTATCATCATAAGTAGTATCAATGCTCTTTTCAATTGGATCCTTGCTTTGCATATCCATATCAATATAATTATCACATAATTGGTTGCTTTGCATACCCATATTGATATTACCATTACAATTACTGTTACTCACAACTGGACCATTGCTTTGCATGTCCATATTATTAACATTACAATTACTATTATTCACAACTGGACCATTGCTTTGCATTTCCATATTATTATTATTTTCTATTGTATCAATGCTTTGCATATTCATATTAGTATTATTATCATAAATGCGGTTGCTTTGCATACCTACATAAATATCATTGTTATCTAAATTAACATTCCTATCACAGTGGTTTATAAATTGGTTTTCAAAAAATTTTACATTTCGAGAAACAATAATCTGCTTAGGGTTCGAAGGATCTATCAATCTATAACCTTTAGTTTGCTCACAATAACCAACAAAGATACAACTTCTAGATTTTGAATCAAGTTTATCTCTTTTTACCTGTGGAATGAGTGTCATAGCACGGCAACCAAAAACACGTACATGATGCAGGTTAACTTTGTGACCTGTCCATACCTCCTCAGGAGTTTTATTGGGAACAGCTGCAGTAGGGCTTCGATTCTTAAGATATATAGCAGTAGAGATAGCCTCTCCCCAATACTCTTTAGGAAGATGAGCTTCAAGAAGCATACAACGAGCTTTCTCAAAAAGTGTTCGGTTAAGCCTCTCAGAGACACCATTTTGTGATGGACTATATGGAGCAGTAGTTTGATGAACTATTCCCTCGCTCTTTAAAAACCTGGAGAACTCAGCACTGCAATATTCCCCACCCCTATCAGTACGCAGACATTTAATAAAATAACCAGTTTGTTTCTCAACAGTTGCTTAAAAAACCTTAAATTTGGACAAAACTTCAGATTTATATCTCAACAAATAGCCATATGTCTTTCTAGAATAATCATCGGTAAACGTTACCAGATATCTAGACCCACCCAGACTCCTTACCGGCATTGGACCACACACATCAGAATGCACGAGTTCCAACAACTGCCTGGAACGTTTTGCTTCACCCCTAGGAAACTTTTGCACTGCTTGCTTCCCCTCAACGCACGACACACACTGGTTAGTGATAGCATCATGCTGAGTCGAGTTAGCATTAACACCAACAGCAAGTTTACGGAGAACACTTACCCCACGGAAACTCAAATGTCCAAGCCGCTTATGCCACATGCATAAGTCTGGTGTATCCTTGGCTTCCACTGTGTCAAGCGAACTTTGTGGCTTAGGCACAGCATTCACAGCAAAAGATTGCTCCTGTGAATCATATAAAACATTGTCCAAAATATAAATACCCCCCTGTCTAGTGGCAGAAACAACAAGCGATTCCCCATTGAAAACATAACATTTATTATTACTAAACTTCACAGATAAAGCCTTCTCACATAATTTAGAAACACTAATTAAATTAGTTGAGAGGTCAGGTATAAACAGAACTTCTGTTACTAATTGAGATTTATTATTTTTCATAGGAATCCTCACTTCACCATAACCTAGACATTTTAGGGTACAACCATTTGCAACTTGTACTGTCTTATCACACTTTGTTAAACTAATAAACCACTGCAAGTCCTTGCACATATGTCTTGACGCACCTGAATCCACTAGCCAGTCTTTACTCTCAAAGACTCCATAACACTGAGCCGCCAGAGCTGTTCCTACGTTATCTTTCTTTTGTTTCTTGAACCTATAGCACTCAAATTTTTTGTGACCTGGGCGGTGACAAAAATGGCAGACAGGTACCTTCTTAGCCTTTTGTTTAGATAGTAGGGCCATGTCATCCTTGTTCTCTGTTCGCCCTCTGCGTTCCTCCTCTTGTAACAATCTAGTACAAACCAAGTCACTGGAAATCGTACCAGTACAGGCAACAGCTTCGAGGCTAGACACAATAATATCATACTCTTGTGGAAGGCCGCTCAAGATAATTTCCGCAACCTCGGCATCTTCAATAGCTCGACCAATATCAGTCAACTGTTGAACAAGAGTCGTTATATGTTCAAAGTATGCATTCATACTACTAAAATCTGCATAGCTAGCACGGTGCAGATGATTCGATAACGTCCCTGAAGCCATAGTCCAAACTTTTCACGATGTACTCACACGTGGCAGATTGACGCAACAAGCTTTGCGTGGCACGCCGCTCGCCCACGTTGCACGTTGTCGTGAGCCAGTTGATGATCCAAAAACACCTTCAGTTCCAACGTCGGACGCCCATAACCTCTTGATGGGGAAGGTACAATATAAACTCAAACACAGTGGAGTGGAACTAAGGTTTTACTATATTAAAAAGTTATTAGAGCTATTACATTATAAGATTAGATGCCGGCCGCCATGATTACATGCAAGGACGAGAATGTACAAATATAAAATTCTTCTCTATGGACGAGAAAGGAAGGAACAGGAAGGAAGCTAGAGCTGTAGCAAACCGTATGTATTCGTTACTGAGTAACGGGTACGCCATCTAGTACCGAGTAACGAAACGTTACTCACGAATACTTTTCGTTACTCGCATGTTTCGTATCATGGTTACATACGCTGTTTCAATGACACAATGTTACGCTGCGTTGATGCGTGTATTGAAACGTTTCTTACTGATCGTTTTGCGCATGCGTGCGTATTTTCCGCGAATTAAAAAGGTAATGTAAAGTTTATTGACAATAAATAATTTTGGACGCCTATTTGTAGCTTTTTAGGGTTCCGTACCCAAAGGGTACCAACGGGACCCTATTACTAAGCCTACGCTGTCCGTCCGTCCGTCCGTCCGTCCGTCTGTCAGCGGGCTGTATCTTGTAAACCGTAATAGATAGACAGATGAAATTTTCACATATTATGTATTTCTATTGCCGCTATAACAATAAATAATAAAAATTAAATTAAATTAAAAAAATTAAATTAAAATATTTCCATGGGTACATGGACCCTTTACTTTTACACCTCTAAGGGTGGAACCACATCTGTGAGGATCGATTCGCATTTATGCCGATGCTATAAGACACACTTGTAAGGATCGCGTCCTTACGGATCCGAAAGGATGCGTACGCGTCCTTACGGATCCGTAAGGATGCGTACGCGTCCTTACGGATCCGTAAGGATGCGTACGCATCCTTTCGGATCCGTAAGGAGGCGAAAGCCTATAAACATTGTTGTCTGCGTAGGGATGGTCGATGATGGCATCGATATTTTAATTGCTAGCTCAACCACGATATTAATCTTCTTCTACACAGAGGAAATGGATGCCAAAAATTGAAAAAGTCGCCGCCATATTGAAATTCTTTGTTTTTCGACCGATTTCGTTCAAAATCGATATTTAGGCTTCCCTTGGGTCAAGAAAGAGAAAATAGATGCCAAAATTTTAAAAAGTCACCGCCATATTGAAATTCTTTGTTTTTCGACCGATTTCGTTCAAAATCGATATTTAGGCTTCCCTTGGGTCAAGAAAGAGGAAATAGATGCCAAAATTTTAAAAAGTGACCGCCATATTGAAATTCTTTGTTATTGGACCGATTTCGTTCAAAATCGATATTTAGGCTTCCCTTGGGTCAAGAAAGAGGAAATAGATGCCAAAATTTTAAAAAGTGACCGCCATATTGAAATTCTTTGTTATTGGACCGATTTCGTTCAAAATCGATATTTAGGCTTCCCTTGGGTCAAGAAAGAGGAAATAGATGCCAAAATTTTAAAAAGTGACCGCCATATTGAAATTCTTTGTTATTGGACCGATTTCGTTCAAAATCGATATTTAGGCTTTCCTTGGGTCAAGAAAGAGGAAATAGATGCCAAAATTTTAAAAAGTGACCGCCATATTGAAATTCTTTGTTATTGGACCGATTTCGTTCAAAATCGATATTTGGGCTTCCCTGGGGTCAAATAAGAGGAAATGATTGGCAAAATTATAAAAAGTGACTGCCATATTGAAATTCTTTGTTATTGGACTGATTTCGTTCAAAATCGATATTTAGGCTTCCCTTGGGTCAAGAAAGAGGAAATAGATGCCAAAATTTTAAAAAGTGACCGCCATATTGAAATTCTTTGTTATTGGACCGATTTCGTTCAAAATCGATATTTGGGCTTCCCTGGGGCCAAATAAGAGGAAATGATTGGCAAAATTATTAAAAGTGACCGCCACATTGAAATTCTTTTTTATTGGACCGATTTAGTTCAAAATCGATATTTGGGCTTCCCTGGGGTCAAATAAGAGAAAATGATTGGCAAAATTATAAAAAGTCGCCGCCATATTGAAATTCTTTGTTATTGGACCGATTTTGTTCAAAATCGATATTTAGGCTTCCCTTGGGTCAAGAAAGAGGAAATAGATGCCAAAATTTTAAAAAGTGACCGCCATATTGAAATTCTTTGTTATTGGACCGATTTCGTTCAAAATCGATATTTGGGCTTCCCTGGGGTCAAATAAGAGGAAATGATTGGCAAAATTATAAAAAGTGACCGCCATATTGAAATTCTTTGTTATTGGACCGATTTCGTTCAAAATCGATATTTAGGCTTCCCTTGGGTCAAGAAAGAGGAAATAGATGCCAAAATTTTAAAAAGTGACCGCCATATTGAAATTCTTTGTTATTGGACCGATTTCGTTCAAAATCGATATTTAGGCTTCCCTTGGGTCAAGAAAGAGGAAATAGATGCCAAAATTTTAAAAAGTGACCGCCATATTGAAATTCTTTGTTATTGGACCGATTTCGTTCAAAATCGATATTTGGGCTTCCCTGGGGCCAAATAAGAGGAAATGATTGGCAAAATTATTAAAAGTGACCGCCACATTGAAATTCTTTTTTATTGGACCGATTTCGTTCAAAATCGATATTTGGGCTTCCCTGGGGTCAAATAAGAGAAAATGATTGGCAAAATTATAAAAAGTCGCCGCCATATTGAAATTCTTTGTTATTGGACCGATTTCGTTCAAAATCGATATTTAGGCTTCCCTTGGGTCAAGAAAGAGGAAATAGATGCCAAAATTTTAAAAAGTGACCGCCATATTGAAATTCTTTGTTATTGGACCGATTTATCATCTATTACAAGATGATCTCAACTCTATTGTAGACTGGTGTGCTAAAAATAGAATGACTCTTAACGTTTCCAAATGCGCGCACATAAAATTCACCCGTAAAAAGAACATACTAGGAACTGGCTACTTTATTCACAACCATCAGCTTGAGGAGGTTTCAGTCATCAGGGATCTCGGTATTATGATCGATAGTAAGCTTACATTCAAGGAACACATCAACCAAATAGTCTCCCGAGCGTGGAAGCTACTGGGTTTCATTAAACGTAACACGAGTGACTTTATGAGAACCGACTGCATTATAAAAATATTTAATGCACTAGTGCGTAGTATCCTGGAATACGCAGTCCCGGCATGGAACCCGCACTACAAAATCCACACTTCAAGAATAGAGCGAGTTCAACGCTCCTTCACGAGGTACCTAGCCTTCAAAGACAACTCTTGTCCTTAAGAAGCTGACTATGACACACGCTTGAAACATTTTAAAATCCAATCCCTGGAAAAACGCAGGTTGGTGACTGACCTCATAACACTTTATAAAATAGTCCACAGCACCTTGGATTCCCCTGACCTGTTGTACCACGTCAGCATTCATGTCCCTCGACGACCCTCTAGATATCCTATCAAAAACATCTTCCAGCCCCACTTCTCTAAATCTAACCTAGGCAAATTCGCCCCAATAAATCGAATTATTAATGCATACAATAACTCGACGTGCCCTGACATTGACATATTCCATGATAGTTTGTTTAGCTTTAAGAAAAAATTGTACATATCAGCATGAATAATTTATGTTAATATCATCTAATTCAAATTAATAATATCTATTCCTTAGCTTTGACATTGTAAATATTTAATAACTGTATCTTGCTAGCTATGACATTGTTAATATTTATTGATTATTTAAAATTTTGATCGGTTTGTAATTGTAAATTGTAAATATTTAATAACTGTATCTTACTAGCTATGACATTGTTAATATTTATTAATTATTTAAAATTTTGATCGGAGTTACCCTGGCAATGTTGAATATGCCTATAATTGGTAATTTGTAACAGCATTAGAATTTATTAAGCACATTGTATTATTTAAAGTGTATATTGCAATTTATCGCTGGCATATCTATTAAATAAATAAATAAATAAATAGATTTCGTTCAAAATCGATATTTGGGCTTCCCTGGGGTCAAATAAGAGGAAATGATTGGCAAAATTATAAAAAGTGACCGCCATATTGAAATTCTTTGTTATTGGACCGATTTCGTTCAAAATCGATATTTAGGCTTCCCTTGGGTCAAGAAAGAGGAAATAGATGCCAAAATTTTAAAAAGTGACCGCCATATTGAAATTCTTTGTTATTGGACCGATTTCGTTCAAAATCGATATTTAGGCTTCCCTTGGGTCAAGAAAGAGGAAATAGATGCCAAAATTATAAAAAGTCGCCGCCATATTGAAATTATTTGTTATTGGACCGATTTCGTTCAAAATCGATATTTAGGCTTCCCTTGGGTCAAGAAAGAGGAAATAGATGCCAAAATTTTAAAAAGTGACCGCCATATTGAAATTCTTTGTTATTGGACCGATTTCGTTCAAAATCGATATTTGGGCTTCCCTGGGGTCAAATAAGAGGAAATGATTGGCAAAATTATAAAAAGTGACCGCCATATTGAAATTCTTTGTTATTGCACCGATTTCGTTCAAAATCGATATTTGGGCTTCCCTGGGGTCAAATAAGAGGAAATGATTGGCAAAATTATAAAAAGTGACCGCCATATTGAAATTCTTTGTTATTGGACCGATTTCGTTCAAAATCGATATTTAGGCTTCCCTTGGGTCAAGAAAGAGGAAATAGATGCCAATATTTTAAAAAGTGACCGCCATATTGAAATTCTTTGTTATTGGACAGATTTCGTTCAAAATCAATATTTAGGCTTCTCTGGGTTCAAAGTTGTTCGTGGTTTAGATTTTTAGTTCGCGTACGTCGATGATATTTTAGTTTCTTCAAAAGATAGCGAACAGCATGCAAAACATTTACGTATTCTTTTCAAACGTTTTTGAAGGATACGGTATAGTTAATAACGAGAAGAATGGTATTTTAATGTTCCAGAGGTTCGTTTCCTTGGATACAAAATAAGCGCTCCCGGGATTGGCTCTCCTGCTGACCGCATTAAGAGTTTACAGGATTTTCCTCTACCTAAAACAGTACAGGGATTTAGAAGATATGATTAATTTTTATCGAAAATTTCTCCCTAGCATAGCGCGACTTCAAGCAACATTAATAGATGCTTTATCAAAACTTCAAGATAAAAGTGCTAAACCTTTTACTGGGACTCCCGATTTAGAGCGTATCCTACTTCCTACTAATATTATAAAGGCGAAAGTTTGTATGTATGTTTGTTCCTCTTTAACGCAAAAACTACTGGATGGATTTGGCTGAAATTTGGAATGGAGATAGATTATACCCTGGATAAACATATAGGCTACAAATTATTCCGGAAAAATCCAAGGTTCCCGCGGGATTTTGGAAAACCACTGATAGATGGCGCTGATTGTACTTAAATCACGCTTACATTATCCGCAGTATCGAGAATAAGTAAAAAATTCCAATTCAACAATCAAGTAGGATAACCACAGTTATTGAAGTTTTTCATTAGCAATAGAAAATTTCTTAGGGATTAGGGATTAGGGATGGATTACATCATGTGTAGATGTGTTATGGCAAATATTTCCTCTTTCTTGACCACAGGAAGCCGAAATATCGATTTTGAATATCGATTTTGAATTTCAATATGGCGGTGACTTTTTAAAATTTTGGCATCTATTTTCTCTTTCTTGTCTCAAGGGAAGCCTAAATATCGATTTTGAACGAAATCGGTCCAATAACAAAGAATTTCAATATGGCGGTCACTTTTTATAATTTTGCCAATCATTTCCTCTTATTTGACCCCAAGGAAGCCCAAACATCGATTTTGAACGAAATCTTTCCAATAAAAAAGAATTTCAATATGGCGGTCACTTTTTAAAATTTTGGAATCTATTTCCTCTTTCTTGACCCAAGGGAAGCCTAAATATCGATTTTGAACGAAACGGTCAAATAACAAAGAATTTCAATATGGCGGCGACTTTTTATAATTTTGCAAATCATTTCCTCTTATTTGACCCAAGGGAAGCCTAAATATCGATTTTGAACGAAATCGGTCCAATAACAAAGAATTTCAATATGGCGGCGACTTTTTATAATTTTGCAAATCATTTCCTCTTATTTGAGCCCAGGGAAGCCCAAATATCGATTTTGAACGAAATCGGTCCAATAACAAAGAATTTCAATATGGCGGTCACTTTTTATAATGTTGCCAATCATTTCCTCTTATTTGACCCCAGGGAAGCCCAAATATCGATTTTGAACGAAATCGGTCCAATAACAAAGAATTTCAATATGGCGGTCACTTTTTAAAATTTTGCCATCTATTTCCTCTTTCTTGACCCAAGGGAAGCCTAAATATCGATTTTGAACGAAAACGGTCCAATAACAAAGAATTTCAATATGGCGGCGACTTTTTATAATTTTGCAAATCATTTCCTCTTATTTGAGCCCAGGGAAGCCCAAATATCGATTTTGAACGAAATCGGTCCAATAACAAAGAATTTCAATATGGCGGTCACTTTTTATAATGTTGCCAATCATTTCCTCTTATTTGACCCCAGGGAAGCCCAAATATCGATTTTGAACGAAATCGGTCCAATAACAAAGAATTTCAATATGGCGGTCACTTTTTAAAATTTTGCCATCTATTTCCTCTTTCTTGACCCAAGGGAAGCCTAAATATCGATTTTGAACGAAATCGGTCGAATAACAAAGAATTTCAATATGGCGGCCACTTTTTAAAATTTTGCCATCTATTTCCTCTTTCTTGACCCAAGGGAAGCCTAAATATCGAATTTGAACGAAATCGGTCCAATAACAAAGAATTTCAATATGGCGGCGACTTTTTATAATTTTGCCAATCATTTTCTCTTATTTGAGCCCAGGGAAGCCCAAATATCGATTTTGAACGAAATCGGTCCAATAACAAAGAATTTCAATATGGCGGTCACTTTTTAAAATTTTGCAAATCATTTCCTCTTATTTGACCCCAGGGAAGCCCAAATATCGATTTTGAACGAAATCGGTCCAATAACAAAGAATTTCAATATGGCGGTCACTTTTTATAATGTTGCCAATCATTTCCTCTTATTTGACCCCAGGGAAGCCCAAATATCGATTTTGAACGAAATCGGTCCAATAACAAAGAATTTCAATATGGCGGTCACTTTTTAAAATTTTGCCATCTATTTCCTCTTTCTTGACCCAAGGGAAGCCTAAATATCGATTTTGAACGAAATCGGTCGAATAACAAAGAATTTCAATATGGCGGCCACTTTTTAAAATTTTGCCATCTATTTCCTCTTTCTTGACCCAAGGGAAGCCTAAATATCGAATTTGAACGAAATCGGTCCAATAACAAAGAATTTCAATATGGCGGCGACTTTTTATAATTTTGCCAATCATTTTCTCTTATTTGAGCCCAGGGAAGCCCAAATATCGATTTTGAACGAAATCGGTCCAATAACAAAGAATTTCAATATGGCGGTCACTTTTTAAAATTTTGCAAATCATTTCCTCTTATTTGACCCCAGGGAAGCCCAAATATCGATTTTGAACGAAATCGGTCCAATAACAAAGAATTTCAATATGGCGGTCACTTTTTAAAATTTTGGCATCTATTTCCTCTTTCTTGACCCAAGGGAAGCCTAAATATCGATTTTGAACAAAATCGGTCCAATAACAAAGAATTTCAATATGGCGGCGACTTTTTATAATTTTGCCAATCATTTTCTCTTATTTGACCCCAGGGAAGCCCAAATATCGATTTTGAACTAAATCGGTCCAATAAAAAAGAATTTCAATGTGGCGGTCACTTTTAATAATTTTGCCAATCATTTCCTCTTATTTGGCCCCAGGGAAGCCCAAATATCGATTTTGAACGAAATCGGTCCAATAACAAAGAATTTCAATATGGCGGTCACTTTTTAAAATTTTGGCATCTATTTCCTCTTTCTTGACCCAAGGGAAGCCTAAATATCGATTTTGAACGAAATCGGTCCAATAACAAAGAATTTCAATATGGCAGTCACTTTTTATAATTTTGCCAATCATTTCCTCTTATTTGACCCCAGGGAAGCCCAAATATCGATTTTGAACGAAATCGGTCCAATAACAAAGAATTTCAATATGGCGGTCACTTTTTAAAATTTTGGCATCTATTTCCTCTTTCTTGACCCAAGGAAAGCCTAAATATCGATTTTGAACGAAATCGGTCCAATAACAAAGAATTTCAATATGGCGGTCACTTTTTAAAATTTTGGCATCTATTTCCTCTTTCTTGACCCAAGGGAAGCCTAAATATCGATTTTGAACGAAATCGGTCCAATAACAAAGAATTTCAATATGGCGGTCACTTTTTAAAATTTTGGCATCTATTTCCTCTTTCTTGACCCAAGGGAAGCCTAAATATCGATTTTGAACGAAATCGGTCCAATAACAAAGAATTTCAATATGGCGGTCACTTTTTAAAATTTTGGCAATCACTTCCTCTTATTTGACCCCAGGGAAGCCCAAATATCGATTTTGAACGAAATCGGTCCAATAACAAAGAATTTCAATATGGCGGCGACTTTTTATAATTTTGCAAATCATTTCCTCTTATTTGAGCCCAGGGAAGCCCAAATATCGATTTTGAACGAAATCGGTCCAATAACAAAGAATTTCAATATGGCGGTCACTTTTTATAATGTTGCCAATCATTTCCTCTTATTTGACCCCAGGGAAGCCCAAATATCGATTTTGAACGAAATCGGTCCAATAACAAAGAATTTCAATATGGCGGTCACTTTTTAAAATTTTGCCATCTATTTCCTCTTTCTTGACCCAAGGGAAGCCTAAATATCGATTTTGAACGAAATCGGTCGAATAACAAAGAATTTCAATATGGCGGCCACTTTTTAAAATTTTGCCATCTATTTCCTCTTTCTTGACCCAAGGGAAGCCTAAATATCGATTTTGAACGAAAACGGTCCAATAACAAAGAATTTCAATATGGCGGCGACTTTTTATAATTTTGCAAATCATTTCCTCTTATTTGAGCCCAGGGAAGCCCAAATATCGATTTTGAACGAAATCGGTCCAATAACAAAGAATTTCAATATGGCGGTCACTTTTTATAATGTTGCCAATCATTTCCTCTTATTTGACCCCAGGGAAGCCCAAATATCGATTTTGAACGAAATCGGTCCAATAACAAAGAATTTCAATATGGCGGTCACTTTTTAAAATTTTGCCATCTATTTCCTCTTTCTTGACCCAAGGGAAGCCTAAATATCGATTTTGAACGAAATCGGTCGAATAACAAAGAATTTCAATATGGCGGCCACTTTTTAAAATTTTGCCATCTATTTCCTCTTTCTTGACCCAAGGGAAGCCTAAATATCGAATTTGAACGAAATCGGTCCAATAACAAAGAATTTCAATATGGCGGCGACTTTTTATAATTTTGCCAATCATTTTCTCTTATTTGAGCCCAGGGAAGCCCAAATATCGATTTTGAACGAAATCGGTCCAATAACAAAGAATTTCAATATGGCGGTCACTTTTTAAAATTTTGCAAATCATTTCCTCTTATTTGACCCCAGGGAAGCCCAAATATCGATTTTGAACGAAATCGGTCCAATAACAAAGAATTTCAATATGGCGGTCACTTTTTAAAATTTTGGCATCTATTTCCTCTTTCTTGACCCAAGGGAAGCCTAAATATCGATTTTGAACGAAATCGGTCGAATAACAAAGAATTTCAATATGGCGGCCACTTTTTAAAATTTTGCCATCTATTTCCTCTTTCTTGACCCAAGGGAAGCCTAAATATCGAATTTGAACGAAATCGGTCCAATAACAAAGAATTTCAATATGGCGGCGACTTTTTATAATTTTGCCAATCATTTTCTCTTATTTGAGCCCAGGGAAGCCCAAATATCGATTTTGAACGAAATCGGTCCAATAACAAAGAATTTCAATATGGCGGTCACTTTTTAAAATTTTGGCATCTATTTCCTCTTTCTTGACCCAAGGGAAGCCTAAATATCGATTTTGAACGAAATCGGTCCAATAACAAAGAATTTCAATATGGCGGCGACTTTTTATAATTTTGGCATCTATTTCCTCTTTCTTGACCCAAGGGAAGCCTAAATATCGATTTTGAACGAAATCGGTCCAATAACAAAGAATTTCAATATGGCGGTCACTTTTTAAAATTTTGGCATCTATTTCCTCTTTCTTGACCCAAGGGAAGCCTAAATATCGAATTTGAACGAAATCGGTCCAATAACAAAGAATTTCAATATGGCGGCGACTTTTTATAATTTTGCCAATCATTTTCTCTTATTTGAGCCCAGGGAAGCCCAAATATCGATTTTGAACGAAATCGGTCCAATAACAAAGAATTTCAATATGGCGGTCACTTTTTAAAATTTTGGCATCTATTTCCTCTTTCTTGACCCAAGGGAAGCCTAAATATCGATTTTGAACGAAATCGGTCGAATAACAAAGAATTTCAATATGGCGGCCACTTTTTAAAATTTTGCCATCTATTTCCTCTTTCTTGACCCAAGGGAAGCCTAAATATCGAATTTGAACGAAATCGGTCCAATAACAAAGAATTTCAATATGGCGGCGACTTTTTATAATTTTGCCAATCATTTTCTCTTATTTGAGCCCAGCGAAGCCCAAATATCGATTTTGAACGAAATCGGTCCAATAACAAAGAATTTCAATATGGCGGTCACTTTTTAAAATTTTGGCATCTATTTCCTCTTTCTTGACCCAAGGGAAGCCTAAATATCGATTTTGAACGAAATCGGTCCAATAACAAAGAATTTCAATATGGCGGCGACTTTTTATAATTTTGGCATCTATTTCCTCTTTCTTGACCCAAGGGAAGCCTAAATATCGATTTTGAACGAAATCGGTCCAATAACAAAGAATTTCAATATGGCGGTCACTTTTTAAAATTTTGGCATCTATTTCCTCTTTCTTGACCCAAGGGAAGCCTAAATATCGATTTTGAACGAAATCGGTCCAATAACAAAGAATTTCAATATGGCGGCGACTTTTTATAATTTTGCAAATCATTTCCTCTTATTTGAGCCCAGGGAAGCCCAAATATCGATTTTGAACGAAATCGGTCCAATAACAAAGAATTTCAACATGGCGGAAAAGTGGCACCTGTGTTTGCATACATACTTGAGATAAAAACTAATTTCATCGATATATCGATACTTTTTGGCACTTCATGCATTTCCCTAGTTGCCGATGACGCTTTCGCACGCGTAAGGATCCTTACGGATCCGTAAGGATCCTTTCGGATCCGTTCGCGTCCGTAAGGATCCGTTCGCATCCTTACGGATCCGTAAGGATGCGAAAGGATCCTTTCGCATGCGAAACGTGAGCTACACTTGTAAGGATTTTAGGCACTTTTAGGTACAAAAAATGCGAAAGCCGAATCGATGCGAAAAGCCGAATTGATCCGTTCACGTTTCTATGGAATTTGACAGTTTTGTATGGGCGAAATCCGAAACGATCCTCACAGGTGTGGTTCCACCCTAAAGGAAGCTACATTTGACAGTTAGCTTTATGGTTGACACTTGCAGTGAACACAGACAACATTATAAAATCAGGGTTACCAATTAACTTAGAATTGAACCCATAATTTTTTACATTCACAACAAAAATGACATTGGGATGTTAGGATTGTATTTAGGGGCTACCTACGTAAAGAGACTTCTACAAAGGGGATGATTTAGGTATGGTTGGTGAAAACGGGCATAATAATAATGTCCATTTTGATCGTCATGTATCTATTGAATGAATAAGTAGGTAAATAAGGGAAACCGTTACCGCGAGGTCTCAGTTCGGGGCGAACCACTAGTATTCTGTGATTTCATTTCTCATAATCTCTTTGCGTCGCGTCGTTGCGTTCTTACCATGCGATTTGTAGAGTTTTCTGTTTTAGCGTGTTTGTAGTGTTTTAAATGCGTGTTATGTACGTGTATAATAATATACAGAATGGCTTATTTAATTATCCCTAAGCGAATGACTGCAGAGGTTTTGTTGTTTGAAAAATGGCGCCAGTCGCCACTAACGTATGCAATATTAACCTTGAAACAAAACACGAGTTTCCTATACAGGCATGCGGCTTTAAAAAAAAAGATTAATTGAATATTATGGTATTGGTACATCCTATTACGAACAACCGATCAAACCATAGGTCGGATATATGGACGCGATACTTTACGGTCACTGGTTATGACCTGAATGAAGCTGACCGACCTTTGTAATTTTACTATTTTTAGGGTTCCGTACCCAAAGGGTACCATCGGGACCCTATTACTAAGCCTACGCTGTCCGTCCGTCCGTCCGTCTGTCAGCGGGCTGTATCTCGTAAACCGTAATAGATAGACAGATGAAATTTTCACATATTATGTATTTTTATTGCCGCTATAACAACCAATAATAAAATTAAATTAAATTAAAAAAATTAAATTAAAATATTTCCATGGGTACATGGAAATATTTTTATTTAATTTTTTTTAACGGAACCCTAAAAGAGCGAGGCCCGACTCGCACTTGGCCGATTTTTTAATAACAGAAGCTTTATACGAAATCTGTCAAAGTAACTGGATTAAAAGCTTAACCCGGCATTTCTGCAAGCGGGCCTATAGTAGATCAAGATTCCAAGATTTTACAATAAAGCTCTTTGTGCCGAACAATGAATGCGCCGCTTTTTACTGTTATTGAATTATTTGGGTGGTTCCGTATTGTGAAAGAAAAAGAATATATAAAAAATCTTTTTAAAAAAACCGAAACAGAAACGATGAAACGAATGCGCCACGCTAGCCAGAATATTGATTTGTAGGTCCAGTCACAGAATATGTACTTGGTACAGGTACATTGAAGTCGGGCAAGCGCTGCAGTTTCATAGTTCTATTGAGGCCCGCCCGACTTCAACATACGTGTACAAACTGAAATTATTTTATACTTTTCAGTGGCGTTTGAAGTCGGTTTTTTAAAAAGATTTTTTATATATTATTTTAAGCTTTTTAGTGTAGCTTCATAGGATAAATCTACACATTCTCTGATCGCGAGCGATTTGTTTCTATTTATTGATCAAAACTAATCCAAACACTTCATAGCTGCTATTATTATTTTAAGAGTGAACTAGTGTGCTAGATATCCTGGCTGCAGCATCAGCTTATCGTATTGCCACCATTGCATTCATGTAGAATCAAGTACCTACTGATTAAAACGAATCCCAACACGACATATGTGCTATTTTTTTTAAGACTGTACTAGTGTGTTGCATATCCTAGCTGCAGTTTCAGCTCCATCATCAGAGCCATTCCATTTATATCATTTAAGACTACTTATCAATACAATTGAAACGAGCCCAAACTAAATATGGTTACGTAGTTTCATTACAGAGTGCTCATAACCATCATTCAGCTTCATCATCAGACCCTGGATATTATCTAGGACCAGATTACTTCTTAACACGAATTAAACGAGTCTGAACTCCATGGTATTACATCGTTTTACTACAGAATTTCCATAGCCATCTTCCACCTCCATCATCAGATCAGCTCCATGTTAAAATAATATTGCATTGTAATCCGATTTACATGTACATGCACATTTTCAGCTCAATCGGAAACCGGAAATGGTTCTAATACACCTTGCAAGACTTGACCTAAATAATATACATTGCAAGACAAATAAAAGCTTGTAAAAATAAGATGATAAATAGAAATTTAGCTAATGTATGTATGTTATGTAGTAGGCATGGTTAAAAGTCTACACATACTCTGATCGCGAGCGATTTCCTCTAATTCATTGAGGAGTTCCGTCCTCCATCTCCGAAGATATTCATCAAATCTTCACCAAACTTAAATGGGACCTACCTGCAGATACGCCCTTTCAAATAAAAAAAAATTATCGAAATCGGTTAAGATTTGAGGGAGATATGGAGTAACATCGACAAAAAAAAAATAAAAAAAAAATACGCGTCGAATTGAGAACCTCCTCTTTTTGTATTTTTTGAAGTCGGTTAAAAATACCTTTTTAAAATGAGAGGACACGTCTAACTTTCTTGACAATAGGCTATTTGACTACTTTTAGAAAATCATCTTAAATTGTTAATAATGCTATGCTGAAGCTAACAAAACATATATTTCGGCATAATTTTCATTATTTTTCATAAAAATCGAGAAATAAATTCAAAAAAATAAATTGCCGCCGAAACGTTCCATTTGCTCTCATGACGTAACAGTTCACATTTCAAACAATGACAATTTTATAATATGTGTTTAGGCCGCGTGTCGCATACTATTTGGTATTTAATAAAATAGTAACGATGAAAAACAGACGAAATTAGCCTATTACGCCGCACAAACACGTCGAAATGTATTGACAAAATGAGAATTCCATAGGTGGTGTGGACTGTGACGTCATTCGAGATCACGGAACGTTTTCGATCACGTGACCATGGCCAGAATTATAGCAATTTTAATTAATGTTTTCTAATTAAATAAAGCTTTATTTTTTAGTTTTGTCGTATGGAATAATGTTTTTAGAAAATAATCTTTTAGGATGACACCAGTTGAAACGATATTTTTACTATAGTCAAATACGGAAGACCACAGACAACAGTGTAGTTTAATGAGTATAATTAAAATTAACTCAGTCTATCTGTCACCTGTCATCTGTCGACATAGTAACCACATAGCCCTTGGCCGGTCCAAGACCATATTTGTCCACTGTCAAAAATTACACTGGTTGGACCAAGACCATACTTGTCCACCATTTCCCGCTTTTATTTTATCCATAAAAATAAAACCTTTTTGAACCATCAAGCCAAATTAGCCATTATGATAATGTTCCGGAAGAAACGGGCTACAAATTGCTCAGATTCGTCATGCAATACTAGGCAGGAGTTAGAAAAAAAAAAATATTTTCGACGCGCCATAGATACGCAGATCAAAAACAGATCGTTTTTCTGAGGTGAATTTTCAATTGGTGCTCTTTGTGTGTTTTACGTGGTTTTTTGCGACGCAAAATTGTAAAAGGTGAGTAAATTGTTTAATTAAACTAATTATGAGGTTGTTTTATGCGTATCTATTCGTTTTCATTTATGTTTTGTACTTAAAAAGTGGACTATCCCAAATTGTTTACAACATTGTTTACACATTTTGAAAATGTGAAATTACAAAGTAATTTAACATTTTCTGGTTAAATCCTGTTGCATTGTAGGGACAATATCTTAAAATATCATTTCAAAACAAAAGAGAGCATGCAGAGACATCTAAAAACCCAAATTTATAATTTTCATTACGTATACTAGTGAAGCTCACCCAAAGCCAGGCGATGTTAATTTAGCATGGAATTTTATTAATTAGACTTATATTTTATACTAGCTGATGCCCGCGACTTCGTCCGCGTAGATTTAGCTTTTAAAATCCCGCGGAACTTCTGGGATAAAAAGTAGCCTAGATGTCACTCTCCAGGTCCTAAGTACCCATGCAAAACATCACGTCGATCCGATGCTCCTCCTTGCTGCGTGTTGGAGGACAAACCATCAAACAAACTTTCACATTTATGATATTAATAAGGATTGTTTTCCAACTTTGTGTTTAGCTCGCTTAGAATTTTCTTATGAGTTAGTTAATTCAATAGCACCCCTATTGTCCATTTACAAAGTACACTCTATATCACTAACATTGTTCAAACACATAAAGTCCATATAAAGTCCTTTTATGTATAACACTTGCTTCTGCCCGTGACATCTGGAATAGTTTAATAGTGGAATAGTTTATTGGTCAATTCAATAGCACCCCTATTGTCCATTTACAAAGTACACTCTATATCACTAACATTGTTCAAACACATAAAGTCCATATAAAGTCCTTTTATGTATAACACTTGCTTCTGCCCGTGACATCTGGAATAGTTTAATAGTGGAATAGTTTATTGGTCTTAGCGTTATGATATATAGCCGATAGCCTTCCACAATAAATGGGCTGATTCTCAGATTCTGATTTGTTTCTTTTTTCTTTTATTTCTATTAAAATCGTTCAGTGTTAGATAAAATAAAATAAAAATAGCCTTTATTTCAGTCAATAAGTTACTTTCTAAACATTCAGTGTTAGATAGTAACACTGAAAGAATTTTTCAAATCAGACCAGTAGTTCCTGAGATTAGCACATTCAAGCAAACAAACAAAGTCTTACGCTTTATATATTAGTATAGATTAATATATATTTTTTATGGGTTTGTTGGCAGGATGAGTCAATTGACAGACGGCAATGTGGAGAGAAGAGGCAGACGGGGGAGAGGACAGGCTGTAAGGGGAGTGAGGTTTTTGAAAGGTATATTTTTTTAACAATGTTTGTTGGTTCTCCACTTATCATAAGAGCCACAAGTTGACCTACATGAAATAAATAATTTTGATTTTTTTTTAACAATAATAAATCAATTTCTTTTCTTCATTACTTTTATTCTAAGTTTTAATTGTTTTTGGGCACTTAATAAGAAACAAGTTAAAAAACTAAAAGTAACGCAGAGAAACATGGAGAGGAACTTACTAAAAATAAGATTAATGGACAAAATTTCAAAAAAGGAAATAAGACAAAGGAGTAGGCTAAAAGATGTAGTGAGGATAGCTAAAACAGGAAAATGGAACTGGGCGGGACATGTAGCGAGGGCAGGAACTGGGAAATGGAGTAACAGCACTACAACTTGGCTACCAATATACTTAAAAAGGAAACAAGGACGACCAGTACTACGGTGGAGAGATGAACTAGAGACATTTGAGGGAAAACTATGGTCCCGCTCAGCCCAAAACAAGAAAGAATGGAAGAAGAAGGGGGAGGCCTTTGCCCAGCTGTGGGATGACTTGTAATTAAAATTAATTAACATGTGTAAATATAATAATAACAATGTAACAAGAAAGGCTTATAAATAAATAAATAAATTAATTGTTTTTCCTTAGGCTAAATCACTGCACATTTATATGTTTTTCAAATTATCTGTAATAATTGTTTTTTTTAAGGTTCCTTATCGGGTACACAACCCGAGGAGACACCAGTACCCTCCATGACCTCCCTCTGGAGACTGCCTGTTTGAGAGTATAGGTTTACATTTTCTGTTTCAGTTTAACCTTGGAAGAACCTTCGTGTTCCTGGGCCATGACGTAGTGGAGCAAGTTCCAGAAGCTGCTCCATCTCTTGCTGCCTTAGTATATTTATATCTTTATTAATTTAGATAATTAACATCTTCACTGTTGAAATGGTGAAGGAAAACATTGTGAGGAAACCTGCACACCAGAGTGTTAAATTACTCTACTGGTCTCGAGTTCAAACACTGTTCTTTTCTGACTTTTACTCTAACTATTCACACCTTAAGAGAACATCTATCTATCATATCAAAGTATAGCCGAGTATTGGTCAATTTATTTTTATGAATACCTAGTTTTGTCTGTCTTGTTGTCACCTTGTCTGTATACGATTTAAGCAAATAAAGAATTGAATTGAACATGTTTCCTTTATTATCCCGCCTCTCATCTAGGTAAGGGCTCCTTTTTGGACCACTCTTGGCCATAATATGTTTGAGTTAACCGTGCAAAGCGTCCCCTGTCCAGAAACGAGCCCTTACTGTACAAAATTCAAGTAATACTTCTTCTTCTTCTGGGCTGGTTTCCACACGTAATCCGTGATGGTCTGTTGTGTTGTTACTCCAACCATCCCAGATCTCAACAGAGGCCTAGTAGGCCGCCCATGTTGCCAAGGGCTTCTTGAAGTGAAGCTGGAGATCCGAGGTGGTTCTTGTGTTGTTCTTCCACGCCCGTGCATGACAAGAGCACGTGCGTGGGTGTTTCAACTTTCATCTGCCTTCATGCAGGCCCTGCACAGAGGACTGTAGGTGACACCTATAATAAAAAGGTGTTTGTTTAGTGGGCTGTGCCCCGTTATGATTCCCACCACCTTCCTGAGTTTATCTCTGTCCAGGCGGAGTAGTCTGTTTGTTAGTTGTTTGTCTAGATAAGGAAAGGCTTCCTTAGTCTGCTTGCAGTCTGTTGCATTCTACCAAAGTAGGGAATGCTCTGAGTGTTAGTTCATGCAACCATGTCTTGTACTCACTGAAGGGAATGGGAACGATTTTTAAAGTTTTTTACCTGTCTGTTAATTATAGCTGTAATTGCTGTTAAGATGCCCACACACTCTGCTTGGAAAACAGAGTTATCCTTACCAAGTGTGTGACTTATCTTCATGTTGAGTTCTTGGCAGTATAAGCTCCAGCTCCTGTACCAAGTTTGGTTTTCGATCCATCAGTGTAAACTTCTATTGTATCTTGAAATGCTTTATGAAAAGTGTTGCTTTCAGCATTTACTTTGTAGCTCATACATACTTACCATCTTTAGTTATTTTAATATTTTTAATTAATTAAAATATTAATTATCACAGGAATTCACACACCATAGACGATTTTTTTTTTCGTTACCAAGGAACACCAAGAAACATACTACTACTATAACCCAGAGTTCGCTACGATGCACGGTACATGGGCCCCTGCACCATAGAGTAAATGCACTTGCACTTTTCTGCATCGCAACGTACCTCATAGTCAATGCGACCACAGATGAAAGATACTTTTTGTTCAGATGCGCCTGTTGTAGAAGGTGGTAATTCTTATTGATTATTTCGAGTTTTAATGCTTTATGATTTATTTCTGTAATTCATTCATGTAAACCAGGTATCTAACTTTGCAATTAATGCAAATAATAGTATTTGTAAGGGTAAAATTTCAGTTTTTTATGGGTTTTAAAATAAAAGAACGAAAAAAATCGAAACTCTTAGATTTCATCCAGGATTGTTTTTATTTCATACCGTTTGTAGACATATAACAAAGATAGCCAAGTAGGAAATTTCATCTAGTTTTTAAAAACATATAATTTATACAAGTTGTAATAATAATATTTGAAGAAAAACTTGAAAAACTGCTAAGAGAGAAAATGGCGCGAAATTGAAATGCGCGCCTGGACCATCCACTGTAATTCGATACATTTGACAGATGTCATTCTAAGGGAAATAGGAAGACATAGGTAGTCGTACATCCTAGTTCCATGCCACAGAAAGTCTTGAGGGAAAATGACAGTTTTGTATGGGCAAAATCCGAATCGATCCTCACAAATGTGGTTTCATCCATATTTTGAGTCATAGACAGAGAAATAGATTTGAGGTACGTAATCGATTCGTCGGTGTTCGTGGTCTATGGTAATCGATGTTTACACCCATGAACTAATATACAAACAGAACTGAACTCGGAAAATTTGTATTTACGAAAATGAACCTTATATCAAGTAGATAAAGTATATATTTTCCTGTTGCGCATTACACAGAGGCTAATCCGAGCTGAGAGGGACAGTAACAACGGAGGCCGTTTGTCTCGTTCTTTTCATCTTGCCAGCCTAAAAAAATGATTTTGATCAAAGATTTTGGCTAATAAAATCAGTTGAGACACATGTTTTAATTTTATTTTAACATTTTTAAGTCACCGTATTTAATTGCATTAATTTCGATAGATATATTTCTTAACAAAAAAGAAAATATAAATTTTTATCTAGTCTATTTTTTTCGAGCGGCAACCCGTTAAAACGTGAACGCTAAATCTACAACTATGTTGACCATGATTTTTTAAATTCTTGTATTGTGTGATGGGTCGAATACGTACGATGCCGATTCCGATTACGATGGTCTCTTACTCCTTACTTTTGTACTATTATTATTATTTACATTTATTTCATATAAATCATATAATTTACATTTTTAAATATTTGATTATAAAAAAAAACATTTAAAAATATAAAAAATAGCGGTCCACCGGCTTCGGGAACAGGGTCCAAGCAACCGGCGGTCAGGGCCCCAGAGAGAGGAACCTCCTGACTATGCGAGCCGTGTCCAGGAGAACAGCCTTCTGGATCTGGCCCTTGACCCAGCTACCCAACGAGAGCCTCGAAAGATGTTGGTCGAGGCTCTTGGCTATAAGACCATTAGTGGTGACGACTATCGGTACAATGATTGCTGAGTCTACATTCCACATGGCGACAACCTCGTGCGCCAAGTCGAGATACTTGGTGAGTTTCTCTTTCTCGGCTTTCACGAGGTTCTCGTCATGCGGGACAGCAACATCAACAATCATTGCACGGCGCTCTGATCGATCTATCACCACTATGTCAGGCTTATTGGCTACAATAGTCCTGTCTGTAATGATAGATCGATCCCAGTACAGTGTGATATGACCATTTTCAAGAACTGGGTCGGGCACATACTTGTAGTACGGTACCTCCGATTCCACAAGATTGTATTTCAAGGCAAGTTGCTGGTGGATAATCCTGGCCACTTGGTTATGTCTGTGTAAGTATTCGCCGTTAGCCAGATGAGAACAACCAGAGACAATGTGACGGATAGTTTCTCCAGGACGGCGACATGCCCGACATATGTCTACCGTTCCATCCTTCACTATGTATTTTCTGTAATTGTTCGTCATCATGACCTCGTCCATAATTGCACATACAAACCCTTCGGTTTCCCCAAAGAGGTCACCAAAGCGCAGCCAGGCCACGGACGCTTCAAAGTCAACATCAGGCCCATGGAGGGCCCGATAAAAGCGTCCGTGAAGCTCCTTACCTTGCCATACAACCCTGCGGTCATTGGTACTGAGCACCACAGGTATGCGCCAGTTCTCTTTAGCCAAGGAGAGCGGCGTCAGACCCCTGTCCACTGCGACCACATCGTGGTGCATCTCCGTCTCGGCGTGGAGAAAGTACTCCCTGAGACTGCACACCTCGCGGTTGTGGAGGGTTTTGGCATTCAAAAGGCCTCTTCCCCCACACTTCCGCGGGATGTACAGCCTCATCACCGAGGAGCGCGGGTGATGCATCCGATATGTGGTCAGCAGTGCACGAACTTGTCTGTCCAGGGCGTCAAGCTCAGTCTGAGTCCACCTGAGTATGCCGAAGGAATACATCAAGACCGGCATGACCCAACCGTTGAAGGCGCGCACCTTATTGCCGCCCGACAAAAGGCTTTTCAGCACTTTCTTCAGGCGGCCAAGGAAACGCTCCCTCACCGACTGCCTCATGTCGGCCTCTCTGATACCTAACGCCTCCGCCATGCCCAGGTATTTGTAGGTTTCAGTTGGGGGGAGCGATCTGAGGTATATGGAATCCGAGAGCTCAACACCCTCAGATTCCACAATCCTCCCTCGCTTTACATGCATGACCGCACATTTTTCCACACCAAATTCCATCCTAATGGAATCACTAAAGGCTTTAGTTACCTTTAGTAACTCTAGTAGATGTGATTTGTTGGGGGCAATGAGTTTTAGGTCATCCATGTAAAGGAGGTGTGATATAACCTGACCACCTCTCCTCAACCGGTAACCTAGCCCTGAATTCTCCAAGAGAGTGCTCAGAGGATTCAGAGCCAGGCAAAACCACAAAGGACTGAGGCTATCGCCCTGGAATATGCCTCGCTCAATCCTTATAGGCTCCGCGTTCCCCAGGGTCCGGCGACACCCTGGATAGTGAAGGACTGTCCTCCACTGCCCCATACACGTCTGTAGGAAGGCGCGTAGAACTGTGTTTACTTTGTACAGTTCCAGCACCTTCATAAGCCATGTATGGGGCACAGAGTCGTAGGCCTTCTTATAGTCTATCCAACATGTCGACAGATCCTTTCGGGAGCGCCGAACCTGTTGACAAATGGCCATATCAATGAGGAGAAGCTCCTTAGTACCACGGGAGCCATTCCTACATCCGTTCTGAGAAATAGACATGATGGATTTTGTATTGATATGATCGTTAATTTTTGTTCTCAGAATGGATGTAAGAAGTTTATACAATGTTGGTAGGCACGTAATCGGCCTATAATTTTTGGGCTCCGTGGTACTACCTGACTTATGGAGCAGGAGGGTAATACCTGTTGTCAGAAACTGGGGTAGCGACTCTGACCCTAGAGATGATTGGAATTGGGATGCCAAACGAGCGTGCGAGCTGCGTAGCCACTTTATCCAAAAGTTGTGCAGCCCGTCCGGCCCAGGGGATTTCCAATTGGGCAGGGGACGGGCTGCAGTGGCCACGTCTTCAGGGGTGATAGTAACTAGGTCCATTTCTGGAATTTGATCGCACGCTCTTTCTACATCCCACGTCCAACCACCCTCAGTGTGAGCGACAGGCGCCGACCAGATGTTGCGCCAGAATGAGGTCATGGCTTCATCATCCGGTAGGCGCGTATCGGTGACACCTTGGTCAGGGTGTTCCCAACCTCGGTATACCCGCCTCTGATCGCTTTGGAAAGTGCGATTCAGGGTATATCTCTCGACCCGGCACTTGTATCTGCGAATACGGCTAGCCCATGCTGAGACCTTCTGTTTCAGGAAATCAATGCGCTCAGTGACGCGCGCCTTATAATCTTGAGGGCTGATATCAGTCCCCAAGAAAGCGCGCCTCACAAAGCGCATGACTCTAGGGCGAGTGTTGCCCTCCCTGAAGCAGAGTAGTTTGCCAATGAGTGCCCGAGCCCCATCAATACGACGTTCGATCCTGCACTGCCATGCTGGTGCGGTAGGCTTCGGTCGTGTTGCTGTATCATTATTAATAAACTTTACATTAGCAACACGACATGCCGCAACAGCCGCGCAGTACAGAATCGAATGTGTGTCGGAAAGGTCTTTGCTGCTGTCAAAATAACTCGGCAGCAGTGAATCCAGGGCACCCATTAGCGCTTTGTTCTTATTTTTCATGGGCAACCGAGGTAACCGCGGTCTAAACTCGGGTGGTGAAGATCTATATTCCCGAATAGCACTCTCCAAAGCACTCCTCAATTGTTCACTACACTGGGTACTTACATGTGCAGCCCCGCTATCCTGTCCCTCACCAGCCTGAGTGGGCTGCAGCGAAATCGCATGAGCAGTTTGCGATTGTGCTGGAGCTTGCGGTGAGGGGGGGGGGGTAGCGCGGTTACATTGCAGTTCAGAGCGAAGCCGATCAAGCACGGCGCTGTCCAGCATGTGATTACGCTGAATAACCCGCACCTGGTCCGACAGTCGCTGAGCCGACACATTGAGAGCTGGTTCAAGGACCTGAAACAAAGCATGCATCCTAGCACGGTACGCGATCATGTTGGTTCCACCCTCAGTAGCCCCTAAGTATGCGCGCATGACATTTTCATTAATGGATGTTGTCCACCTCATGCGCGACACACTACCGCCGGATGCGGGGACCTTATCAGAAGCCGGTGGGCCTCGGGATCCCAAGCAAGTCGGTGGCCGGCCTCTCCCACGACGATGTACTGGTGGTGGCGACGTCGGCGGGGAGAAAAACTCGTCGCTCGAACTCGACGCAACTGCAGCATTGGGCGTGGTCCCGGGTGGCTGCGAGGCGGAACTGAGCGACGAGTCCGGGGGTGGTGTTTGTGCGTTCCGTGCTCTGGATCGTGTCAGCATTCTACATTATTAATTCGTCCAATTTCTTTTGTAGTCTTTCAGGCATCTATTGACAGGTTGTGTCAGTTATGTTTCGGACTGTTTTGATTTTCTTTGTTTGTTCTTTCATGGTTTCTTGTTCTAATTAGTTTTCACTATGGTAAATTTATTG
This sequence comes from Oeneis ivallda, assembly GCA_029955525.1. Lineage (NCBI taxonomy): Eukaryota > Metazoa > Arthropoda > Insecta > Lepidoptera > Nymphalidae > Oeneis > Oeneis ivallda. Next base: position 15,882,560 of record JARPMR010000003.1, read on the forward strand.
AATTAAATCGAAAATTCTGTTGAAATCGGTTTTATAATATTTATTTCGGCAAAAATGTAACGGCGAAAAAATATGATGTATGCTGACATTCAGGGTTGCCAGGTTATATTTTATTATTATTATTATTACAATTTTCATTATTTTAATGTTTCATTTCAAACCAATAGAACAGAATTTCTGTACAAACCTGACCTAAACTAAAATTTTGGTAAATATACCGATCTTGCGGCAACGGAATAAGGCCCGGGAGGGGAAGTGGGGCTGTATTTATTACTTTGGGTGCCTTTGACCAGCTATTATGATTAATATCTAGAGAAAATGATTAATTTATCACATTATCTACACATGACCAGTCATTATAATATCTAGCAATGTACTTACTATGACTGGACAAATCGATACCTTGTACTATTTGTATTATTTATTTCGTAATCAATCAATTTTCCATTGCTAATGAAAAACTTCAATAATTGTGTTTCTTCTTCTTCTTCTTTATCAACCGATAGACGTCCACTGCTGGACAAAGGTCTCTTGCATGGACTTCCACAGGCCTCGGTCTTGCGCCGCCTGAATCCAGCGGCTCCCTGCGACTCGCTTGATGTTGTCGGTCCACCTGGTGGGGGGTCTGCCAACATTGCGCTTCCCGGTGCGGGGTCGCCACTCCAGCACCTTAGGACCCCAACGTCCATCAGCTCTTCGAACTATGTGCCCCGCCCATTTCCACTTCAGTATCGCGACTCGCTGAGCTATGTCGGTGACTCTGGTTCTCCTACGGATCTCCTGATTTCTGATTCGATCCCGCAGGGATACTCCGAGCATAGCTCTTTCCATCGCACGCTGAGCGGTCCTGAGCCTACTTATGAGGCCCTTAGTTAGCGACCATGTCTCGGATCTGTAAGTCATCACTGGCAACACGCACTGTTCGAAGACTTTAGTCTTCAGGCACTGAGGAATTTTGGACGAAAAGACATCTCGGAGCTTCCCGAACGCTGCCCAGCCGAGTTGGATTCGGCGGTTGATCTCTTTCTCGAAATTGGACCTATCTACCTATAATTGTGTTTATAATAAAGTTATAATTAGAAGGAAGATTGCAAGATTGAATTTGTCTCACATAACGAAAATCTTATTGTCACCCTGTTAGAAAGGGACACACGGCCTCTGTACTAACTATCTCGCTCGGCTCGCTTTTCAGCTGCGAGTACTCGGTCCTGTTTGTTTCCTAAGTCTATTGTTTACACCATACACGTAGTTTACTATTGATCTGTGCGTACTGCGTAGTAGTAGTATCCTCTAATCTGTGGTAGTATCCTCTAATCTGTGCTGGTGGATGTATAATTATTAATTTTATTCAGTAGGTATTAAATGTTCCTTGGTTTAATTAAACCAAGGAACAACAAGTTCCTGGTCTGTGTTTATTACCACAGACCAGGTGTTTATTACCTTCAAACTTCAAATCAAACGAAATTAAATAATAAAAAATTATTGCAGTGTTATTATTTTGTCTGGCTGATATATCTGTTTGAGGATTAAGCATGGCATTAGCTCTTCAAAGACGGGCAAACGTAAGTGTTTTGAAATGTTTATATTTTATTCCATTATTTACGCTTTCAGCCATCCAGTTTGCTAATTAAATACAACGTGCTTTCCAACCTTATATTAAGTTACTTACTGAATTGGAATTGAAATGCCCTCAGCTTGTGTTAGGTAGGTACCACTTGGACTGAGTTACCACGGCGCGGTTCGCGGGCCGCGCCCGCAGTGGTTGCGGGCCCACGGGCTCCGTAGAATGCAGATTTGTATGGAAAATGAAGCAGCAATTTCCACGGCGCGGTTTGTGCCAGCGGCGGGCGGATACAATTCGGTACCGCAACCGCTGTGGGCGCGGGTGCGAACCGCGCCGTGGAAACTCAGTCTTAAACTGGGATCTCGTAGGTATAGAATTAAAACTAGTCACTCTCAGCAAAAAGTTGTAAATACGATGTAGTCTCATTCTGCTTTATTTGTTGTGAAATTGTTAAAACAATATAAAAAAAATCTTTTCCTACAAATCCAAAGCTTTGCGAAACCTACAAAGTTTATTTTAAACTTCAAATTTGATGTCAAGACTAAAACTGAACGTCTCATTTCCCATGTAATTAATATTAGGATTATTCCCATGTAGAAATAGAAACCGGATATATGTTTCTACATATATCCAGTTTCTATTCCTTCCACATTACTAATTAAAGAAAAAGTTGTGTCACCTGAAAAAGTTTTCTTTTGTAGCTGTACGTTCAGTTAAAATGTTAAAAAATAAAGCATTTAAAGTGGTGTATTCTATAACCACACTAATGCAATACAGGGTGAGGGAGCCACCGCGCACCTGTCAGCATCGCTCGTGTATACAAACAGTGATAAACGCGAATAAAAAATAGATTTAACGACTAAAAAAGTGCTCGATGTGCAAAATCTGTGAGAACTGATTACCGGATTCGTGTTTAAAATTACATTTCGTGATACAATATCGATTTTGGTGAACTTATTTTTAAAATATTCAGTGCCAACGGACGATGACGTGTTTCCAAACACTGAATAAAGGCAAATAAATTCGTGCTTTCTAAGACGTTATTATCAAAATGAACTACTAGTGAAACCCAGTGATAAAAAACATTCAAGTCCAAGGCCCTTTATTAAGTTTTAAAACAGTGAAATATAAATACTTTAACAAAAGAACGAACTCATAGCGACATCTAGCGAACTGCGTCGAAAACTTTCACACAGCCATCTAGCGTGGAGTAGCGAAACTACGTAACCGCCTGAGTGATCTACAGAGCGATATATCTGTCCCTAAGTAGTCATAGTCTCCTTCTTTACAACTAGATAGCGCGCTGCTGCATATAGCCTGTAAAAATGGAGGAAATTACTAAGATGCTAAAAAAGATCCAAGAAGACATGGTACAACAAAAAGTAGAAATAACTAAGTCTATTAACGATAACATAAATGAAAAGTTTCAAACTTTGGAAATTCGCAGTGCCGCTATAGAGGAAAAATTAGAAAAACAAGATCAGCTGATTAAAAATTTTGACAGGATTTTAAGACGCCGAAACCTTATATTTTTTGGGGTGGAAGAAGTAGAGAAAGGATACCACGACTTAGAAAGAAAAATTTTGGAAATAATAAATAAAACTATGGACACTGCTTGCGATACTAATAATTTTGAGTACATTTCGAGACTTGGAAAAAGAGACGCTGAAAAAATTAGACCAATCATTGTTACCTTCACAACTATGGGGAAAAAAATCAACATACTGAAAAATAAAAACAAACTCAGTTCATCATCCTACTATATTAAAGAGGATTTCCCGCCTGAAATACTCGACAAACGCAAGGAACTACAAAAACAAGTCACCGAGGAGAGAAAACAAGGCAAAAACGCTATCCTTAAATATGACAAAATCATATATATAAACAAAACGCCTAATATTTCTAGCAACAACGCAAAACGAACTATTATCTCTCCGGAAAATATAGCCAAACCACAACCAGCCAAGAAAAATAAATTCGATCTTAAAAAATACGCATCACGACAACCTCAATCGTCACAAAATCGACCCGGAAATCAGAGCGAGACGGAATAGCAGCCACCGCCAAGGACCCCTCTCCATCTCCCAATTCGGGTGGTCTCCGCGGGAGATACTGACCAAAACCCTCCATACAACAATCAAACGCAAAAACTATTTATCTGCACATACAACGGCAGATCTTTGTTATCACCAGCCAGACTGGAACTCCTCAAAGAAGCTTTGGATGACATTTATTACGACATCATAGGCCTATCTGAAGTTCGGAGGTCCGGTACCGAGATAATTGAAGATGAGGATCATATTTTATGCTTCACAGGAAAAATCACAGGACAACACGGTGTAGGATTTTTAATAAAAAAGAAACATAAGTTTAACATTCAGAGCTACACTGGACTCTCGGAAAGAGTATGCCTTTTAAAGCTCCGTCTCTCTGCAACCGAACTAACCATTATCCAGGCTTACGCACCAACTTTAGACGCAACTACTGAGGACATCGTAGACTTCTACGAGCAGCTTCGTAAAGCTGTAAACATGGCTGGTAAAGTCACTATACTGATGGGCGACTTTAACTCAAAGTTAGGGCAAAGAAAGGTGGGAGAAGAAACAGTTATTGGACCCTACTGTTACGGTACGAGAAATCATAGAGGCGATCTACTAGTACAATTCGCATTAGAAAATAAGCTGACATTTATTAACTCTATTTTCAAAAAGAAGTCTAAAAATCAATGGACTTGGATCTCTCCGAACAAAGAAATAAAAAATCAAATCGATTTTATTCTTTCTAACTCCCCAAGAAATTTTATAAATATAGAAACCATAAATCAAAATGTCTTCCCATCTGATCACCGACTTATACGAGGAACTTTCATACTGGAAAAACAAAAATGCTCTAGAATTAAGTACAGTCAACAACAATCGCATTTAAAGAACCCATCGGAACAAAAAATATTTCTCGAAAACTTAGCAAACAAAATTAATATTTGTCAAACACAAGTTGAAGTTAATGTAGAATCACTCTATCGAAAAATCGAAAAACTGCTGTTAGACTGCCTTCAGTGTGCAAATTTGCCACGCCACGCCAAAAGAAGCTTTATATCTACTGAAACAAAAGCAATGATTAAAAACCGTTCAGAACTGCAACATAAACCTACTCTAAGTAGAGAAGAAAAGGAACAACTATCAAACCTTTATAAGATGTCAAACAGACTTATGAGAAGAGACTACAAGAATCACAGATTAGCAATTATAGAGCATCACCTAGCTACCAAGGGCAGCCTCAAAAAAGCCCACAAACAATTAGATAAAACCAAAAAATGGATACCACATTTGAAATCTAAGGCTGGAAAAGAACATCTACATTCCCGTCAGGACATAATATTAACCGCATCAGATTTCTATAAAAAGCTCTATGAGAGCTCAGACCATAACTACTCTGTGAGCACATTCCAGGAAAATACTATTCACCAAAACGAAATAACTTTATTTAACGAAAAAGAGATTATGAGCACAATAGACAAGCTAAAAAATGATAAATGCCCAGGCCCAGATAATATCCCAAATTATGCAATAAAACTAGCAAAAAATGTCTTAGTTTCCACTGTAACCTCTCTTTTTAACAAAATTCTGCAAGAGCGAAGAGTTCCTAGTACATGGACAGAATCCAGGATTATTCTGCTATATAAAAAAGGCGACCCTTCAGACGTAGGTAACTATAGACCTATTAGTCTGATGCCGACGTTCTACAAATTATTTGCTTCGTGTATAGAGAAACGACTAGAGCCCTACATCGAAGAACTGCAGCCAGTAGAGCAAGCAGGCTTTCGCAAAGGGTATTGTACAATAGACCATATATATACTGTAGAGCAAATTATAGAAAAATATTTAGAGTACAATCAGCCTCTATACATAGGATTTATCGACTACGCCAAAGCATTTGACTCTATTTCACATTCAAGTATTTGGAACGCACTCAAGGACTGCAATGTGCCAGAAATCTACATAGACTTGATAAAAAATATCTACGAAAACAGTAAAAGTAGAGTCAAATTAGATAGAGTCGGTCCAATCATAAATATTATGAGAGGAGTAAAACAAGGAGATCCTCTCTCTCCGAAACTATTCATTTGTGTCCTGCAACATATTATGAATAATTTAAAATGGCACAGAAAAGGAATTAAAATAAACGGGAACTATTTGAGTAACCTTAGATTCGCAGATGATATTGTAATTTTTTCTGAATCGTCGGCCCAATTAGAAGAAATGATCAACGAATTAAATGACGTAAGCAGCAAAATTGGGCTTCAATTGAATACAAGCAAAACAAAGGTGATCACAAATAGCTCTAGAAACCCAATAACAGTGCAAGAATCGAACATAGAGTACGTCGACAATTACATATATTTAGGTAAAGAGATATCATTTGGAAAGTCTAGAAACGAAGATGAGGTTGCAAGAAGAGTCAATATTACTTGGAACAAATTCTGGAGCCATAAAGAAATCCTGAAATCTGAACTGCCCTTAACTTTAAAGAAAAAAGTGATGGATTCCTGCCTACTACCGTGTCTAACATACGGTTGCCAGACCTGGACTTATAATAATACTACATGCCAAAAGATCCAAACATGCCAACGCGCCATGGAACGGAGCATCCTAAACGTTAAGTTAATCGACAGACAGAGAAGTGAGTATATAAGAAACAAAACTAACGTCATAGATGCTCTAAGCCACTGCAAAAGACAAAAATGGAAGTGGGCAGGTCATGTCGCACGAACTTCCAATAAAAAATGGACGAAACGCACTACAATGTGGATAGGCCCTAAAGGCATTAGAAAGCGCGGCCGGCCTAAAGAACGGTGGGCAGATGAAATTGTGGGCATTGCCGGTAAAAATTGGGTTAACAGCGCTCAAAACAGAAAACATTGGCACAATATGGAGGAGGCCTTTACCCGCAAGGGGTCCTTAATTAAGTAATGTTATATTATACTGTATTTTATAAATTTTCTCTTATTTTTTTTTTTTTATTGTCTAGTACGTAAGTAGTTAGTATTAAGTTCGTTCAATAATTTATTTTAGGAACTTCATAATATATTAAGCACGTTTTATAAAGAACTTTGTAATTGTATTTAGTTTAATTAATTAAGGAATAATAAAGGCTTTTTTATTTTTTTTTTATTTATTTATTTATTTATTCTATAACCAAAAGTTTGAACCCAGCCCTAGCCTAGGATATGCTTATATATTTTGTTAAATAAAATATCCATGGAACCTTAAGTTGTGGGTAAACACCACTTAAATATATTTAAATATCTGTATTTTTTTTTGTTTTAGGTGAGACTTCCACCAGAAGTTAATAGAATTCTATACATCAGAAACTTACCATATAAAATATCAGCAGAAGAAATGTATGATATATTTGGTAAATATGGAGCAATAAGGCAAATTCGTGTGTAAGTATCACATGACGTATACTACCATACCATAAAAGAAAAATGTGTATTTTTCTACTGAATGCCTTTTGATTCTGCATAGACCAGTAAGCCTTAAAAGCCACCTCAACAAAATTCTGCATGAGCACACAATCATAGAACATAAGCAATGGACAGCTGGTACCAAGTACTAAAATCATAAATCCAGTTAAACTAAAATAATATGATTGAATGCTTTTTATTGTATGGTCAAGTGCTGTCGATGCTGGACATATGGACGCTTGTGCCTGTGGTCAGAATCGATTCCGTCGAATCTAGCAACCCTAAAATTCTAATTTAAGGTTGATTATATGGGTCTGCCCGCGAAATTCAAATTTGGTTTTTCGCAAATTTGTAAACTAATACGACAAAAAAGTAGGCTTATGGCATTCTAATTGTGACGATGGCAGTATCATCTTCACAGGTTTATAATTTATATAATTAGACGTGAGTTACTCACAAAAATAGTCGATATTCTAATTTCTTAAACTGTACACTTTCAAGTAAAGATTTTTATATAAACCTGTGAATATGATACTGCCATTGGCGCAATTAGAATGCTATAAGCCTACTTTATCGTATTAGTCTACAAATTTCGAAAAACTAAATTAAATTTGAATTTTGCAGGCAGACTCGTATAATCAACCTTAAACGCGACCGTAAAGCTTTGTCTATGGATGACAGTTCACGTTCAATACGACTACATCTGCATGGATTAGTATTTAAAATCCCTCGAGAACTCTTTGATTTTTGAAAATAGGTAATTTTGTAAAACCACTTCAGATTACTTTCGTTACATGGTAGGAGCAAAGCTGCAAGTAAAAGTTAATATAATATAATATTACTAAATCCATAATAATACACCTTTCAGGGGCAACACACCTGAGACCAGAGGCACAGCATTTGTGGTGTATGAAGACATATTTGATGCTAAAAATGCATGTGATCACTTGTCTGGATTCAATGTCTGCAATAGATATTTAGTGGTTTTATACTATAGATCTAACAAAGCATTTAAGGGTATGGATATAGAAAAGAAACAAGAAGAACTTGATACATTGAAGAAGAAATATGGTATATCAACAGATGAACTTCGCAAATAAATTTAACAAATTCTCTGCTTGTAGTTTTTACTGTCTCGCAAACTTAAAATATACTTAAGTATGAACAAACAGTACACTTAATTAAAACTTGAGAGGTGTCAAGGGACACCCGGATGGAACGAAGTTCCTTTCGATTAATTGATTTGGCATTGTGTTCAATATTTTCACACTACAATATTAGATCTCCGTAGCCTTGTGGTTTCTACAGTCGCTAAACAGTTAAAGGTCGATGGTTCGAATCCCAGCTCGACAGACTGAATTTTCCATTTTCAATTTTATTTTAAATAATTTGTACATGTGGAATTTTTCCCTAATTTTTTTATTTTTATTATTAATTTATTAAATAATAAATTGACTGTAGAAACCACAAGGCTACGGAGATCTAATATTGTACTGTGAAAATATTGAACACAATGCCAAATTCACATTCAAAAAAGTGTCGGTTCAATTTTCCGTCTAGCACGTCCGCACCGCGCGATAAGGAACTACGTTCCAAAAATACAGTTTAGCGTCGCGACACACCTGCGGAACGTACGGCACTGATCCTTCCGCGGCGGAATTGTCGGTCGCAGTATTCGTACGGCGCCGAACGCGACGGAAGGTTCGGCTGGTGTGTCATGGGTAATTGAATTTACATTGCGAGCGTAACCAACCGAACTTTCGGCGCGGTACGTTCCGTAGGTGTGTCGCGACGTTTATATAAACATATCAATCAAATACCCAATTCTTGAAGCAGTGATAGCCTAGTGGTTAAGACTATGGTCTCATTTTCGGGGGGGTCGCAGGTTCGATCCCGGGTATGCACCTCTGACTTTTCGGAGTAAATATCACTTGTTTCAACGGTGAAGGAAAACATCGTGAGGAAACTTGCGCATCTCAGAGTTCTTAATAATGTTCTCGAAGGTGTGTGAAGTCCGTCAATTCGCATTGGGCCAGCGTGGTGGACTATGGCCTACAACCCTTCTCTGAGAGGAGACCTGCGCTCAGTAGTGAGCCATTGATGGGTTGCTAATGATGATGATGATTGTTGCATGTGGGTAAATCTAAAACTAATAAAGTCAGTTGTGTCACCGACGCGGTCTTTGATTCAGTGCTCTGGAGTAATTTATTGCCTTTTTAATAGTAATATTCAACTGGCGACGAGAAAATCGCGTAGCATTCTTGTAAAATATATAATTTATCAAAATGCCCATCGGAAAAATT